>CM076607.1:66914948-67505640 GCA_038502775.1 Hippodamia convergens | reverse complement strand
AAATCACACATCGTCTATGAGATACCATGCAACCAATGTGATGGAGTGTACATAGGGCAAACGGAACAAAGATTGAATGACAGGATAAAAGGACACAAATATTCTAAAACTCAAACAGCCCTTTACAAGCACAAAACAGAAAACAACCATACATTCAATTTCGAGGATACAAGGATATTAGATAAGGAAAAAAATAAAAAAACCAGAGAATTTTTAGAGATGATCTACATAAAACGAAATCCAAACTCTATCAATGACAGAACAGATATAAATGGTCTAAATAGAATATATTCAACACTTATAAAGAAGACAGCAGAGAACAACAACAAAAGAAAAAGAAGAGTGACAGTGACACCGACGTCACAATACGATATCTCAGCGCCAACTTGATATCGTTAAATACAGACACATGCAACAGAAGCAGATATAACAGAGGATATTGAATAACAACCAAAAAAGGTAACAGATCTCTATCTCAAAAAACTAAATATGTAACTGTGCTTTTAATAATTGTGGTTAGATTGAAAAAGGGCCCGATCCCGAAACGTATCTTTTATATCTACTGACTGATTAAATTAGTTTTCAAACGATTCCATATGATCAATTAACCCAACACGACATATATATATATATATATATATATATATATATATATATATATATATATATATATATTTATATATATAAATTTCGAGGTTTATTTCTCCCATGAATATTTAAAACTATAATGGTTTGTTATTTGATTATCTGGGATCCATCATGAATTCGTTGTTATTTATTAAAAATTTGAATACATACGTTTCGGGCCAGAACCCTTTTTCAATGTCTGAAAAAATAAAATGATACAAATTATAGACGATCACAATTACAATACTATTTCTGAGACAGAGGTCTATTACCTTTCCGAATTTTTCATTCTTTGAATGTAACTTAGTGTGGAGATGGTATTTGTTTAATGTTGTTGTGTACTTGTCAAAGTTAGTCTGTGTTCCCCTCTTTTTCTTTATTTTGAATGTCTCTGTACTATTTCAACTTTTTCATGTTAGTGAAGTATAAATTTTGTTGAGTCCCTTGATATCAGTTCGATCATTGACCGCATTTGGATTTTGTTTTATGTGTATCATCTCCAAATATTCTCTTGTTTCTGTATCCAATTTTCTTGCTTTTTCGAAGTCGAATGTGTGCCTCCGTTCTGTTGTGTGTTTGTAAAGGGCTGTCTTGGCTTTTGAATATTTGTGGATTGTAATTCTCTCACATAACTTCTGTTCTGTTTGTCCTATGTACACACCATTACATTCATTGCAGGGTATCTCGTAGATGACATGTGATTTTTTATTTTTTGGCACTCGTGCTTTCAACTTTGAAAATAGCTGTTGGACATGAATAAGAAGTTTGTGCGCCATCTTATTTCCTGGGTATGGTCTCATTATATTTTCAATTGCCTCTGATAATTCCGGTACATATGGTAGTGGTATATACGTTGTTTGTTCCTTTGTGGCGTTGGAGTTACATAATTATTATTATTATTATTATTATTCATACAAATAAGAGTTTAGGTCAAACCTATAAACTCAGGAAACAAACTTAAACGAATCGTTCACATGTTTGATAATACAAAGTGAAATAAAGGAAAAAACTAAAAAAGACATTCACGTATTCACTCTAACAAGTATCCACTCGTCCAGAGAGTTCTTGAAACGATTCACATACTCGGCCTCGACCACACCAATGGGCAAACGGTTCCAAGACTCAAATACCCTGTTAGGGAGGAAATTCTGACGCTGCGTTGTTCGAAAGTTTTCCTTGCGAAGTTTGTAACTGTGGCCCCTCAAGTTGTTGGTATTTCTTTCGAACATGCGGCAGAAGTCTTCTCCAAAATGACCATGAAGGGATCTGTAGGTCGTGATTAAATCTCCTCAAGCGAAGGCGGTGTTCATGGGAGGGACGATATGCTCGGTACGGAATGCGAGTATTCCACCGCTGGACCGACTCTAGTAGATCCTCATCACCACTGGTAGAAGGCCACCATACTGGTCCCACGTACTCGAGAATTGGTCTCACATACGTGGTATAGAGCATCCGGATAGTTGTAATGTCGCTTCCCCTGAAGGTTTTCTGGATAGCATAAGTTATCCGCTTGGCTCTGGCACAGATGGTTGAGACATGTGCGGTCCATCTTAGATCCCCGGTAATTGTAAGTCCAAGATCGCAATGACTGGATACCTCCTCGAGACCCAGCAAACACGGCGATGCAAATGTAACTCTTATGCGATGTACTGTTTACCTCCCCAAGCGCTCGCATTTGCATCCAAATGTCCGCCACATCAAGTACGCATTTCGAAAAAATGAGTAGTTGAATATGCGATCGTGAAACTGGTCACAAATGATACTCCATTTCTTGTCGCATTTGTGACGCTCATGCGAGTTAATTTTGAGACCACTTTTCTTCATTTCCTTCCGACGTCGCATAGGAATTTTGATGTGATACTAAAAGATATCTTCAAATAGGAAGCCATTTCTCATCGCATTTGAGACATATTTTGTTATGCTCATTGCGTACATGAATATTATTGGACAAAATAATTACCGATGGTGTCGCTGCATTCGCCGATCAGCTGTTTACCGAAACGAGTATTGTTTCGTGTTTACATTAGATTTCTATTTGTATTAATGGGATTTTTTAGTTTAAACGTTTATTGATAATCAATAATCGAATTTTTTTCCTCAATTGTGGATCCTGTGGATTATATTGTAAGTGCAAGTATAGGTAATATTGTGCTTTTTGTTATATTTTATGTAAAATATTGAGGTGAGTACTATTCAATTTTGAATGCTTTTCAGATCATCTGGCGAGATGTTTACCAAAGGTTCCTCTAATTATAGGAAATTTTCCAATATTTACATGCTCACAGATGCTGTATAGAGGGTGAGCAAGTGTTGCAATGCAATCATTTGATTCTATGTGGGAAAAAATTATTTCAAAATATTGGAATTCTACAAGGACAACCCCATCATATTGAGGAAATGATGTCTTATAAAAATGATGTTGTGAAGGTTGACAAGATTATATACAGGTACTAAGCAAGATTGTCTGGAATTTGCAAGCATATTTTAGCCCTTCTACTATACAAGGTTGTACGTACTACGAAATATTTTGACAATTCTACTGATTGTGAAGGTAAAATTGTAATATAAATGAACATTAGCATGAACAATATATTCATTTAATAGAAGCTACTAATTTTTTTTTTTTTAGGAAGGGAAGAAATCTATGAATAGAAAATGGGTGATTAATTTTGAATAAAAATGGACATTCTTCAGAGAACCGTATGTATGCAGAACATGACGTGATCCTTGATTAATCATGTTGAAGAATTCATTACGCTAGATTTTAATGTATTATTCATTTATTGCATCTCACTTGTGTCTTAGGCTGCAGTTATAATAAAATAAAATAATTCAACTCATCTATCGATTGATTGCACCTTTTCCATTGCTAAATGAACGTCAATATTGTCAAGCTATTTTTAATATTAATATTAAATTGATTCATATATGTATGATACATGGTTCAAAATGGCAAATTCTCGCAATTTATTTGAAATTCCACATGTAGATTTGATCACTGCTGAACATAAGTTTAATTTTGCAACCATCGAGAGAATCACTTAAACTCACAAGGTCTCTAGTTTTATTGCACATTATCATATGGATTGAATTCAGCACTTTCAACTAGGCTTCAAGAATTGTTGAAACTTCTATATATTCAAAAATATCAAGTAGACTCAAAGTAATTCATTTTGATAAGAATGAAAATTATTGTACAAGAACGATATGAACAAAAATTTGAACTTGAACTGCTTTTTTCTCACAATCTTCTGGTCGGAAATGCTGTAAGCATACTCTAATATGTTTAGATACAGGTTTTTCCATTATCAAAACATGCTCCCAGGATTTACGTCTATTAATTTCCTCTACGATTTCTAGTTTATTGGTAAAGTAAACATTTTGATTTTCACCACGAAAATGGGCTCCAGGATTCCTAGAATTTTTAGAATTACATCCATAAACACATCAATTAGTGTTTTTCACGGTTTTTTCCTTAGCTTTCACGTACTAACTGTCAAAACGATACTCGTTTCGGGCTTAGTTCCAGCTATCGCCGGCGGTGTCACATAGAATTGTGTTTTGCTCTATACCATTTTTGATGGGTAATTAATTTAATGATAGCAGGAGGATACTGAAATAATTTATTCATATAAAAAATATAATAATTAGTAAAGTCGAGATAGAATACATTAGAATACAAAAAAAGGGAAAAAACGAAATAGAAAAATGTGCAATATAAGTGTGAAAATTAATTATGTAGTTGGGTTTTTAATCTACCTTTCCTTCCTCTGTCTGGCATGTCGAAACTGTTCCTTCACATAGATTTCGAAGTCCTTCTCGGAAATTCCACTGTTCTCACCACATCTGAAAGGAATGAAAGTAAAAGTTAAAATGATTCTTTTTTTATTAGCAAGATCGTAATAAGTTCGATTATTTGAGAAATAATATTAGACTATAGGACTATTGTACATTTCTCTCCTCCATCCTTCGATGAGTGATTAAGGAACAGTAATTTCTAACTTGAGCAAGTTTATCAATTTTGTTCAACTATTCAATTTATGTTCAACCTATTTTAATTGATGAGAAGATGAAGATATAACGGCGATTACTGCGAACGATTACTACGTTCTTATAGGTGTCAAAATCATTGAAAAATTTCTGGACAACAAATTTACAAGAAATATTCGAATAACTGCCAAGGTTGTGTTTGACAGTATCGCGGCTACACCTCGAATCAAATACTCACTGAATGAAATCTTCATAACGGGACATTCAGCTGTTTTGTAATTAGACCCTTGTCATGTCCGCGAACAAAGTTCAGCCGTTTCATCGGTGAGGGTTCTTTTGAGACGAAATCCTTGCTGCTGTTACCCCCAACGGCTTCATATGGTTTTTACTGAAAAAGTATATTTCGTATAAGGTTAGAAATTCAGTTTTTGAGATTATAAGACATGAAAATTCCGAATGAGATCGGATTTGAATGCAGTTTCACTAAAGAAATATGTAATTAGTCCAAATATAAGCTTTCCAAATATGGTGATATGAATTTCTAAGAAATCTGTTCCTATATTTTATAATTTCTCAAAAATTAGACCGAAGGAACACTAGAAGGAGTAGTTTCTTTCAATTAAACTCACTCTCCAAATACCAAAACTTAAATTTCATTCGAATGCTCCAACTGTGTTATTGTGAATTTCGCAGAAAACATCACTAATTTTGCCAACCCTTCACAGCACAAACTAATTCTTTTCTATTGCCTATTCCACGGATTTCTGAAATATTTCTAGAAATGAAATAAAAAAATCTTCAACTTCAAAAATCAAGACAAATCTCAGAACAAAACTTTTTTGTAGATCAAAAAGTTTCTACGCCAACACACATATTGAGACTTCCTTTACGATTATTATATGTAGCTAAAATGAAATATTTGATTTACAACAATAACTAAAAGAATTTACTTACCATTGAATACATTCAAATTGCAGAAAACCAAAAAATATCGGATCAAACGAACAGCGAACTTCTCGAAGCGAACACTAGTCACAAAATGATGATGGATCATGGATCCGCAAGAAAAAACTCAAGTGTAAAAATTGTTCTCGTTGAATTTGTCAGACGCAAAACCACCCCCCCCCCCTTTCTTCTCACCACTGCGAATTCCATAGTCCAAACCCGGTTCTCGAGAGAAAAATATCCCGGCCGAATGTAATTAGGGGCAATAAAACCCAGATGCGGTAGTTTCTCTACAGTTGAAGATCGAAGAAATCTTTATATTATATTACTCAACACTCTTTGGCTGTAAGTCACAATATGAACGAATATTTGCATCTCTTGGGAATCACAATTGAGATATCGTTATTCATCGTCAAAATATTGAAAATTTTTCTTCCACATTTCGTTAACAAAAATCGATATCACAAAATTAATAGGTTTTGGGCGCATATGCGACATCACAATGAAGATTTTATTTCATGTTGAAAATGTAACTCCACAAAAGTGTCAGGTGATGTAACGTGTTTGCTGGGGAGTTCTCCCATCGATGTTCTACGATCTACGAGGATTGTTCTTCCCGATATGCATGATACAACATTTATCCACGTTCAGAGGAAGAAGCCAATCTTTACACCAAGCAGAAATGTTATCGAGATCATGCTGTTGTACCATGTATCATGTGTTGTAAAATTTGTATGTTCGCTGTCTAATCAATCTTCTTGTCAGTCTGTAGGGATAATTGTTGGTTGTGAGTAATGATGTTACTTGTTTTAGTACGTTCGGTCTGTAAGTCGGCGAAGTTAGTTTGATTGCTCGATCAATGTAGTTAATTGCAATCGCTCTTTTTTGTTTGATGTTATGTGTGGAGTTATTGTCCAGTATTCTGTTTGCGTTAATAGTTTTTCTTAACATTTTTGTTTTAATCGAGTTATTTTCTCTTATAAGCGTCATGTCTAAGAAGTCTGTTTTATTGTCCACTTCACGTTCTAATGAGAATTTAAGCTCTTCATGATAATTGTTCAAGGTATCTACTATGTGTTTGATCTGATCTTCTGATATTATAACTGTACAATCATCTACATACCTCTTGAAAATCATGATATCATATGTTGTGACTCCATCTAGCGGACACTAGAAATATCTAGTCTATTCTATGTTCTGAGAATTGAGTAATTTTAAAATATAAAAGAGACCGAATACAGTGTCAAAAAAAAATCTGCAAGAGCAAACGTTTGTATGTGAGTTTAGGAAAATGAAAGTTTGAAAAAAAGAAGTATTAGTGAGTTTAACGACGAACCGACCCAGCCAGAACCAACCGGTGTGTTGGTCTTCGGTGGGTTTTCACATTTTCTGGCGACCGTGACAGGACTTGGATTTTCACATCGCAATATAGTACGGACTTTGTGGATTTTTGTGTGAATCGTTTTGAAATGGCTGACACAATTGAAGTCAAGAGGAAGACACGCAAGGTGCTCAGGTTTAGTTCAACAAAATCAGCAGGCGAATTAGAAAATTCGCTGAAAGCAATGCCGGTGCAACTCAACCAAGTGGCTGTGCTGTGGGAGTTATTCAAATGGAAATATGAGGAGATGCATGCAGTGGAATGTTCCGTCTATAATAATTTGTTGGAAGCGGACGCTGCAGAAGAGGAACTTCTCGCCGAGATGGACCAGAATGATGGTTACAGCAAAAGGTTCTACGAGATGAAGTTTCAAGTGGAGAAGTTGTTGGATCAACCACCTAATTCGGTAGATGCTCGTTCGAGGGATGGAACTAGGGGTCAGTTAGAGGATTGCCCATCTAAAGGTAAACACAAGTTTCAACTACCTACCATACAATTCAAAATGTACGATGGTAATATCCGCGAGTGGCTCGGTTTTTGGTCACAATTCAGTAAGATTCACGAAGATGCAGACATTAACGCTTGTGACAAAATCGAGTATTTAATTCAAGCTACCGTTGATGGCAGTCGCGCGCGTAAAATTGTAGAAAGCTTTCCTTGTATCGGCGAAAATTACGAAAAAATAATTGATTGTTTGAAGTCCAGATTCGGCCGGGAAGATTTGCAGATCGAAGTTTATGTGCGTGAATTGCTAAAATTGGTCCTCAACAACGTGCTTCTACAGGGTAAATATGACCTAACTCAGTTATACGATCGGATAGAAACACAATTACGCGCCCTAGATACTCTCGGGATAACGAGTGATAAATACGCTGCTCTATTATTTCCTCTGATTGAGTCGTGTCTACCTCAAGACCTTCTGAGAATTTGGCAACGATCTACATTCAATACAAGCCAGGACACGCAAGTTTCAGGGTTAAATTCGAATTTAAATAATTCACAGTATGACGAATCTTCTCTGGAAGTTCGTTTGAAAAACTTAATGCGTTTATTGCGTACGGAAGTTGAAAATGAACTGCGAGTTGATTTGGCGAGCGAAGTATTCGGTTTGGCAGAGAATATGAGGAAACAAACAAATTCTGAGAAGAAAAATGTGCGGAGTTTGGAAAGGAAAAAGACCGCAGTTGTACATGGAGATGTTCAAAAATGTATTTTTTGTATTGGAAGCCATGAAAGTAACTCGGTCATGTATCACGTAGATGTAGAATGCGCTTGAAATGTATTGTTTGTGGATATTCGCATGTACCTCTCATGTGCCAAGACATTCCCCATAAGAATCAGAAAGAAAAACCACCGGATGAAAAAGTTGAGCGGAAAAACGATCAAATCCTAACGAATCAAAATTGCAATACTTATGTCTTTCTTCAGACTCTACGAATGTCTTTAAAGGGGAACAGAGGTGTAAGATCCGTGAGAGGATTAATCGATTCAGGGTCTCAAAGGAGTTACATCCTGAAGTCCACAGCTGCTGCGCTCAATTTGAAACCGAAAAGGACGGAGAAAATGACCCACTGCCTTTTTGGAGGTACACAAGTTGACAAAACTCACTTTTGCTATGACGTTACCATTAGCAGAGGCAACTATAGCATGACATTCGAGGTTCTAGATCAGCTGTGTATTTGTAACGATGTGTCGACAGTATTTTATGGTCCTTGGATACAGGAACTGAAGCTCTCTGATATTGATGTCTCTGATGTAGGGGATTCAGGTCCGATAGAAATGTTAATTGGGGCAGATGTGGCTGGGTTATTCTATACTGGAAAGAGGCACAAGCTGAAGAGTGGACTGGTGGCATACGGAACACATTTTGGCTGGACAGTAGAACGCAAGGTACCAACTTCAAGTACTTTTAGTATGCTGACGACAGTTTCCATGCTGTCAAACCCCACGATAACTGAACTTTTGCAGCTGGATATTTTGGGTAAATCCGATCCGAAGGAGAGAAAGTCAAAAGAAGAAGCAATTACAGCTGGGAAGATAACCGAGGAGACTATCAAAATTGATGATGAAGTTGAGGAAATGAGAAGAATCTCAGTTGATCGACCCTCACGTGGGTTTTCTCCTAGTCATTTACTGAAGTCGAAATGGTGGGAGTGCCTTGACTGGTTATATCAGCAGATAAATGACTGGGCTGTTACGAAAAAGGTGATCATCGATGAGGGAGAAATTCTTAGAAAAGGGATAAAGACAGAGAAGGCATTGTTAGATATTGATAATGGAACAAACTTCCGTGGTAAAGATAATTTTTTCGGAAGTTTGGATTGGGAAAAAATAACGCAACAAGCGGCCATACAAAGAATCGAGTGGGGCTTCAACTCCCTTACTGCCTCTTGGTAGGGAGGATTTTTCGGGAGACTCATTGAAATGGTGAAGGGGTTACTCAGAAGGGTCTTGGGGTCCGCATGTCTTAATTATGAGGAGCTACTGACTATAATTTGCGATTGTGAGGCGACGGTTAACGCCAGCCCCTTACATACGTGTCGTGCGATTCAGAAGACGTATCGGCGTTGACTCCTGCCATGTTTTTGAGGGAGCAAGTAGAAACTTCTTTACCTGATTGTGATGTCATCGAAAGGGTGTGTTTATCGCGAAGCATCCGGAATAGACAAAAACCAAGAGACGATTTGCGTAAAAGATTCCGGTTGAAGTATCTAGGACAATTAAAATTACTGAGTGACAAAAGAACAAATACATCTATAAAGCTGGGTCAGGTAGTGCTCGTCGGGAACGACCAAAGCAAACGGTTGGATTGGCCCCTCGGTCGTGTAGTCGAGGTGATCATAAGACTAGCTCGAGTAAAAACGTGCCGCAGTGAACGGCTTCGACCGGTGCAACGCCTTTATATTTTAGAATGCGACGGAGAAGCTTCCCCAACCCAGGAAGGAGTTGGAGTAGAAGCAGCGGAAGATGCTTGCAAGAATTCACCTGCAAACAAAGAAGATCCAGGACAGCCTGTAAGCAGAGTACCCGAAACCGATCCGATAAGAATTTCGCGAAGTGAACAAAAAAAAAAAGTTCCCCAAAGACTCTTAAACTAGGAATTGTATTATTGAATTATGTATTTGAATGCGAGAAATTACTTTCATTGTTTAAATTAATATCTCTAGTGGGAGTATGCTGTGACTCCATCTAGCGGACACTAGAAATATCTAGTCTATTCTATGTTCTGAGAATTGAGTAATTTTAAAATATCAGAGAGCAAATAAAGTGTCAAAAAAAAATCTGCAAGAGCAAACGTTTGTATGTGCGTTTAGGAAAATGAAAGTTTGAAAAAAAGAAGTAACAATACAAAACTTCAAAACAATTACTCACAGAATCTGAGGATATTATCCCAAAATTAAACTTCCATTAACTTATTTAAAAATGAGATTTAAATACGTAAAAGATAGAGAATTGATGTCATCGATGTTTGTCAATCACTTTTCACAGTTAAAATTGAAAAATGTTCTGAATTTTTTATGATTCGTCCACAGGACCATTGTGGAAATCTTCTTTTTTGCGGTTTGGATACCTCAATAAATATGTGTATACATTACTCAGTTTTTGTACATCTTTTTTATAGGGTTCATTTGGTTTTTAATATTTATCATTTCTAGGAGGAGTCTTTTGTTGGATTCATTTTGTGTGCATAGCACTTCAACACTATCAAAATCGATTTCGTGATTTTTATCTATAGAGTGTGGCTAATGCACATCGATTGTTCATTGTTCGGATATCGCTTTTGTGTAAAGTTAGTCGATTCTTTAACCACTGTGATGTCTGTCCTACATATGTGCCGTCACATTCCGAACAATTGACTTTATAAATTACATTAGATTTTAGTGGTGTTGGTATCGGATCCTTCAAGTTGCTGTATACATTCTTGATACTTCTCGTGTTGTAGGGGCTATTTTAACTTTTTCTTCTTTGAAGCAATTTTTCATTTTGTTAATTAGATTTCCGAGATTTGGAAGGCTGTCATATATCATTGTAGAGTTAAATCCATTCGTGTTCTCATTCAGTCGAGGTCTTGGTTAAGGTTCTTGTATGGAGATTGTATTCGTTTCATATAAAAACTTGTTTAGCATTAGTTTTGGGTATGAATTCTCTAGAAAGATCCTTTGTAATTTCTTTGTGTTATTATTCACAAAATCTGGGTGGCAGATTCTCTGGATCCTGTTTTTCATTTCATTGATGCAATTTATCTTCATGCTTATTGGATGCTCAGATTTGAAATGAATAAACTTATTTGAACATGTCTCCTTCCGATACGAATCCAGCTTGATTAATTCATTCATCCTGCAAACTCTTGTATCAAAAAATGGAACAGAGTTGTTTTCATCTTCATTTTCTTCCTAAATTAATCAATCAAAAAATAGGGTTCTAATTTGAAAAACGAAAGTTATGAGCCAATTCTGATCCAAATTTTTTAATCAACATTTGGAACACTCTGTGACGAGTTATTCAAAATTCTGAAATTGTACAATATTTCCACAGTCTACGCCAAAATGTGAAAACAGTATCAAATTCGAAAACAAAAAAAAAAATTTTTGAAATTTTTTTTTCACTCCCTGTATAACTGAAAGTGGTCAGGCTCCGAGAATATTTTAGATCTGTAGATAATGTCAAACAATAAAATAATCCCAATTTTCAGATTTCAAATAGGTCCAGTTCTCCAGAAACGCCTAATAGGCCGTCGAACTTGGTCCACCTGTATATATATTAGACTGTTTAAAAAAATCGACATTTTTTGTTTTCACGAAACCCTCCCCTTATTATCTTCAGGGTACCGAAAAAAGACCTTTGTGAAAATTTCAACTTTTAAAATTCATATTTAGAGGTCGCTCATCGATTTTTTCTATTTTTCCTACTTGTTATTGCCAAGCTACTTTTTTGTCTTAATTTCGCCAATAAAACTCGATTTTCGTCTTTCAGAGTTCATTTGACATCTTTTCTCTAAAAGTAATTTGACAGCAACTACTTTTTTTCTTGTCAATCAAAACCTAAGGTAACGAAGATCCTAACGAAATAATACAAATTAAATTAAGGTTTCAACACTACTAATAGCAGGAAAAAAATTTGTTTTTTCAATAAAAAATGCCTAGAGCACAAACCAATAGACGGATTCCATCACGAGATACATTTTCGGGTAGGCAATTAGATACTCTACAAAAATGTTCCCTACGATATTTCGATAAAAGGGCCTGTTCAAAAGTTATTTTGAGGTATTTTTGAAGGAAAAAATTATTTAAAAAAATCGAATTTGTTTGTTTGCACGAAACTTGACTTCTAATCATCTTCAGGGTATCAAAAAAAAAGGCGTCTGTGAAAATATTAGCTATGAATAGCTGCTGAAAGCAGGAAAAAAATTTCTTTTTTCAATAAAAAGTTTTTCATTCACGAACCAATTGACGAATTCCACTGTGTGATACATTTTCGAGTAGGGAACTAGATACCCTACAAGAATGTCGTATATGATATTTCGACAAAACCGCTCATTCAAAAGTTATTCGAACTTTTTCTTCACAAATATTTTTTTTTACTTTATATTGAGGTATTTTTGAAGAAATTCGTATCTTTTACTAACGTGCGGAAATCTTTGACAAGGACCATGAATAGCCCATCCCAATTTGCATTTACTAGCAAGAGGAGAATTTTCTGGACCACAGCGTATCTGACGAGGAATGATTAAATCAATGTTATCTTGTCCAATTAGAAGAACAGGTTGGACATCATGAATGTCATTGATTTGAAGATTTTGACATTTCTGCCATCCGAATGGTTTGTCTGGGCAAAGACAAATTATTCACCGTCCGTGTACCTTTCACGGTGAAAATGCTGTTTTCCTCGTCTGCTCTAGAAATCTTCAAGTCAATTTTCATTGATTCATTTTGCCATGAAGTGTCATCATTCGTCCATTTGAGACATAAAGATCCCATAGGGCCTGCCAATCCGAGTTTCTTCGCGATTGTCTCATCAATCAATGTTACTGTCGACGCTTCATCGCAAAGAGCTAATACCTGAAGACGTCCGCTGGTCCATGTACATGAACACTCAGTACTCTCAGTTGTACCCTTCTCACACTGTCTCTCAACGTATAAACTGCTTCTGAATTTTCTTCTTCTTCCACCCGCTCACAAGATCGGTTCTGCAGATTCTTTTTGTGCAAAAGTGGGTGATGTGATGATGTACAACCGTCGATTCCACAAGATTTCCGAGAAATACACTTAAACTTTTGATGATTTTTCTTTAAACATAAAAAACACAATTTCTTTTCTGTCACAATTTTCCACCGATTGTCAATGTCATCATTTTTCATTATTGGGCACACATCTTCATGGGGCTTTTCGTCACAATATTCACGTTTTTTCATTCTCTTCTTCTTCATGTGCCACGTCAGTTTACTCCGACGTTGGCGATCACCATTGAGAAGGCTTCTCGATCTTGAGCTAAATGCAAAAGTTGTCCTGCATTTCTTATTCCGGTCCACTCTCGTATATTTTTGAGCCAGGAGGCTTGCCTTCTTCCAACACCCCTTCGTCCTTCTATTTTTCCGCTGATTATCAGTTGTAAAATTCTATAGCGGCTTCCCCTCATCACATGACCCAGACATGATATCTTTCTACTCTTGATCACTTTGAGTAATTCTTCACTTTTGTTGGCTCGTCTTAGCACTTCTTCGTTAGTTGTGTGTGTTGTCCAGGGTATTTTGAGCATTCGCCTATGTATCCACATTTCCAGAGCCTCAATGCGGTTCATCGTTGTCAATTTGAAAGTCCACGTTTCGACTCCATACAAGAGCACCGACCAAACATAGCACTTGACCATTATTTGTCTTATTTCTAAGTTTAGGTGGTCATTACATAGAAATGTCTGCATTTTTGCGAAAGTTGTTTTGGCCATTGCTATCCTACGTTTAATCTTAATATCCGGATCTAGCTGGTCAGTTATTATAGACCCCAAATACAAGAATTTGTTTACCCTCTCAATTGGCTTTCTGTTAAATTGAAGTGAAGCATCTGGACATGGGTCACGGCTGCATACCAAGAATTTGGTCTTATTAGCATTGATTTTGATGCCCATTCCCTCCTCCACCTCGTGGATACGATCGAGCATCGTCTGGAGCCCCTCTAGGCAGTCTGACAGAATCACTGTATCATCCGCATATCTAAGGACATTGATGGTTTCCCCATTAATTTTTATTCCGTATGGTAGATCTTTCACTGCTTCTTTAAATATTCGATCTGGTTGGGGATAAAATACAACCCTGTCTTACTCCTCGGTGAATGGATATGTCTTTAGTGAGACTATTTCCAATTTTTATATTTGCCGTCTGATTCCAATACAAGTTTTTTATGATACGTATATCTTTATCATCAATGCCTTTGCTCCTCAGTATTTTAATTAACTGAATATGTAGTACCTTATCAAAAGCCTTTTCGAAATCCACGAAGCACACAAACACATCTTTTCTCTGATCACGACACTTCTGTAATAGAACATTCAGTGCGAAGAGCGCTTCTCTAGTTCCGAGTGCATTTCTGAACCCGAACTGGGTTTCTTCAAGATCTTCTTCACATTTCGTCCTGATTCTGCTGTGTAGTATTCTTAGGAAGATTTTTGGAGTGTGGCTCATAAGACTTATCAGTCTGTATTCTGAGCACTTTCTGGCTTTGTGATTTTTGGGAATAGCGACAAATATTGACCTAAGCCAGTCCGATGGAATCTTCCCAGTATCGTATACCGCATTAAAAAGTTTGACCAGCACTTTGATGTTATCATCGTCGATAAGTTTAATCATTTCCACGGGAATTTCATCTGGTCCAACAGCTTTTCGATTTTTTGTTGTCCGTATCGCATGTTCCACCTCTGATTGTAGTATTTTGGGTCCGTCAAGACAATACTCCTGCAATTGTGTGCAACCACCCCTGTCATCAGCAAACAGCTCTGATATGTACTTTTCCCATTCTCTCTTTATTTCACCTTCATCAATAATGATCTTGTTGTTATTGTCTGTTGAGAATGAGGGAACTTGTTTTTTGAATATTCCGCTCATTTCTTTTATTTTTTTATGTAGGTTGAGGCTGTCATGTTTTGCCATCATATCCTCCTTTTCCTCGCATTTCTCCTTCATCCACCTCTCCTTGGCTACTTTGATCTCCTTTCTTATCTTTCCTTGAATCTGCCGTTATTCTTCTTCCTTATATTTCAGCATTCTACGTTGTTCCATCATTCTTAATATATCATCTGTCATCCATGCCTTATTTTTGCGCCGTATTTCTCTACAGTCACTTCTGACGTCAATTTCTTGAAATTTGTTTTTCAGTGCGTTCCATAGTTCTTCTGGATCTTTTAGATATTCATGCCTTAACGTTTAGATTCCGTTATTCAAATCTTTTTCTTTTTCATTTTTTAATTAAAAAATTTCATTAAAACCTTCTTATCAGCGAAAAATAGTCTGTCTGGTTTTTTGATCGACTGTTTCTGACCAAACTTATCATAATCGCAGTTGGATGGCGTACTAACATAGCAAGCAGCTCTTGCAATTCCTCCCACTCATTTAGAAAAATATTCTAAATCTAGGTTTCCTCCACATTCCATCATTTTTTCGCCCCATCTTAACTTTAGATGGTCGGGAAGTTTTCGGATTATGTCTTTCTATAATTGGGGATTTTGTATGTGTCCTGGAGACTTCAATGTTTTTATGATCGCCACTAAATTATTAACTTCACTCGAGAATTGAATAGGCCTTTCAAAACTTGAATCTCTAAGGAAAGGAAGATTTCTCTTGATATAAGTCCATCGATCACAAACTCTGGCCGCCCAAATCTCAATTCCAGAGTTTCCATCACTAAATCGACATTGTCTCCTGTTAACATCATCCCAGCAACTGTAGATTTAGCTTCACCTCTCAAGCATTTCTGGAGCTTTACCATAATTTCTTCTTTTGAAAAATCACATAGTTCACAAATGTTTTTGAATTGTTTATAAAAAAGTGGCCATTCTTGCGGATTGCCATCATAAAAAGGAAAGTCTTTTTCAATTGTATTCCTTGCTAGGAACTTACAATTGTTTTTGGTCGGTGTCGAAACTGATTGGATGGCATTTGCGATAGTTTCACATAATTATTTTATATCACTATGAGTGTCTTTCTTGTCACACTGATTTCTTTCTTCATAGGTATATTCGTCTGGTATATTATTCACCCATTCATGACCTTACCCCTGTTTTCATCTACAGTACTGGGAAGATGCGATGGTAGTTTTCGCCCTGTTTCGAACTGATTGTCGATTATTTCTTCTTGAGCCTCCAACTCAGCTTCTTTCAGTTTTCGTTCTAATTCTAATAGTTTGATACTGTTTTCTATTTCCTTCTATTTTTTCTCTAAATCCTGTTTCTTCTTTTCTGTTTACAGTGCCAGTTTCATTCTCTCTATGCTCAATTGTGAGTTATGGGAACTAATGATCGTTTCTGAGCGTTTTGAGCTTTCGAAAGAAGTTTCTCTATTGCTTAACGCACCTTTCTCCATATCGTGGACCTGTCGGGGTCACCAATGTTATTGCCAAGCTACCTTTTTGTCTTAATTTCGCCAATAAAACTCGATTTTCGTCTTTCAGAGTTTATTTGACATCTTTTCTCTGAAAGTAATTTGACAGCAACTACTTTTTTTCTTGTCAATCAAAACCTAAGGTAACGAAGATCCTAATGAAATAATACAAATTAAATTAAGGTTTCAACACTACTAATAGCAGAAAAAAAATTTGTTTTTTCAATAAAAAATTCCTAGAGCACAAACCAATAGACGGATTCCATCACGAGATACATTTTCGGGTAGGCAATTAGATACTCTACAAAAATGTTCCCTACGATATTTCGATAAAAGGGCCTGTTCAAAAGTTATTTTGAGGTATTTTTGAAGGAAAAAATTATTCAAAAAAATCGAATTTGTTTGTTTTCACGAAACTTGACTTCTTATCATCTTCAGGGTATCAAACAAAAGGCGTCTGTGAAAATATTAGCTATGAATAGCTGCTGAAAGCAGGAAAAAAATTTCTTTTTTCAATAAAAAGTTTTTCATTCACGAACCAATTGACGAATGTCAATGTGATACATTTTCGAGTAGGGAACTAGATACCCTACAAGAATGTCGTATATGATATTTCGACCAAACCGCTCATTCAAAAGTTATTTGAACTTTTTCTTCACAAATATTTTTTTTTACTTTATATTGAGGTATTTTTGAAGAAAAAGTTCGAATAACTTTTGAACGAGTGGTTTTATCGAAATTTCGTATGCAACATTTTCGTAGAGTTCCCTACACGAAAATGTATAACACAGTGCAATCCGTCGATTGTTTCGTGAATAAAAAACTTTGAATTGAAAAAAGAAATTCTTTTCCTGCCATCAGGAGTGAAAATAGAAATCATAGATGAGCGACCTCTGAATATTAATATTCAGAGCTAATATTTTCACAGACGCCTTTTTTCGATACCCTGAAGATAATTAGAAGTCGTGTTTCGTGAAAACAAGCAAAGTAGATTTTTTTCAATAATTTTTTTCTTCAAAAATACCTCAATATAAGCATCGAATCAAATAACTTTTGAAGGGGCCGTTTCATTGGAATATCGTAAGAGACATTTTTGTAGAGTATGTGATTGCCTACATGAAAATGTATAACACAATGAAATCCGTCTATTGGTTTGTGCTGCTACTAGTAGGGAAAAAAGAAATAATTGATGAGCGACCTCTAAATATTTTTATTTTCACAGAGATCTTTTCGATAGAGATTCTTTTCACAGAGATCTTTTTTCGATACCCTGAAGATGGGAGGGTTCGTGAAAACAGAAAATGCCGATTTTTTTTAATCAGTCTAATATATACAGTGGAACTTCCCTATAACGAATACGCTAAATCCGCAAAAAAATTTCGTTATACAGAAATTTCGTTATGCAGAAATTTTTTTTTTTTATTGTGTCAAGTGTCAAAAAAAGCAACGTTCACTTGCATTTAATTTATTCGAATACATTATACATAATTAACTTAAGCACTTCCTTCTAGACATTTTCGCACTACTTTTTTCATTAACGATCAGAGCGAAACTGAGAACTGAACAATCTGTATAGCCTCCTGTTTCAGAAGGAACTCTCCGTCCGCCGTAAGGGTTTAGTTTATGATCGGGATTTATTACCTACATCCGACAGAATTACGGAAAAAACCATCCCTGAGTATACTCTGGGTAAAATCTTCTTACCAAAACGCATTTAGAGAGTGATTTTCTTGAAATAATTCGTTATAGAGAGAATTCACTTCGTTTTAGGGGGTGTTTTTAACAGGGTATTTGGATTCAAGGTGCAATGACAGATACAAAATTCGTTGTACAGAGAAATTCGTTGTAGAGACGTTCGCTGTAGGGAAGTTCCACTGTATATATAACACCACGGACAGTCAAGCCACTCGGAGATCACTGGAATCATGCAGCCAGGAGTCTCGGCTGAAATGGGAATAGTATAAAGCAACTAAGACATCTTTTGTATCGCATGGGAAAATCAGCAGATGAAACCTGCAGGCTATGTGGATCTGAGAAAGAAAGGGCTGAACACATGGTGTGCAAGTGTCCAGAGCTGGCGGGACTGAGAACCATTCACATGGGGAAGTCGGTTCTGGATCCCCATGAGGTAACAGCTAAAACTCTTGAGGATGTCGTTGGATTTATCAATGCCATTGATGGCCTCCTTGGGATTTAAATGAACGAGTTGGGTAAAGGACGAAATATACTTGTAGTCGAAGTTCTCGGAAGGCTGAATGTAGCCACATCGACCCTCAATAATAATAATAGTGCGCTCAACTTTTCGCTAATTTCACGAACCCGTACGACGGTCCCCTCTATCACAATGCTTTTCAGTGCAAAATTGTCGAGCCCTGAAAAACTATCACGTCGGAAACTGTTGTAATCCACTGAAATTAGACTTTTCCTTCGGACCAATTCATACAAGAGAAAATGAAGGTTTTTCGTGTAAGTCTCGGTGTCCCAAATAATGTCCAAAAGTCCCCTAGGCGGGAGTGACCGCATGAAATTTGGAAACGCTGTTAAGGGCTAAAATCTTGCCCCAATGTGAATTTTCGTGAATATCTCGGTCCGTATCGAACTTACGATAAAAATACATCAGAACAAAAAAAAAGATGATGAAATTTCCTAGATAAACGGTTTCTGGTCATTTATATATAACCAACCGTTTCTTGCCATCAAGTACAACAACGGCTTGGTAACAATTTGAATCCCGATTTGCGTGGATGGATGTCGAAAGACAATAAATTGCAACCTAAAACGAAATCTCAACTTCATGCGCCTGATTGTCTGTTAAAAATAATAGGAGTTTAGGGACTTCGTTGCTCACCGGTTTGTGGCAATTGCCATGGACAATCTTGCCTGAATGTCGAAACAGTTTTATTTAGTAATTGAGAAATAACAACTTCTGCGTCTGATCTGATAACTACTTGTCGCGTGGAAATTTTTCACCTGTATGTTAGGTACATACTACAATCATGAAAAATAGACAATTATGTTGAATTTCCGTGATTTTTATTGAACTAGCATTCGCTGGAATTCAACTCAAAAGTTGAACATATTTGTATTATAAATAATAAAACATAATATGATCTTTATCATCTCAAGGTTGACAAGTTCATTTTCATATTTTGATGCGAGTATTCACTGATTGCACAATTCTCGAAATCTTCTTCAGTGACAGATATCGATCATATTATTATTATTATTCTATTATTAACTATTATTCACCATTTATTCCTCAAAATTTACAGGTAAGTCACAAACAAGTACACATTTATACACACAAATGTGTACTTGTTTGTAGTCTCATATATCGAATGACCAATGAAAACAAAAAATTTGATGATTCCACAACCTGAAACCTTGAAGTTTCTATTTTCATACTTACTCATCACGCTATAAAATAATTCTTCGGCATATGGTCGAGAACTATACGCTCCAACCAACTGTAATTCAATTCTCCCATCGGGGTATCCGATAGCTAATTCCTGTACTCTCTGAACCATAGCACAAACAGCTTCATCAGTTCCAGAACCATCGAGATGAGCCAATGCTACAGCTCCAGAACCTGCAAAATTTATATTAGATAATTTCATATATATAGATATATATATATATATATATATATATATATATATAATATATATATATATATATATATATATATATGATATATTCTTTCAAAAAGAAAAAAATCAATTTGTCTATTTCAGTATTACCGATCATATATATATATATATATATTTATATATATTCTTTTGAATAAGAGAGCTAAAATAATACAATAAATGCTGAAACAAAAAGAACCTAAGCTGAGGTAAAAAACAGGAACGGGGTACCACAACATTCTTCGTATGATACTATAGCATCATACGATACTATCATCACCAGTATCTTACGATACTATAGAGCCAGGGGAAAAAAACCTCAGCCGAAAAAACCTGTCTCCCCGTTAAAAAAATAAAATAAAATTGTTGTCTCTGAATATTCTATATAGAAGGACATCACGATCAGCGGGACGGCTCTTCGGAGGAAGGATTTCCAAACACAAACTCCAACCTGAAAATAAAAAAAGCCAGAACAGCAAGAGAATTCAATTTATACTTCATCAAATTGATCTGAAATTTTCAACCCATTGCAAAAATGAGTTTGATATATTGGGTATGGCTCTAATGCCATCTTGGAATTTATAAATCGAACAATTATTAATTAGGTGTTCAACTGTTTCCTCTGATTCACCACATTCACAATTAGGACTATCAACCGAATTCCACTTGAAAAGCATACTGTTGGTACGACCATGACCTGTTCTTATTCGATTAAGAAGGGACCATATTCTCCTGGGAAGGTTAAAACCAGGAAAAATATTTATGGATAATTTTGCAAACCACAAACCCCTCGACAAACCCTTAACTTTTCGCGGCTGGCGAGCGGACTCTGACTCCGCATCTATCTTGAACACTCAGTAATTTTGAAACCACCCACTTGATTGTTTGGCCACCTTGAATACCTTCGCAGTAATAATATCTGAGTTAGAATAAAATATCAGTAGAATTGTGACAATGGTTAGAAAGTTATGAGCAAAAGTCCGAGTTCCAGCTGGAAACATTGAATTTTTTGAATTTCACATTCATGTTGGAATAGGAGCTTATTCAGCAACCTTTTTTAGAATATACTATTATTTAAACGTTAAAGATAATTTCTTTGTTTTCCTCTCGAATGAAATTGATGTGGATGAAATGTTCAATATTTTTTCGTGGTTAAACGCCAGCCCCGGCGCTCATAGGTTGTGATTCTGCGGGCCCTTATATCTTGTATTGTCTTTATCACTTTTTCGTCGGTTGATTACATTTTGGATTATTTGAATATAATATTGTGGAAACACATGATGAAAGGAAAAGTTTTCAACTGAATATAATGAACACTAGTGAAATTCTCAAAAACATATCATTTCAAATTTCAAAATTGTAATAGGTGGGAAGGCAGAGCTACTTCCAGATTATTCCCTCTCGAGATTCTCGTAGGTTTAGACCCAATGAAGAAGAAAACTAGCAGAAGAGTGAATAATTTTATTGCTCCATGACTCAATAAAGTCAACTTTGCGATAAGGAGAATATTGGAACACAAATTCTACCTGTTTTTCAAGTGCGTCAGTCGGTTTTACCATTTTGGAAAACCAGCTCCATAAAGCTAGTGTTAGTTTTTGAATTTGTTCAAACATAGTGAGCTTTATGAGGAGGATTTTATTGAACATCGAAGTACTTTAGGATCAAATTTTGTTGCGTATTTCGCAGGGTATTTGATGAAAAAGTTTAGCAGTCAATACAAATGCGAAAACTGCGAATAAAAATTTCTTAGTGAAAGTATTGACAAGCTAGGGGATGATGGAACTTATATTTCCATAAAAATTATAATGACGGAAAAATTCATTTGAGAATTCTATCCACAGATTTCTGCCAATTAATAGGGAAGGAGCTCTTAATAACAGAGAAAAAAATTTAATGTGTATTTATTAAAACAATTGGTCAGAGTGAAGCTGCACAGAAATCGAAGAAAAAAATCAAAGAGATATCAACGCAAAAGAATACCGCCAATAAGAAACTGAAGGTGTTCAGAAATTCCAATTAGGAAAATACTATGAAATATCAGATAAGGCATCTGTACATCGGTAGAATTCCTCTGAATATCAAAACACCCGTTGCGAAAATCAAGAATCATGTATCTTATCTTCATGTATATATTGTGATATGTAAATAAATTACATTTTTCATGTATAGTCCTTTTGGTGCATAAATATTCCATATTCATGGAAGATCATAAATAATTCTAGGTTTTTTCCACTGAACAAACCAGATAGTCTTTGAATAACACACTACGAGTAGATTTCACAAAACTTTTGATTGCACCGTCAAATTGATTGAAGCCAAGGAGATTTGTTGAAATTCCAACACAGGCGATTCGATGGGTTCAAATTTACGTAGGTTTTTTTAATCGCACAATCGAAGTTTTTTGAAACCGACCCTACATGTATTTTTCGACTATTAAAATCGAAATAGAATATTTCTGGATCCACCGTAATTTGTTCAACATATAGTTGAGTGCTTCCTTAAAATCCGACAAATTCGGAACCCGAATACTATATACCTCGGCAAAACGTTTGTCATAAAATTGCTGGTCCGCTTTCTTGTATTTCATTGCCTGCCTGCCTTCAAGTTTCGTCGAGTCAAAAGAGGTAATAATTTCTTCTGTTGAAAGATCTGCATCGAATTTCTATTCAACATCTGGATCATTGAAGGTGGGTGTAATAAACAACCGAAAAGTTTCGCCCTTGACCTTGTCAAGTGAATTGTTTGAAGGAGAAAAATTTGCTGATAAAAAATATGAAAACTTTTACTGAAAACTTAGATTCTTATTGCATACTCTATCATATTTTTAATTCAATAACGTGTTTATCCATCACAGCGAACGATTTATAATCAGAGTACAAAAATGAATGTTCTTTTCATTCATAATTATTATTATAGTAATTTAATTTAATTATTCAGGGTGTTTCAGAATAAGGTTCCGTAAATTCGGGATCTTAATTCCCAGATCATTTCATGATATAAAGTTCCGATGAACTATGGGTCTCTGACGCACTGTTTCTGATATACAGGGTGTTAAAATTTGAAGAAAAAATTTGTTTTATGAAATTATTTTCTACACTGTACACGATCTCTTCTTGCGTTTTGGCATGTTATGAGTACATACGCATTAAGACACATTTTTTCCGATACAAAAGTATGTTTAATTTTCACCAGTGGCGTCCGTACAGACTTCTGTTCGAAGAAATTCGGTGAAAATATTGGTACGCCAATGATTTTTTTTCAAATTACTTTCGTAATCACCACATAATTAACAGTAAGAATGGTCTCTCGAGTTTTCTACCTGCGACGAATACTTTCTGAAAAAAAAAATAAAATGCAATTTCATCTAGGAAAGTTACGAAATTCTTTATTTTTTCACGAAATTCAGGAAATGTGTTTTATGGCGTACCTACTAGAACGCACAAAAAAAATGTGTACGGTGCCTAAAATAATTCCGAAATTTTGTTTTTGATTTCAACACCCCGTTTCTCAGAAACAAAGTCCATATTCAAACCGATTAATTGGATCAACCAAATATCGAGTGAGGTCACATAACAAATTTCTTGTGTTCCACGTTTTAGATTCAGTTTCACATATCCTAATTTATTTTGACAACAGAGTATAAACATATAGTATATTAATACTCAATGGTTATATTGAGAATTTGAATTGAAATAGATTAGGTTAAATCTTCTCACGACTATTCATAAACGACGCCCTTTATTGCGATAGTATACTGAATATCCTATGACGGTCCTGATCATCAACAGCTTGGAGTTCAGCTCGGGTATGAAATCGAACCTAATAGTTCATCTACCCACCACCAGATGTTAGGGGCTGAAATTTGCTTTCCTTGAAACACACAAGCGCCTCTATGAAGCAAAGATGGAACTTCATCAGAAAGTAGCTTCAATTCCTTGAACTGGGTTGCTGCTCTATTTATATTAATACTCAATGCTTGTATGGAAGGGGAGACAGGCAGGTGACAACGTTGCAAAGCTATCTCGCGTAGATTCAATAATTTCTTGCTTAAATCCGCATTCGTTCAACCTGCGGTAACATTTGAAGTATCCATTAGAAAACTATACTGTAAAAAGCAAGTTTCATCAGGAATTAATGCCACATTCATTATTATATGAATTCATTACATGCCATTCGGCAGTTCTCTTCAAATTGAACATTATTTTGAATTGAACCGTAATTGTTAAAAATGATTATGGTGCTTTGTCCTCGGCAGTTAGACTTATGCCGTCGGGGACTTTTTTATAGAACTTTTTGAGCACTACAAAATTGTATCTGACCATGTTTCTCTATCTCTTATAGTTAACCCAGCGTCGGGCGTAAAAGCCTGAAAACAAAAAGGTTGATTACCTACTTTTTCTTGAAAAAAGGGCTCTTGTGAGGCATCGTTCAGTTGCACCGGTTTCGAGAAAAATCTATTTTTTCTTCGTTCACTGCTCAATGCTTGTTATGTAAAGAATCATAATTTGAGTGAAATATCAATTCCGTGTACTTGTTTTCAATGATTTTATTAAAGCATTGCCTGATAAAAACCATAAATACGTACCCTGTTCTCTCGAGCATTTAGGCCGTCGTCGTCGATTAGTTCTCGACGTTTCGCCAGTTCGAGTGTCTGGCATCTTCAGGAGTTATAGTTCAGGAGAATCTACGACGACGGCCTTAATGCCCGAGAGAACAGGGTGTATTGAACAATGGCCGCGAAAGCCTCAACCAATTCACCATAAATACGTGTTGCTTGGAAGTCATCGTCAGAGGGGTGTAGTTCTTTAACCAAGCATTTTTACATTATAAGATTTTGGTCCACTAGAAGTTTGTCGGTCTAATTATGGGACAGCCTCTATATTATTGAGGGCGGAACTATCGCATTGAACATTAACATTGTTTTTGTTTTTTTTATGTATATCAATTCTTTGTCAAAATGATCTCCTGTAGATAATATCTTAGGTTCTTCGAAATCAAAATTATGACCAGTATCTCTATGATGAAAAGACACGTAGAGAAATTGCCATTCTTACAATGAGTTTCATTTCACTTCTGAGGTATTGTTTCGTTTGATCCACATAAGATGTGACAACCTTTGAAATTCACTTTGTAAATTAAGTTAGACTGCAATAATATGTTTTGTGTTGTTTGATGAAGCATTAATGAAATGAGCTGAAATGTTTTTTTGATTGTTGAGGTTTCATTATTTTCAGGGGCATTCACTGAATTGCTTCTAGACGATGAAAAAACTATATTATTGACCAATGTTCTAAGGTAACCCTTGTCATGTTGTTTAAAGATTTTTTTTTGAATTCGTGAATTGATCTGTAATTGAGTATTCTTCCAGAGGCCGTTGGTTTCTAAAAAATATCAAATATAATTATAAGATCTTGTCTAATGAGCAATGAATCTAAGGGATGGTGCCATAATTCTCCGTATGTTCAATTTTAATCTTGATGAAACGAATTGAATAAATCTAACATTGTTTGGATTTTGTCTTCCGGTATGGCCTTAGGTACTTTTTGCTTCAACATTTATTGTATTATTTTTGCTCTCGAATTCATGAGAAAAAAAATATATATATATATATATATATATATATATATATATATATATATATTATATATACATGGAAAAGATTTCATGGACATAACCCTCTGAAACTAAAATTAACCGTAGACAGCTGTTTCGGGCTTTCGGCCCTCATTCATCAGTACGGTGAGAAGTTGGAATTCGAAAATGGTTAATTTTAGTTTCAGAGGGTTATGTCCATGAAATCTTTTCCATGTATTTTACCGATCCCTCATTATTTATATCTCTTATATATATATATATTAGACTGTTTCAAAAAAATCGACATTATTTGTTTTCACGAAACCCCCCCTAATTATCTTCCGGGTATCGAAAAGAGACCTCTATGAAAATATCAGATCTAAATAATAATATTTAGAGGTCGCTCATCAATTATTTCTATTTTCCCTACTAATAGCAGGGAAAAAATTTCTTTTTTCAATAAAAAATTCCTAGAGCAGAAACCAATAGACGGATTTCATTGTGTAATACATTTTCGTGTAGACAATCAAATACTCTACAAAAATGACCCTTACGATATTTCGGTAAAACGGTCCCATCAAAAGTTATTCGATTCGATGCTAATCTTGAGGTATTTTTGAAGAAAAAAATTATTCAAAAAAATCGATTCTGTTTGTTTTCACGAAACTCTATTTCTAATCATCTTCAGGGTAACGAAAAAAGGCGTCTGTGAAGATATTAGCTTTGAATATTAATATTTAGAGGTCGCTCAGCGATGATTTCTATTCCCGCTGTTGAAAGCAGGAAAAAATTTTCTTTTTTCAATAAAAAACTTTTTCTTCACGAACCAATTGACGGATTCCACTGTGTGATACATTTTCGTGTAGGGAACTAAATGCTCTACGAAAATGTCTCATACGATATTTCGATAAAACCGCTCGTTCAAAGGTTATTCGAACTTTTTCTTCAAAAATACCTCTATATTAATACTTTATATTGAGGTATTTTGAAAAAAAAATTCAAATAAGTGGTTTTATCGAGATATCGTATTGAACATTTTCGTAGAGTATCTAGTTCCCTACACCAAAATGTATCATACAGCGGAATCCGTCTATTGGTCCGTGAACAAAAATTTTTTTATTGAAAAAAGAATTTTTTTCCTGCCATCAGCAGCGAAAATAGAAACTATCGATGAGCGACCTCTAAATATTAATATTCAAAGCTAATATTTTCACAGACGGTTTCTGTCTATGCCCTGAAGATGATTAGGAGGCGGGTTGCGTGAAAACAAGTAGAGTCGATTTTTTTGAATGATTTTTTTTCTTCAAAAATACCTCAATATTAGCATTGAATCGAATAACTTTTGAAGCGGCCGTTTTATCGAAATATCGTAGGGGACATATTTGTAGAGTATCTGATTGCCTACACGAAAATGTATCACACAAAGAAATCCGCCTATTGGTTTGTGTTCTAGGAATTTTTTATTGAAAAAAGAAATTTTTCCCCTGCTATTAGTAGGCAAAATAGAAATAATTGATGAGCGACCTCTAAATGTTATTATTTTGAGCTGATATTTTCGCAAAGGTCTTTTTTCGATACCCTGAAGATAATTAGGGGGGGGTTTCGTGAAAACAAAAAAAGTCGATTTTTTTGAATCAGTCTAATATATATATATGTATATATATATATATATATATATTATATATATATATATATATATATATATATATCTAAGGGTTACTTCCGAGACGAAATTTGATTTCATTATTTTTGGGTTCAATCGATCATATATATGGTAAGCTTTCGAAAGATCTACGAAATATTGATATATCTTGAGTATTTTTCATTTTTTTCCGATTATTCGAAAAAACCTTTAGTTCCGGGACTTTTCAGTATACATTTGTATGTGGTCATTTTACATTTGTGCTTTTGTTGTGAATTTGTCATATATAGTTGTCTCTCTCTAACGACAAAAAGAATCTCCTAAAATAATTACTTGTTCCGATTTGATTTCGATTATTTGAAATCCGATAAACTCTGGTCCCCAACATTTGTGACCATATATTCGATAAAGTGAATCTACATTTCTTGTTTATAGATTCAATCGATCATATATGAGGTAAGCTTTCGAAAGATCTACGAAATATTGATATTTTCTGAGTATTTTTCACTTTTTTTCGATGATTCGAAAAACCCTGTAGTTCCGGGACTTTTCAGTATACATTTGTATGTGGTCATTTTACATTTGTTTTTTTTTGTTATCAATTTGTCATATATAGTTGTCTTCCTCTAACGAAAAAAAGAAACTCTTAAAATAATTACTTGTTCCGATTTTATTTCGATTATTTGAAAGCCGATAAACTATGCTCCCAACATTTGTGAATATATATTCGATATAGTGAATTTACATTTGTTGTTTATAGATTCAATCGATCATTATCAGGTGTGTTCTCGGAATAATCACGAAACATTGACATATCTTCACTATTTTTAATTTTTTTTCAAATATTCGAGAAACCCGATATTTCCGGGGCATTTCAGTATATACTTTTATGTGGTCATTCGACATATATGTTTCGGCTGTTAGTTTGTCATATATAAGTGTCTTTCTCTAAAAAAGAAATCAAACTCTGAAAATAATTACTTGTTCCGATTTTATTTCGATTATTTGAAATCCGATAAACTCTGGTCCTCAACATTTGTGACCATTTATGTATTTGATGTTGTGATTTTACATCTGTAGTTTATAGATTCAATCTATTATATATAAGGTATGCTCTCAAAATATCTACGCAAAATTGATATATTTTCACAACTTTCAATTTTTTTGTCAATTATTCGGATAACCCTCTATTTCCGAGACTTTTGGGAATATATTTTTATGTGGTCATTTGACATTCGGAGTAATTCACAGTTCAAATTCTTCGTTACTTTTTTGATATTTTCGGAACCACATCACTGATCGATTCGAAATGATAGATTCAGTGAAATTATAAATCTGATCGAAATCAAAATTGACATTCAGAACTGAGTCAGCGACGCACATGTTTGTCCTGAATTTCGACAGAATCGTACCTCAAACAGTTCAAACCAATAATGGTTGTATTGCTATTTTCAGAACGAACAAAATTTAATTTTTCAGGATAAATAGGGGAATTGAATATCTCATTCGAGTACGTAAGCGGGTGAAATCGGTTAAGAAGTCCCTTAGTTATTACCACTGGATTATTACCCTCATGTTTCTCGATATTTATGAAACTGCTCATCCGGTCGACACGGAATTCAGTTTCTGAATATGAATCAGCGTTATGCACATGTATGCAGAATTTCATAGAAATTGGATAATTACATGATTGAAAAAATAATTTATGAGCACTAAGTATTTTTGAAACAAGTGATGGATTTCAAATGTTTTATACGCTTAAATACATATCTAAATAATTATATAGGTATCTGTTGAAATCATCAAACTGGAACAGCCATATTTCAATTTTCAACATCCTGATGATAAATTTTGGTTTCATTTTATGCTTATAAACTCATTCTTATGGACAAAAGCTATTAGTCTCTCAATTCAACCGGTCGAGTGGCTATAATGTTCCGTGAGTGGCTAATCCACGATTTCCGTGTTGTGGTCAAGGGTTCGAACCTCGGTTTTGTTACTTTTTCGAAAATTTTGTCCAAATATATGATGTGGAATTGAAAGCTATTGCGAAGTCGTTTATATTGGGTAAACGATCATTCAAATTTGAATATCCTGAGAGATATTTGCTCAATTTATTCATTTATGAATTGAGTTTTTCTGCTCTAATCTATAGCTTACCTTAAAAATTACAAGTTTTCAAGTTGTTCCTTCGGATGTAAAATTTTCGAGGTATGTTCGAAGCCTCAATCTATCTATTCAGTAATGCCCTGAAGTTTTTTTCCCAGATTTCTTTTTTGTTTCACACTATTTACGGAATTATATATCCCATCGTGTTGAAATTTCGTGTTCGAAAGTAATATATCGTCGATGATCTGACAATACCTCTTATGTACATACAACCCAACTTTTCAGGAGAAAGTTATTTGTATTCAGTATTGCCATTATTCATTAATGAATTTAACTTCGTTTAGACTATTACATTGATGAAGTATACTTTTCAATCGATCGGCCGGCTAAAAATCTTCTGGGGAAAGGTGAAAAGACAGATTGAGTCAAATTGTTAGATAGGAGGTATTGTCAGATCATCGTGGATATGATGATCCGCATGTCGTAATGATGATGATATCACAGTTTCTCATGAATATTCTGTCTTGAGTATATCAAGATAAGGCCATTTCAGTAGGTTTTTAATTTAATTTTTTCATCTAGCTATAATTCGAATTAGTTCAAGATATTCATTAGACACATAATGAATATTTAAAAGCTTGTTGAGATAATTACGTGGACCGGGTCACCAGATTCTCATTTTTCCTACCAGCTTGAATGAACACTCCTCTGTACATGAAATACCAAATTGCCGTTAATGTCATTTGATTCTGCATATGATTCTGCCATGATTTGAATAGAATAACTCGAAGGCTAGCGAATTTCAAGGTAGTTTTCAAGTTTGATTATTTGCCATTATAACAATGATAATGATGTTTAATTCCAATCATGCTGATTTGATTCTCTGAAAAAAATTCATTTAATTTGGCAGATTACTGGTTACTCAGAAATAATGCAGATCCAAGGCAGAATTCACATGATTTCTCTCAACTCGAAGGATGAATGTCTCGGAAATTATGATGACTCGTATATATTAATTATTTCGTCACCGAGTCGATTGTTTTTTTCATCAACTCTGTAATCTTGGAAGTAACGGTATTTTGCATATATTATTTTTTGCTTGTTCCTTCGAGTACCTATCAGGAATATTCTCGAAACTTGAACCAAAATATTCTCATTGAAAGCTTAGAACTCAAGACATCATTAAGAAAAGTATGTTATCCATATCCATAGTTGTTTTTTTCTATAAAATAATAGGTAACCTTTGTGAATATAGGTATACAGTTTAATCACCTCATGCATATAATGGAAATAATTTCTATTAAATTTTTCCTATCTGTAGCGTGAATTTTCAAAAAGAAAGAATAATTTCTTCGAAATAAAAAAAATTAAAATCCATACCATATCTAACATATTGAATACAGAATTATTATTTAGGCTATCACGATCAATTCTGATGAAATGTACGTAACTGCCAAATTAGAACTTCTCATTTTGCAAATAAACATCCAATTTCGAGAGAGCTGCAATTGTTAGATTCGGGGAATATCTTCGTCATGTTGAAATACTGGGTTGTTATGGTAAAGGAATCGTGTCCTTATTCCTGTACTAATATTTACACCCTTCAGGTGAATGGTCACCTCTGAATTGGAAAGTTTCGAAAAGATTTGTATAGGTACTTGTTTTTCGAAGGTTGAATCGTACTTGAATTTTCGATAACTCATCGATGATAGACATTTATATTCATTTATATTCGCGTATTCATTACCACGAGCATTACCATATACAAATTCTGAATATCTCGGATCAAAGACATCAACGGCACATGACTTATAGCAACTACAGTAGTAATGTTCGGTATTTTGTGTAGATTCGCAAAAAATTTTGTGAGGATGACACAAGTATATAATACAAAAAAAAGTTTCATTGAAAACTACATGGTATGGCGATGTTTTTACAATATAACCTAGTTTTACCATAAAAAATTAAAAATTACTGAAGTTAGGCCAGTAGCTTTTGTCCTCTTGATATTTTAAGAAAAACGACATATAATAAAATGAATGTGTTTTTCCTAGGGAATCAAGTCCAAAGGTCTGCTCAAATGCCTATGATTTGCAAATCTATAGAGTAGGGAATGGACTCACTGATGAATACGAGTAGTCCGAGTCGAAAACCATTCTGTCAGGTCTTTTATCCATGAACATTCTGAAAATTGAAATTTTCTAGCCAGACAAATTGTTTGACATCGTAACTTTCATCAGTGAGATCCACTAAGTTGCATATAATCACGCCGCCCTGCTTAAAATTCCAATCATACAGACATTCGGACAAAACTTTGACAGTTTATTCTTCTGAGAACAAGCTATTAACCATCGGACAGGCGCACCTAATCTGTCAGATTAAGTGCATGGTTTTTTTCTAGTTTCTCATGGCGGTGTTTGTCGCTCAGGGGTGGGACTTTCAGTAGCTTCTTAATTATATCGCGATCATGTATGTGCAATATCAACCTCCTCAGAGCCTTGATGTTAGTCGAAAAGAGTGCAATAATCTCTTGAATCGATTGCGCTCGATAACGTAAGTACCATCGAATTTGATTTTTTCAGTATTTCTGGATGAAAAAGTCGTGCATTCGCGCTCCCAACACCCGAACAAAAAAAACAAGTAAAAATATATTTCATATTTATTGCAATTTTTGATATAATGTGTGGGTTGAAATGAGCCCGCTTGAGTCTTCAAGTATTTTTTTTCCAGGGTATAATGGCTTCAAACTCAATTAAATGCAAGTAAATTAAAATCACCGTATGTTTCAAATACATATTTTCTGGAAGTATTCTAGAAATTAAAGTAAAATGTACGAATATAAATATAAAGATAAAGGGCAACAAAACTTCACTAGAGAAAGGAATGCTAAACCGACTGATATCGTACAATATGAAAGTTCCATTGTTCTAGTTTACCTGGCAGTGGTTGTCAGGAGTAATGAACACTTGTTTTTGTTTCATATATAATCACAATTACATTCTGTTTCTATACAAATATCCTTGTTACATTGAAATCTGCAGAATTTATCTTTCTTTAATTTCTACCGTCAATTTTTATTGATGTTTTGGAATTTTCTTTTTAAATTATGTGTATTTAAATGATAAAACTATTTTTCAACGTCCTCCCCATTTTCTAGCAAATGTTTCTCATTAAAACATGAATTTCCCTACTTAATCTCACAGATGAGTTGCGCCCGAAACCGTTAGGATTAGGGTTGCGCCTGACCGAAGGTTAAAGAATTCGCGATTAACCGATGACGTTTTCCTATCATACAATATCTAAACGAAAACAAACTGATAAGAATAAAACCATCAGTGTTGGAAATTGTTATTTTAAATATTTGTTATATGCGTTGTTATTCGTTTTATACTGTCGACCAAGGACAATCAGTTTATTCCTAAACCTCGCATTGATCGTGAGTTATTATAAGACAATAATTTAAGATCAATATAGCCCAAATATTGTTTTCAGTGTCCCCGAAGAAGGCTCAAACCAAGAGCCGAAAGCTAGGAATGTAAATCAATAAAGAGTTATACCTTATATGGATTTTGAACTACAAATCTGATATATTAAACTTGATTAAATTCCGAGTTCTATAATTCCTTGTAGATTATTAATGAATACGATTAAACCAATGAATAGCTCTCAGGACAAATATGCACGAACGTTTTACCAAGATGAACGAGTGAGTCAAAGGTTCTTATTTCAAATCATACAGCGGAATGAAAAAATTAAAAATTGAAAAAGTGAAAAGAAAACCAATAAATATTTTGAAAAATTTCGGGTGGATTCTTATGAATTAATTGAAATTTTGTTCGAAAGACTGATTTAAAAAGTTAAATAATGAATAACAAAGTTAATTCCATGAAAAAACTAATCAATCATATTCTATGTTCCAAATTCCTAACCTCAAATCTGAACTAACTAAAAACTAAACAAGAACCAAGCATATAATCTTTCTTCGCAATTTCTGAACTGAAGTTTTGAATTTGATCTGTCTTCTCTCCTCTATACTATCTCTCTCTGTCTGGATTAAGTCAGGAGAACCAGTCTATTGTCATTTGATTTGGATTCTATTAAATTCTTGTATACCGAACCAGCCCCTTTATTTGATCAGCATCAGTTTCCTTCTGGTGAATACTTGATTAAATTTTGATATATTTTACAATATTGATCCAACTTTTCATTTCAGAAATTCACATTCATGTCGACTCTCTATTGATTATTCAACTTTGTTTCCACACCATCGTAACGCTGAACCATTATGTATTGTTTTTAATTTTTAATCATCATATTGTCCAATGTCCATGCTTGAGAAGAATGAACTTGACCATAACAAAGCTATCTGTGAGTAATATTGTAATAAAAAATTAGGCTTTTCTCAATCATCTATATCTTGGTTCCTACTCCCAAACACCTGCTCGTTCGACTTGATCATAAGATCCAAAATCTAAAACCCACCTAGCCCTTCACTAACTCTTAATAACTAATAAATTAATCTGGATTGGAAATATTTCTTTCAAACACGATTGAAATGTTTTTGTTATTGATACATTCTTATTGATACATTACTTCATTTTCCATTTAAACATTCCATTTCGAAACAAAATTCATAATTCTACGAAATCTATATATATATATATATATATATATATATATATATATATATATATTTGTGTGTAAAAGTGAAAGTGAAACCCCACATTCCGTTGATGGGACCTGAGTGGACATGTTTCACTTTGACTTTTGTTAAATCAGTTTTTTATATTGTCATATTTCATCTAGAAGATTAATAGCTTTAATTTCCGATTTATAAGATGGTTTTTCTTCCTCTGTGTGAATTGAAGATAATAACTGTAATTCGATGTCTGTCTCTAAAAACAGGTTTATTATTACAAGATTTATAAAACATAACAATGAACTATCTTACCTAAAAACAGGCATGAGAAATTAAAAATTCCGGTCTCAAAAATTCACCGGCCATTTTCCAAAGAATCCTTTCCACAATTTTGAGGAATCATAATTTACAATGTTTCTCTTCAAATTATATTGACGATATTCTGATTTTCTCGGAAAATTTTCAAAATCATATCAAACACATAAAACAGGTTCTTTCTGCTCTTTATGAAGATAATTTGAAATCAATAGGAGAATTTCCTTTTCCTAAAAATAAAAAGAACATACGTCAGTTTTTAGGAAAAATTTATTTTTATCATCAATACATTCCGAAATGTTCAGAATTATTGGATCCTCTGCATAATTTGTTGAGAAATAACGTATCATTTAATTGGAATGACGAGTGTGAGGAAACTTTTCAAGAGTTGAAAAATTATTTATGTTCTAGTCCAATTTCAGCAATTTATGATCCACAAAAAGAAACATACCTATATACGGATGTTTCAGGAATAGGAGCAATTTTGAAACAAATACAAGATAATGGTCATATTCTCCCAGTTGCTTATTCTTCTAAGAAACTCAATGCAAGCCAACGAAAGAAAAAAGCAATTTATTTAGAATGCATGGCGATAAAACAGGCAATACATTTCTGGAGACATTGGCTCCTTGGTACTCAGTTTACAGTTTATACTGATCATAAGCCACTGGAAAATTTGAAATTGAAATCCAGAACTGACGAAGAACTTGGAGATATGGTTTATTACTTATCGCAATACAATTTCACAATTAAATATTCACCTGGCTCTTCGAATCAGGAAGCAGATGCTCTTTCACGAAATCCTGTTCTAGAAAATTTCGATACAAATGATGATAAAAATGACTTTGTGAATTTGATTTCCATATCAGATATAAAAGAAGATCAAGAATTGAATGTGAACAATTTTTTAAATTCAAAAAAGTAGTATACAAAAAATGACATAATTTTCACAAATATTCGAAAAAATGAGCGCATTTTCATATCTCCAAATTTTGGAAAGGATTTAATAAAAAAAGTTCACACATCTTTAAGACATATTGGGGCTGACAAAATTGGTAAACACATTCGGCCACATTATTATTTTCATAATATGGACAAGGAAATTAAACTATTTTGCGATACTTGTGAGATTTGTAAGAAAAACAAGACCCGTAGAATGAAGAGATTAGGTCTATTATCTCAATTAGGTCCAGCTACAAAACCGTATAGTATTATGTCCATTGATACTGTTGGGGGTTTTGCTCGATATCACTCAGAGAAAAAATTCTTTCATTTATTAACTGACCATTTTTCTAGGTATGCATTCGCCTCTACTTCTAAGGCCGGGTCCAGACGGCTGTAATGCAACGTGTAATGCAACGCGTAATTCAGATTGCACGTAATTCCTCCCAGACGCTTTAAATTTCAATAAAAAAAATCACACACTGTGTTTCGGTATGTCGAGTGTTCTCTTGTCTTTCCTTGTACAATTTTGCTGACTAAACGTAAATTTATTATAGAGTCCTGAAGAAGATCCTAACATGGATCGAAACGTCGACTTCATGAAATAAAGAAGAGTGTTCTGAATACATCAATCTTTTCCTACACCCCTTAATATCTTCACATTATATATATATATATATATATATATATATATATATATATATATATATATATATATATATAATATATATATATATATGTTCACGTTTTCTAATTTCTAATGGTCTTGATGTTTCTCCTGTATAAGATTTTCCACAAATACAGGGAATATTGTGAATACAATTTCTCGATTTTTAGTTCTCATTCAGAAGAGGTGTATTATAAAAACACTTTATGATTGAGCGCAAACTGAAATACGGAATGACGAAATTAATTTCATTAAAGATATTCTTGAGGATAATCAATATCCAACTAATTTCATAGAAAAAACTATTTCAAATTTAGAGAGAACAATTTTGCGTCAAAACGATAATAACAATCAAGTACCAACAACAAGCCGTCAAGAACAACGAATTTTAATAAATTTGATTCCTTATGTTCTTGGACTTTCAGAAAAAATTGAAAGAATTGGTTCTAAATTCAACATAAGCACTGTTTTCAAAACAAGAAATGATTTACGATCTTTATTAACAAAAACTAAACCTTTGAATGAGAACAAAAAATCAAGAAATTTGTATTTACAATATTCCCTGTATTTGTGGAAAATCTTATACAGAAGAAACATCAAGACCATTAGAAATCAGGAAACGTGAACATAAGAATAACATAAAAAATGGAGATATTGGTAGATCACAGATAGCAGATCATGTGTGTTCCAATACCGGCAATCACATGATGGATTGGAATGGAACAAAAATTCTAATGACGGAACCTGATGATTATAAAAGAGAAATCAAGGAGTCAGCTTGTATTTTATTGGATGAGGCTAATAATCTCGCCAATTGTTCAGATCGAATTTGGATGGATTTATTGAAAAAAGAACTGGTTTCAGGGAATTTTGAAATAAAATAACGATATCAACATCTAGTAATCAATATTGATCTATGTTCATGATATATTGACAAATGTCAATCCAAAAATCAAAAAAATTGTCACGATTCTACAAAGTTGAATGAAAATTAGTTATTGTCTGACGAAGTAGTCTGATTTAGACTCCGAAACGTTACGCTTAAGATTTCAGAGTGTTTTCATTTTTTTTTTGTTCATTGTTAGGCAATTTCTTCTCGTAAAGTTTTGGCCCCTGACAAATTAGTGCTCAAATTTTTTACGCAGGGGCCTTTCTTATATCATTTAAAAATTTTTTCTAATTGTTTCTTGCTTCAGAGACTGGGAGAGAAAACTCATATTAATTTTTCAGGAAAATGCAGAGACCTCCCAGACACTATTTCAATAGATATTTGTTTTTTCTAATTGAGATTCCTTCGTATTTCATAACTCTCTCGGAATTATGTATTTCAACTGCTTTGAAATTTTACTAACTGATTTGAATTTTTTCCAACTGCTTTGGAATTTTTTCCAACTGCTTTGAAATTTTTTCAACCCTTTCGAAATTTTTTTCAACTGCTCCGAAATTTTTCCAACCGCTTTGAAATTTTACCAACTGCTTTGAAATTTTTCCAAGTCCTTCAACTGCTTCGAAAATTTGCCAACTTCGTACAACATCCCTGTTTATTCGTAAATGACTTTTGCCGACTAGCAATATCACAGTCTAGTTCACAGTACCTTGGTAAGAACTTTCTGAATAAGATACCTAAATATTTAAATGAACCTGAATAAGTTCGAAAAATGTTTTAAAGATGTATTGTGTAAGTATGCCTTCTACAGTGTGGAAGAGTTTTTAGATTGTGACCTCGTACGTTATGATCCGCTTGTTGGCACTATTGTTTTCTATATTTTGGAATATCACTTTAGTGATTTCATTTTTTTTATTATTTGACGTGTGTAAACAGTTTGAATTCGTTATTTTTACTTTTGTCATTTTCAGTGTACCCAGACGGCATCCTATATTCCCGGAATATTCCTCCAATCTGCCATTAAGCCAAAAGATATTGCAATATGCGAGGCATATGCCAGATATATATCAAATATATCTGCTCTCAAAGGAATATTCCAAATATATGCCATCCCAGATATGTCTGGTATATGCTATGGGAATATCTATATGATATGCGTTTAGAATATTATTCAATAGTATTTATTGGTATATATACATGAATCTTCATGGAATATTACAAACGTTACAAAACCCTTTTTGAACGATAATTGTGTGTAGGCACTACCACTACCTCGATTTTGCTTTTGTTCCGAACTCATCAATAATTGATGAGTTTGCTATTTTCCAGTAAACTGTTAAAGAACTACAAACTTTCTATATAGATTATATTTTCGAGGAATCGCAGTTATCATCAAGTTAATTATAGTTGGATTCAAGTTAAAAAATAACACTTTCATTCGCTTAATAATTTGATCTTATTTATTTAACTGAGTAAACAATGGAATCAATGATTTGTAATTTATTTATATGATTGATACAATGAAATGAAAGAGCAGGCAATAAATTAAACGTTTTTATTTGTGAAAAATGGACATGCTATACTATATCGTCTATCGACTGAGAGTCGAGTGACTTTTCAAATAATTGAAATGTTCGATGAAACAGAAAAAGAGGTCTATTATGATTTTGATCTTATAGGAAAGAGATCAAATATATATTTTCATTAAATGGAAAAACAATATATGATATTCGAGCAGATATGTGAAAAGGGCGTAGACAAGTTGTCAAAAATCATATATGATAATCAAATATTAGTCAGCAGAGGTGAGAGTAGCTTATTCCACTGGAGGATCGAATCACTTTTGCTCATATTTTTGTTTCCATGAAGCTGCCATGTGGTGACAGAGATGTCTGGAACTTAGAATCTTTCTAGTTCAACTTAATACTTCTTGCTTTTCATTGAACCAAATACATTGCATTTCAAACATTTCAGAGCCATTGTAGGTTGAGGAAGTTATGTGGCCACTTCGAATCATATTTTCGCCCTTTCTAGATATTTCCTTGAATTTTATCAAAATATCTGACAGAAATACCAATGACATTATTTCTTTACAGGAATAAAACTACTCCTTTATAAATAAAAAATTAACTATTTTATGGCCTCTACCCATTCTTAACTCCTGCAATTTCGTTCCTGAATTTACCGATAAGAATATCAAATTTCGATTTTACTTGACTTTTTCTTATGGATGTAAACATTACGTCACGACGTTTTCAGTCAAAATATTCATATTTTTGTTTTGTGGTCTTGGATTGAGGTTATTTGTATTCTGTGATTAGCAGTTTCAGTTTGGCGTTCCAAACTTCCAAAATGGTCGTCACGTCACGGTGGTGAGTGGTGACATTACCTATGGAGCTCCATGAGTTGAAAGAGTCTTATTGAAAAATTATTAAATTGTGTGTGGAGTTGAAAATATGTTATTGTTTGAGTATTATGTGATAAATAGTTTGTGATGCAGCCGAGCACATGATAAAAGATAAGACAGGCAGACAAGAGCATGACTGTAGGAGCGTGAATATCAAATCAGCGTTGGTAGGTACTCTTATATATTTGGAATGCTTGAAAAAGGTTTTCGTAATATGCCAATCACTTGTCAGTGCTTTATCTTTGGTTATGTGTATTTACGTTTTTTCAGGTCAAAGAATTGAGGACTTTACAGTGAGGAAGTGATAGAAAGGATATTTCCTATATTTTAGTTGGGTTGGGAAAAAGGCAAAAACTAACTTTTCATCCCTAATAAAATTGTGCAATGTTCTCAAAGGTATAATATAAATAATTTCAGTGATCATGAAACCCATTTTATGTTTTATTAATAATTTCAGAGGTTCTTAAACAGAATGAAAATACTAAATTTGTTACTGAAAAATGGCTTCACGTTGTGCAGATAGCTTAACCAAAATTTTGCTTTCAATCCAAACGTAAAAACTACAAGAGCATGAGTGGAGGAGCTTCTCAGGTGTAGTAAGTCTCACCCAAGCTGTATATCGTAATTTTGTTCCTGCAAGCAAAAAGGCTGTACAGGTCGAAAATATTAGTGGCATCAATACGGATTTAGGCCCTAAAAATCAAAAAGAGGGATCGTCTTCGAGAAGGAAGGTTGCCTCGATATAAATTGCCAACACTGCCTACTAAAATTCAAAGTAAGTTTATAAATATTAAATAATCAGAACAGATTCCACTATTACTATAGCAGTAGACAGCCTCTTATCTTGAAAATCTTAGAATCACTGGTTTTTTTCAGGGCCAAAATCAAAGAATTCCAAGGAAAAAGGCGAGGAAGACCAAAAGCTACCTGGATGAGCGGCATACAGAAGACGATGTCTGAGAGACCGGGAGAATGGGTGTTGATAGAAGGGGCTGGAGACTGGGAATTGGAAGGCCTGGGATGTTATAAACACGGATATCTATATCAGCACCCCAAAGGTAAAGTGTGTCAAGTCACAATATTAAAATTAGACAAATGAGAGATTTTTCAGTTCGATAATTGTTTCAAAGAATGTGTACTGCCATTACTTGGCGTCTTCATAAACCTAGGGAGTCAAAAATGTGTTCCACTAGCTAGAATTTACTACTGTGAATCCAATATTCTAGATAGGTCGTGTCTGAAAAAATGTGACTTAACACACTTTACCTCTGAGGTGCTGATATATAGATATAAGGTTGGTTTCACAAAACTTTGTTAGTACCATTTAATTAACTGGAGCCACCACGATTCGTAGAAATTTCAAAACAAGTAATTCGATTTGTGAAACCGACCCATAATCTGATGAGTCGATTTCGAATGGCTGTTTTGGTTGGTTAACGGTTGACCGCTCGGTTCATAAATGACAACGTCAAACGAACTGCGCTTTCGAATTCTGTTCAAATTTTGGAGAAACATCTGATTTGAGACGTCACCAGAATGTCATTCGAATGCGGTTGGTCCAAAACTGACGGACCAATCTATGAACCAACCAAGAACCAGTCAATCGAAATCGCCTCTAGTTCACAAACCAAATAATTGAAGTTCACAGTTCAATATTTATATCATTGAAAATATTACCTCATTGTGTTTTCCCTATTTTTTAGTTTAATTCATCAAATGTTAATTTTTACTTATTCTCAGTATTGTTTTGTAAAATACCTAGTTGATTTATATTTATGTTTTTACTTTATGTTCATTTTTATGATTAAATGTGATAATTTTGTTAATTATTGTTATTGTACAAAATATTCTTAGAACTGTAATAAATTTTTTTGAAACAATCTAATCAATGCATTAATATTTAGTACCGCTACAAAAATTTACATATATTTAAATATATACAAAGATATTACCAGCATATGGCATGGACAAATCAGGAGATAAAAAGATATTGCCAGCATATATGTAAGGGAGATATTCATAGATGAATCTGTATGGCATATGCCATAGATATTTTTTTGAAGATTATGGGATATTCCTGGCAGATGTTTCATGGTGACCTTGGATATTCCTGCTATCTGCCAGGCTTATGCCCTGGGAGATTTGGAATATGTTTTGAATATCTCAATATGCCAGCGGTATATTCATTGAATATGCATGGAATATTTCTGTGCCGTCTGGGTAGTACATAACATGAATGAATGAATATGAATATGGTATGAATATTATATGAAGAAATTTTCTAATTGTTTTTTGTTTCAGAGACTGGGAGAGAAAACCCTAATAAAACTTTCAGGAAAATGCAAAGACCTCCAAGAAAATATTTCAATAGACATCATATTTGGATGTTCGATCTTGACTGGCCTACATTTTCAGTTGAATTCTTACCTGAATGTCTCACTACGACAATTAAACAACTGGTCACATCGTCCGTTCCAAGTACGGTAACATTTTCTGAAATTATGAAAAAAAGATTAACTGATGGAAGAAATGAAATAAATAGCGTGATCAATGGCGATATCTTGTGTTTCCATATGTAGGCTACGAGTCTGTAGCGTGAGATGGATCTGTATGTTGCTCATTTATTTATTTGTAAATAATAAAATTCTGGAAATTGTTTTTAAAACTAACTTTCTCTTTTTTATTTATTGTTACTTTTGGACCACTCTATAATTAGTATTGGCGAAAATTGGCAAAGGGTGCGACATCTATCGGATATTCGAGAACTACCATGAGGGTGAACAACATTGCTCTCGAGGGTTAATAGAATCATTTTTCTCCTTTATTTGTATCTGTTGGGTCCTTTTCATGACCAAGGTGTTTGTTTTATTTTTTTTTGAGGAAGAATCAGTGATACCCATATTTTTATGTTTCAAGTCAACAGTATGTTGCCCTTTCTACATTCTTAGCAATTACGTATTTCTCAGAATGTGAATTTATTCGGGAAATGAAAGATTTGGAAAAGATGTGATGGACGAGAATAATTAACGTTAATATGAATTGATAGGAAGGATTCCTTTTCTAGTTACTTGCATGAAAAGTACAAGAGATTACTGTTGAAATATATCATTTTTCGCCATGGAAAAAAAATCATGTATAATTTTCATATCCTTGTGATGATTTGATGTTCATTAACCTCTTCAACTGAAAGTTAAAGACTTGACGAAATCAATTATTGTTGATTCTGATCTAGAATTCATTTTAAAAGAATCAACCCAAATATATAAGATGAATTGATGGGTTATTACAAGAATCAGGAATGATGGAACATTATATCGCTCTATTGGAATTCGAATATGTAGTTGGAGGGAGTTCCGATGCAAGAGGAACTTTTTCTTGGAACAAAACCTTAAAAGCTAATAGAAATAAAAGTAGAAGATTTATCTCACAGGAAGACAAGAAAGTAAAACAATCAAATGAGAAAATACAATCAACGGTGAACCGTGATATTACAAACACGTGTGACCTAAGTTGATACGTTTATCAGTGTGGAGATAAGATCAAAAAAGGTGAAAATAATTCAAATATGATAATTATTCTTCACTATATCGATATAAAGTAATTCTTCTCGAAATGAATAACCCAAACCCTCAACAAAAAATGTCTTATTCAACAGCCGCTCAATCCCAAATAACAACTTTTTTCCCGAAGAGGAATCAAGGCATTATAATGAATGTAGATGAAAACTTGCGAAACACTGACTATGTTAAATCGATTGCAACTTTAATTGGAGCAAAGAACATAAAATATATTTGCCGTCTCCCGAATGGAAGAATTTGTGTATTTCTGGATAGTAAACAAAGGGTTGAACAACTAGTTGAAAATCACCCCTCAATCAAAATAAATCAAATCCAAGTAAACATTCGCAAACTGGTTACTGCTGAGCAAAGAGTAGTCCTATCAAACGCTTGTCCGTCTATACCACATGAATTAATCGAAGAACACTTGAGGACATCAGGTCTGAAACCCGTTTCAAGAATGAGTTTCCTTAGAGCAGGAATAGACGGAGAAGAATTCGCACATGTTGTCAGTTTCAAGAGACAGATCTACATCAATCCACCAGAGGATGATAATATGGATCTTCCTAATACTTTTCTACTTACGTATGACGGAACAACATATAGACTGTTCCTTTCATCAGATGGCTATACCTTTTTGAAACATAGATGAATTCAAAATAGTAATCATCGAAATGAATACCATTTGCAATTCCCAGGCTCAGAGATCTTTTATCATGAGGTTGGAGAAATGATATTAGATTTTGATACTGATGAGGCCCAACAAGGCCGAAACCGGTATATCTCTCATCTCAGTGACAAAATCTAATATCATTTCTCCAACCTCATGATAAAAGATCTCTGAGCCTGGGAATTGAAAATGGTATTCATTTCGATGATTACTATTTTGAATTCATCTATGTTTCAAAAATGTTCTCGATGTGCCTTCGTAAAGGCAAAGAATTTTCTTTTTCTTAAAAACATCAGGCTTCACAGTCACAAAAAGAATTGGGCGTTTCCATCACTTTGAGAAACTAGCAAGCGGGCCCTGAATAGAGCCACTGCTAAAATCTCATTCAGTGAAAGAGGAAGTACAGATTTCTTTTTTTGCATTTGATTGGAGATGTGAAACTTCATTTTGACGCAATTGGATGTCACCACCTTAGTACTTTGTAATATTTTACTCATTACTTCACAACCAATTGCTATAAATTCTGAAGTTTTTTATGAAGATTTTGTCCTGAGATGTGCGGGATACTGATGAGGCCCAACAAGGCCGAAACCGGTATATCTCTCATCTCAGTGACAAAATCTAATATCATTTCTCCAACCTCATGATAAAAGATCTCTGAGCCTGGGAATTGAAAATGGTATTCATTTCGATGATAACTATTTTGAATTCATCTATGTTTCAAAAATCTTCTCGATGTGCCTTCGTAAAGGCAAAGAATTTTCTTTTTCTTAAAAACATCAGGTTTCACAGTCACAAAAAGAATTGGGCGTTTTCATCACTTTGAGAAACTAGCAAGCGGGCCCTGAATAGAGCCACTGCTAAAATCTCATTCAGTGAAAGAGGAAGTACAGATTTTTTTTTTTGCATTTGGTTGGAGATGTGAAACTTCATTTTGACGCAATTGGATGTCACCACCTTAGTACTTTGTAATATTTTACTCATTACTTCACAACCAATTGCTATAAATTCTGAAGTTTTTTATGAAGATTTTGTCCTGAGATGTGCGGGATACTGATGAGGCCCAACAAGGCCGAAACCGGTATATCTCTCATCTCAGTGACAAAATCTAATATCATTTCTCCAACCTCATGATAAAAGATCTCTGAGCCTGGGAATTGAAAATGGTATTCATTTCGATGATTACTATTTTGAATTCATCTATGTTTCAAAAATGTTCTCGATGTGCCTTCGTAAAGGCAAAGAATTTTCTTTTTCTTAAAAACATCAGGCTTCACAGTCACAAAAAGAATGGGCGTTTCCATCACTTTGAGAAATTAGCAAGCGGGCCCTGAATAGAGCCACTGCTAAAATCTCATCCAGTGAAAGAGGAAGTACAGATTTCATTTTTTGCATTTGATTGGAGATGTGAAACTTCATTTTGACTCAATTGGATGTCACCACCTTAGTACTTTGTAATATTTTACTCATTACTTCACAACCAATTGCTATAAATTCTGAAGATTTTTATGAAGATTTTGTCCTGAGATGTGCGGGATACTGATGAGGCCCAACAAGGCCGAAACCGGTATATCTCTCATCTCAGTGACAAAATCCAATATCATTTCTCCAACCTCATGATAAAAGATCTCTGAGCCTGGGAATTGAAAATGGTATTCATTTCGATGATTACTATTTTAAATTATCTATGTTTCAAAAATGTTCTCGATGTGCCTTCGTGAAGGCAAAGAATTTTCTTTTTCTTAATGGCCTTACCTGCTTCAATTGTAAACAAACCGGACAAATTGCACAAAACTGTCCAAACAACTGGAAAAAATACTGAAAATGTGAACAAAAATACAGAACCAACACAGACCATTATGGATATAAATGTCTCAACGAAATCGACAACCCAAAGAAACGACGAGCCTCTACAAGTCAGCCTTCTTCACCAACTGAGTGCCACAATGAAGCCTCTGGGACCGAACATCACACCGAATCTTACGACAATACTACTAGTTCCTTCATCTCACCAACAAAACCAGCACCAAACCAAAATAAAAACAAAAAACATAAGACCACAGAACAAGGATTTACTGAGAAAATATGGTTAGTGTTAGAAAATTAATCGAAGGAGACACCTCCCAATTCCCTTTCTCATTTGATGAGATAAATACCTTTCTTGATGATAGCTTTAACTCAAAAGATCCTCTAAGTAAAGCAAAAAAAATTACTACTGACTTCAATACACTCTTTCACACTCTAGAAGAAATTTATCCTCACTTACCTAGTAAAACTGCTAGATCGAAATGCACTAAAGTTATAAAAAATTTAAAGAATAACTTGACGACGAAGAGAATGAAACCAGTTGCAATTGGAGCGAATGTTCTCAAGAACTAACCGTTAAACAAAGCGACCAAAATTTTAGTATCTCATCTTGACATTAATACAGTGGAATTGTCGCGGTTTTTACCAACGACTCGAAAACATTCAACGATTATTAACGGACCACGCCATTGACGTATTATGCCTGCAAGAAACTTTTCTGAAAGGGGGCCTCATCTTAGGCCGGGTCCAGACGGCTGTAATGCAACGTGTAATGCAACGCGTAATTCAGATTGCACCGTCTGGACGGCTCACGAATACACGGCGAATCTTCAACGCGAATACTTGATCCCCACTCGATTTCTACAAACATGCCGATAAGAAAATTTGCAGGGTTGGCATGGAATTTTCGCTCTTTATAAAACCCAGTGGATTTTTTCAACTTGATAAAACCCAGTATTATTGGGTTTTTTCGGGTTTTCTCGAAAATAGCAAATTTTCGGTTTAACCAACACATATACACCATATATTTATTTGTGAATGTTCTTCAAGATCGTTTTGTCATGGTTTATTAAAAAATTTTGAATAAATATTATTTAAATGAGTATGATCTCTTTCCAAGTCTCTTTCACTATTGTAATTGATAAATAGAATGCGGTATTTTTCGTTTTCGACAAAAAACGGGCATTTTTGTACAGGAAAGTTTGAAATAAACAATTCTAACAACTGTCTATTAAGAAACCAGAGAAAAAATTTTCGGATATAGACTTAACAATTGCAGATCCAAATATCGCCCCACTCCTGGATTGGAAAGTACTGGACACACTCTATGACAGCAATCTTTTTCCAATAAAGATAATTTACTCAATGGATGAACTCACTTCAAGTCCCAGAGAACACTGGAATATCGAAAATGCAGAATGGATCCTTTTCGCGAAATACATAGAAGAGAAAATGATAAATTTTTCTATGAAGGAATCGATAGATGAATCTGTCGCCGATTTTTATGAGATAATCATAGATGCGGCAGATCAATTTGTTTGCAAAAAACATATTCGGGAGAATAACAAACTAACACCCTGGTGGAACTCTGAATGCAAAAAAGCTATAAATAAATCTAAGAAAGCGTTTTATAAACTCCGGAAAGAAAATACACCTGCCAATCTAAATGAATTCAAAAAACTACTAGCTCATAAGAGATTAATATTATAATCAAGCAAGAAGAAAGCATGGAAAGAATGTATGAAAACCATTACAAACTCGATTAGGACAACTGATGTTTGGAACAAAATAAAAAATATCAAGGGTAAAAGGACAGTTTCCCAAATATATTCCATTAAAAATTCTCAGGGGGTGATAATAACCGAGAAAAAAGATATTGCAAACTGTTTAGCCAGACATTTCCAGGATCAGTCATCGAACTCCAGTTTCAGTCCAGAATTCCTCCAATACAAGCAACAGAAAGAAGCCGAATACGCGGAGGACACTCCTGATGAAATAAATAGCCCAATTAGTCTTCCTTTTACAAGATAAGAACTTCAAGATGCTATAAATTCCAGCAACAACATTTCTCCAGGTCCATATAACGTACCCTCCATATTCATAAGGAACTTACCAGATTCCGCCCTGGATACCCTCCTCAAAATATATAATAGAATATGGGTCAAGAGCACTTTTCCCAATAATGGGCTTAACGCCACTGTCGTTCCAATCCATAAGGCCAACACACATACACAAGACCTCAAGAATTATAGACGAATATCATTAACATGTAACATGAGCAAAATCCTTGAGAGAATCATAAGCAACAGACTCTGGTGGCACCTCCAAAAAAATGACCTGATTAGAAATGAACAAAGTGGCTTTCGAAAACATAGATCCACCTTTGACTATCTGGTACAGTTCCACACCGAAATACTAGATGCCTTTGCAAACAACCAGGAAATCACATCAGTTTTCCTCGACATAAAAAAAGCATTTGATCTAACCTGGCGACTCAAAATACTGAAAACCTTGAGATATTGGAAAATCGACGGCAGAATGTACCGATATATCAGGAATTATCTTACTCAGAGAACATTTCAAGTGAGAGTGGGAAATGAACTCTCCGGATTACACATCTTCGAGAACGGAGTCCCACAGGGAGTTGTAATTAGCACAACTTAATTCATAATAGCCATGAACGATATATTGGACATTATTAAAACCCCAGTCAAAATATCAGTCTACGCTGACGATCTCCTAATATACTGCAGAGGCTACAGAGGACACACTGTCATAAAACTCCTACAGGATACCATCAACCATCTCGAAAATTGGGGGAAAACTACTGGTTTCACCTTCTCGACATCCAAAACAAAAATGATGACATTTTCCAAAAAACATTAAAAAAACTACCACCTAGAGCTATACGGTAACACCGTGGAAAATACTGAGAACCACCCCTTTCTAGGAATGATATTCTACTCCAAACTGACGTGGAAACCGCATATCGAGAATTTGAAGGCAGAATGTTTTAAACGACTGAACATCATGAAAGTATTAGCAAATAGTCAGTGGGGAGCTGACGAGCAAACACTTCTCGCTATATACCGTACTCTCATTAGATCCAAACTTGATTATCGATGTATCATATACCGCCAGTAGAACTACCCTCCAAAAGCTCAATTGCGTACAAAACACTGCATTTAGATTGGCAACTGGTGCCTTAAGAACAAGCCCTACACTAAGTCTGCATCGAGAGACCGGTGAACTACCTTTACATTTCAAAAGACAATCCCTGCAACTCACTTATGCAGCCAGAATAACTGCAGATACAACCAACCCAGTAAGAAATTCACTGTGCGAGAAAAGATACATCTCGATCTACAAACGACATCCCAAACTTAAAACCCCTTTATATTACGAAAACAAGAACAAATGCATCAAAACCAAATACTTCAAGTAATAACCCACAAAACAATATCAGATGCCCCATGGAACATACCCTCTATAGTCTGTGATCCAATACAACAAAACAAGGAATGTCTCCCCAAATAGTGCAAAAAGTATTTCTCGAGAAGTCGAACTCCATTAAACATGACTGTATTTTCTACACAGATGCCTCTAAAACAGAAGATAGTAATGGTTGTGCATTTACTACTCTAGAACACACAAAGAAATTTAAACTTTCAACAACTTGTAGCATATTTACTGGAGAATTATTCACAATTCTTTTTTTTTGGTTTATTACTTGGCTTTAGACCGGTGGTCATGCAGCCAGTCACAAGTTCATATACAGAATTGTACAGTCAATATTAACTAGCTTACAAGTATTCGCAATTCATCAAGCAATGAAACATATCGAGGAGAATGCTTGCGTCAACAACGTCATCTGCACCGATTCACTCTCAGCACTTCAGTCGATAAAATCACGTACTTTATCCAATCCACTAGTCAGAGAAATTTTAGACACCAACATAAAAATCTTCAAACAAAGAAAAAAAATCTGTACTCTTATGGATACCATCACATATGGGAATACCTGGTAATGAAAAAGCTGATCGAAAGGCAGATGACGCTAGATATTCGGGTACGTGTGTGAATGAAATAACTAGTTACAACCTAAACAGCTACTACAAGACCACTGTCATAAACGAATGGAAGACAAAATGGCAGCAAACACCCTCCAAGCTCAGACTGATAGAGCCAACCATCCAAAACCACACTTCGAAATTCATAACCAACAGGAGAGATCTAATAACATTACGGAGATTACGAATCGGACACACCTTAACAACACACTCTTATAAAGAAGACGCTCCCAAATGCACATTTTGCAATACCCAACTTTCAGTCGAACATATTATAAACCAGTGTCCAGGCATACAGACCAAAAGAAAAACCAATTGATGTTCCCGCGAAGATAGAAAACGTCCTCAATATCAGTAACCCTCAAGTGCCGAATACCCTGGAATTTATCAGAGACATAAATTTTAGAGTATAATAATTGTTCAAGTTGATATCTTACTGTAATATTATAATTTAATAATCTAATGTATCATGAACGCTAATGACCTAGGTGTCGGAGCGTGTATTTAATAAAAAAAAAAAATGATAAGATATGTGGATATGTGCGGGTGGCCTAGTGGATGTGGCTCTGGACTCCTACCCGGCAAGTAGGTATTCGAGTCTCCGCCAGGGAAGAAATTTTCTGGTATGGAGAACTCGCCGAACCATTCACTGTTGGGTAAACAATTAACAGTGCTATGCCTAAGGTGGCGTCGGGACACACTAACAAAGCCTACACAAAACACACCCATCATTCTAACTCGCACAAGCTTTAAGTAGCTTATGAGGGGTTTCACAGAAACCCAGATTGCATGGAAATACATACAAACATAAGGCTGTTAACTGTTAAGGTTGGACCACCGCAGGTAAGTAAGGTACTTTGTAACTTTTTATATAAACTTGTCATTCCTGCTGATCTATGGATCCCTATATAATGGCGGTATTCTGCTTTCATCTGTGAGCGAATCAGTAACTTTTCATGAGTTTACAAGACAATTTCGATTCTCGACGCTTTCTATAAATCTGTAGCTTACAGGTGATCGGAAACATATCGAAAGGTATATTGTGAGGTTATGTTGAATGATTTGTTTTAGTCACAGAATATAAAATAATTTACTAAACTCAACTACTATTGTAATTCATCTTTGTACTTCGGTTGTTAATTTCTCTTTCTCGTTGTAACGAACATGATTTGAACATAAATATATCCAATAATCAATACTTACGAGCCAAAATGATAGGAAAATAAATTCTATTCTATGATCTTATTACGAATTAGTTACGATCTTATTAGGGAGTAGTTCAAAATTGACACTTCTAATACGATAGTTACAGAAAAATTTCCAGAATGTCATAATTTACGAATCTGTAAGTCAGCCACATACAGATCCATAGATAAATTACAGATCCATCGTACGCTACAGATTCGTAGCTTACAGAGAAAAAGCAGAATACCGCCATAATATGCTGATGATACCTCTGCTTTAGTGTCTACAAAAGATATAGGTTCTTAATCTGATTTCTAGACTGACTGAGGCCACAATCAATAGTGCTAAAAGAATGGCCCTCACCCAAAAAACGTAAAACCGAAAGGATAATTTTTGAGAGTAAACAAGCTCAAAATTCCTAAGAAATTTCAGTTTCAATGAATAAGCTACAGTTCTTACAACTTTGTCGACAAGATTCCTATATTCTTCATTATATTCAATTTTGGAGAACAGAACAGAAAATTGTGAACAATATTCTACATATGAAGGAGTTTTTGGATTCATGATTACAAAGATTTTTCGATGTGCTTTGTTTGCATCATGATATTGCATGTGATATGATTCTAAGGGTGCAAACATTTCTACTTCTAATATTTCTTTATTTAAAATGAATAACAGTTACAGAGAAACTAACCATTTGAATGCAATCGTAACTTAGTTTTGGTTAATGAGCAAGAATGTAATTTCCTGACAGCTTTATAGATATACATTTCATATATTTGATCTTATGAATAAAAAGAAAAATATTCTAACTGTATAGTAATTTATTAGTTTAAAAATATTCATACTTTACTATCACAGTAGGTTTGTACGAATAAAATGAAATAGGTCAAACATATACTTCACATTAGTTGATTAACAACCCAATTTAGAAAATTTTTTCTGGTCTTTCTGATTTATTTTGGATGGATTACTTTTGATATCAGAATCATGTGTCCATTGACGAACAGAGAACCATTTTGGTAAATCCATATTTCATCTAGGAACACAAATCTGATATCTATTGAAATATTTTCTGGGAGGTCTTTGCATATTCCTGAAAAGTTTATCTGGGTTTCCTCACCCAGTCTCTGAAACAAGAAACAATTAGAAACATTTTCTGGGAGAGAAAACCCAAATGAAGTTCATTTATCCTCTAGAATTTTGAATGAAGATGAAAAATCAGTAAGGACTGAATTTCGCTATTACTCGATTTATAAGACAGTGTCCAACATATTCGATGTGAGTAAATTAATTCATATTATTTTATTTCCGAATCGAAACGCCTTATATATTTAGTGCATGAATCCACAACAAGAAAAATTGGGAGACTTAAAAAACAATGACAGCTGAAGTTTAGTTTTTAGAAAAAAACTGCAACGACAAATTTGAAATTATAATTCGAAAAATAAACACTTTGGTATCGAGACACTACTAAATTATGCGAAGACTATATGGAATATAAAGAGGGAAGGACATCATTTGAAAATTTTGAAATCAATCGATTACAAATACAAAAGGGTAAACGAACGCAAAATTGTATGTGAACAAAAGCCAAACGTACTTTCCTGAGAAAATATTCGCAAAATAAATCTTTAGGCAAAAATATCAAATTTGTATATTCCTGAAAACTTTATTTGGGTTTTCTCTCCCAGTCTCTGAATCAAGAAACAATTAGAAAAAATTTTTAAATTATAGAAGAATAGTCTCTGAGTAGATATTTGTGCACTAATTTGTCAGGGGCCAAAACTTTACTAGGAGAAATTGGTGCCTAACAATGAAAACAAGAAAACACTTTGAATTCTGAAGCGTAACATGGGATTAAACATCAACATCAAAAAAACTAAATTCATGATTATCACTAGGGAAGCGACTACGTTTGGAAATTCTAGAGTAACATATAATGGAACACCTATAGAACGGGTAGAAAAATTTAAATATCTAGGAACATGGCTCTGTCAAGAATGGTCATCGGACGACGAAATAAAATGCCGAATTGAACAAGCTCGAAGTACATTCATAAAATTTAAGAATGTATTTACATGTACCGATTTTGATCTTGATCTTAGACTGAGACTAGTGCGATGCTACGTTTGGTCAGTGCTTCTTTACGGAGTGGAGGGTTGGACCCTTAAGGTAAAAAACATCAACAAATTAAAGGCATTCGAAATGTGGATATATCGTAGAATCCTGAAGATACCATGGACGGCCAAAGTGAGGAATGAGAATGTTCTCAGGCGTATCAATAAAGACCGTGAAATCTTTAGCATCGCGAAAAAACGAGAAATTGCATACCTTGGCCATATAATGCGAGGCCATAAATATCAATTCCTTCAGCTGATAGTCGAGGGCAAGATTGAAGGTAAAAGAGGATTAGGACGGAAGAGGATATCATGATTGCGGAACGTGAGGCAGTGGACGGGTATACACATGGGCGCCCGCAGGATTTTTTCTCAGGGGGGGCAAAATAAAAACTTTCGAAAAATGTTGAGGCTCAGGCGACATCAGTGCTTCGTTTCTTTCTACTTCTTTTTTTATATTTATGCAGAGGCGCCCGCAGAATTTGTTCTTTTGTGGGAGGAGTCAAAGAAAAATTGATAGATTTTTCTACTTCAACATTTTTTAACGTCAACAACATAGGGTTATGTGTATAAAATAAAATGGCAACTGTTTCCGAAACAAATAACATTCCAGGAAAAAATATTAACAGGAAAATAATATTTTGAAACAAGTTGCAGAATAAGCTCCTATTCCAACACGAATGCGGAATGCATCAATGTTGGATTTGCCTTCTGCAACGAGTATTAGATGGTAGTTTCTCTATTCAGTCAAGTTTTGTGAAATACTCTCGAAATTGAAATAAAAATTCAGATCAGTGACTTTCGTATTGTATCTTGGCAGTTGGTGTGACTTACGAAGTTTGACATATTACTGGATTTTGAATTGATTCTATTTGAAAATTGAGAGGATCGGAGGTCAGTACCACCACAAAATGAAAAATATAACTGAAAACAATGTTGTGATAAGTTTCATTACAGTAGAGTGCAGTAATAAACTCAATACGATACTGAAATAAAGAAAATATAAATAATATGGAGAAAGAAATAAAATAAATATTATGATTGCCAATGAATGATGACGAGTAACAACTAAATGAACACAAATATACATAATATACGCTCGATAAAACGATATTCATAAAAATCATATATGAATAATAATAGACTCTTAAATGAATCAAGCACTGACTTTTGAAACAAGAAACTGAAATATTATCCGAAATAAAACAAAACAGCTCCAGAAAATGAAATCAGCAAATATATTATCAAAATTAACAAATTATGAAATGAAAGAGACACAACACATACAAATATTTCTAATTCTGATAACAGAATACTGAATTGTAATATCTTAGTCCCACAGAATTCATACGCAGTTGTTGCACAATCCGGTTCGCTATATTTCGTTTCTCTGTCCACATTTGTGTATGAGGCAAAATTTTTTTAAAGGAGTTAATTTCCTCTTGAAAAATTTTCTAATAATCATATTTTCCAAGGGTGAATTTATCAAAAAATATAAACATAGGTCAAAGTGACTTTCAACAAGAAAAGGGACATGTAAATTGTATCGTCGAACTATTCGATTATTATATTCCAATTATTTTTGGTTTAGAACAATTTATGATCAGGGATCAAAGAAGTTGAAATTGGTCACTAATGATTTCTTATAAATTTAAAATTATTCGAAAATAATAATCTAATAGCTCGACGCTCCACTACACAATTCACTTAGTTTTCATTTTCATCAGCAGTTCCCGAAGAATACCACGTTTCTGTTCTCTTACACTTCTGATTGATAAAACAATATAATAGTTGAAACGTCATGCACATTGACGAGTTCATTTTATGGCCCCCAATATTCCGAATTAGGAGAAAAAAATTTATACTGTACTGACCTTCATTATCTATTAGAAAATTTTTATTAAAAGCAAAAAGTAGAATATAACATACGATAAGTCCCTTACGGAAAAGTCAGCTACTTGAATAATTATAGAATAACCCAATTTGAGGCAGACACTAAAAACGAAAACTACTCCCTGAATACAGTCCAACGGGCTTCGAATTCAAATACTCTTTCTCTAGAATGGGAATATAAATGAAAAGATTATATATTTTCCCCCTTCTCAGAAAAAAATATCTTGATTGCAGAATGGACAATAATTATTGAAATATAAGAGTAGCTGCACTTGCCCTTTGAAAATCTCCGCATCAAAGATACCGCCTAATAAAAACAACCGTCCATAAAACGATCATCTGGTAACAATTGAGAAGAATACCGATACGCATGGGTACTTTTATGAATTTATAACTTCTTAGGGGGGCGTTGAGCGATTTTAGGGTAAACAAACATCATGAAATTCAAAAACAAAAGGGCACATCAAAATCTCAGGGGGGGCCACGGCCCCCCCTTGCCTCCCCCTGCGGGCGCCCATGGGTATACAAGATATTCAGACATTGATCCATACAGCTAGAGATAGAGAAACCATGAAAAATGTGGTCGCGAACGTCCATTAATGGATATGCATTAAAAGAAGAAGAAGAACGTTTCGGACTGTAAATCAGACTCCTTCGTCAGACAATTTCTATATTTCATATAACTCCGCAGAATCGTGACAACATTTTGATTTTTTAATTGACATTGGTCAATATATAATGAACATAGATTAATATTGAATACTAGATGTTGATATCGTTATTTTATTCCTAAATTCCTTGGAACCAGTTCTTTTTTTGATATATCCATTACGCATAAAAACAGCGCTAAGAATTCCCCTATTTCCAGGATGCAACATCGCTGTAATGACCTCTAAGATCAAGTAGACGTATTTTTTCAAAGTGATAGAGCCGTAAAAAATTCCCTCAAAAAAATATTTCCAATCCCTCTATCGAACGACCTTTCATTGTCAATTATTTCTTCCTCATTGTTCACTTGTTTTTTTTCTCTTATTCTTATTATTAAATTCTTATAGGAATTAGGCACTTTTGTTAAATGCTATCTCATAATCTGTAATTTCTTGCTCATTGTTCACCTATTTTAATTTTTTTTAATAGGAATGAGGCACTTTTGTTGAAAATTTTCATTATTGTTAATTTGTGAACACTGTTTCGGGTATTGAGTTATCTGTTCGTGTTCCTTGTAAATGAATAAATAAGTAAATTGGATCTATATCTACTGCACAATTGGCGAGATTATAAGCTTCATCCAACAAAATATAAGCTAACTCCTTAATTTTTCTCCCAATTATCAGGTTCCGTCAGTAGAATTCTTGTGCTATTCCAATCCATCATCTGATCGGTATTGGAACACACATTTATTTATTTATTTATTTATTTATTTATTTATTTATTTATTTATTTATTTATTTATTTATTTATTTATTTATTTATTTATTTATTTATTTATTTATTTATTTATTTATTTATTTATTTATTTATTTATTTATTTATTTATTTATTTATTTATTTATTCATTTATTTATTTATTTATTTATTTATTTATTTATTCAACATAAACAGGAATCCTAACAGGAAGACCCAATAACAAGGATTCACCAAAACAAAGAAAACAAATACCTACAATAATGATCATGAACTTATATTACAAGAATAATAATAATAAGGGAGAAAAAGTTTAAAAATCTCTTTTTCTAACAATTTCTACACATATAAGCACACAGTCTTCTCCTGAAAACAGCTTGTGAAGAGTTGAATATGTCAATGAAAGAGATATGCCAGTTATAAAATCGTGTAATTCTCAGAAGAGTGGAGTTGTAATACAATCATGTGCGGGCTCTCGGGATATAGAAAAGATCTCTATGGCGACCAGTAAAACACGAGTATTGAAATTAATTTTACGAACAAGGGGAAAATCGAAATGATTATTCATTATTCGAAATAAAAACATTTGATCGAGAATGGTTCTTCTTTGCTCTAGGGTAATAATTTTGTACATTTTCAATCTTGTCTCAAATGGACATGCTACCTGCCTGTTACCGAATTGGGGTTGCATACTCGACTAAACTGCGGACTAGAGGAAAGTACAGAACCTTCATGGTTTCTTCATTCTTGAAATTCCGTTTAATTCTCAGAACAAAACCGAGCATTCTGAAGCCTCTAGAAACAACATTATCAATATGATGTTCAAATGACAACTTCGAAACCAGAAATATTCCCAGGTCTTTAACAACTGTCACCTCCTCCACAATCAAGCCAAACAGGCACAGGGGTGCACTCACAATGTTGAAGTTCTTGGTGAAACTTATATGTTTACACTTACTAACATTCAGGGACAGGTAAAGCAAAGAACAGAGTTTGGTACGCATACACAATAAAAGTGAGATATTGAGAATGAAAACAAAAAAGTTAATTATTTAACAATAAAAAAATCAAATATGTATATATATATATATATATATATATATATATATATATATATCCAGACTGCAGATTAGTGCCCTCGATGAGCTGATTTCCATGCGTCATATCGGTTCTTGAAAGCGTTAACAGATGGGGCCTGCACAACGGAGTTTGGAAGACTGTTCCAGGCACCGAAAACTCTATTGCGTAGAAAGATCTGACGCTGAGTGGTTCTGAAGTTTTCACGCTTCAGTTTGTAGTCATGACCTATAAGATAGTCACCCAACAATCCGCGAATAGGACGGTATGTGTAAATCAGGTCCCCACGAGCTCCACTTTCCTCAAAGGATGTCAACCCCATGGATCTTAGTCGCTGCTGATAAGTGGGTCGAATAGGTCCACAGCCAATACGAGTGGCCCAACTCTGCGTGGTATCGAGTAGGTCTACCTCGCCTCTCGTTGTACACCACCAAACCGGACCTCCATATTCGAGGGTGGGGCGAATATAGGTCTTCAAAATAATTCCAAAAGTTCTCACGTTGCAGCCCTTAAAAGATCTGTAGAACATGTAAGTTAGTTGTTTGGCCTTGGACGAGATGTTCTTGATGTGGCTGCGCCAGCTGAGGTCGTCCGAGATGCCAAGATCAGTTATTTGGGAAACGGGTAACAGAACATGACCGCCTATGTTGTATGAACGACGAGGGTTATTTTTTCCGATGTGCAAGATGGAGCACTTACTTGTTTTGAGAGGGAGCATCCAAGTATCACACCAGCAGTTAAGGCTGTCCAGGTCATCTTGAAGTGTTGAATGGTTGGAAGTTGGTGAATTGTGAGAGTACCTGCCAAGGCCTTGTTGAAAGCTCGCTTCCGACACGAACGCGATACGAGCGGTTCGATAGAAAAGCCTTTATCCAATTCAGTAGTCCCCTCCTGATCCCCAGGTGATCGAGTTTAGTTATGAGTCGACCGTGTGCAACCCTGTCCAACACCTTCGAAAAATCGAGGTAAATCACGTCCACAGGCTGACCGGAGTCCAACGACTTGGTCCAGTCAGACAAACAGGAGAGAAGGTTTGTGAACATATCCATGTTGTTGGTCCGGTATTATCTTGTGTTCGAGGGAAAACCTCAGAATCTGGTCACAAACTATTCTCTCCAAAACTTTGGAAACGACTGATAGGAGACTAATGGGGCGGTAATTATGAGGTGAATACTTGTCTCCTTTGTTAAAGATATAGATATACAGGGTGTACCAAGTTCGACGGCCTATTAGGCGTTTCTGGAGAACTAGACTCATTTGAAATCTGAAAATTGCGATTATGATATTGTTTGACATTATCTACCGAGTTAAAATATTCTTGGAGCCTGACCACTTTCAGTTATACAGGGAGCGAAAAAAAAATTTTCAAAAATTTTTTTTTCTGTTTTTTTGTTTTCGAATTTGACAGAGAATGCAATTCTGAATACATTCGTACTCAAATCGTTGCATTCGTCGAAATGCTTTCCAAAATATCGAGAAAAACCTGAAGAAAAAGGGAGAAAAGAGTATTCGGTATTATGTTTGTTATTCCTTATCTAGATACCTTAAGCACAAACCGTTTTCACATTTTTGAAGTCGAAGAATGTGGAAAAATTGTGCATTTTTAGAATTTTGAAAAACTCATCACAGGGTGTTCCAAATGTTGGGTCAAAAATTGGGATCTAGATTGGCCCATAACTTTCGTTTTTCAAATTAGAACCCTATTTTTTTATGATTGCGTTGGATTGTATGGAGAAAAATGATTATAATGTTTTAACATGTTAATGCTCCTAAAATTGATAATTCTTGAGTTATTTAGGATTTCCTGATTTTATTTCGTACGTAGCGTCAAATTCATTTAATCTGTTTCATATCAACTATGACCTTGATAATAGAAGATAAATTATTCCAATAACTCACTAGTGACACACACTTGAATACATTCGTACTCAAATAGTTGCATTCAACAAAATACTTTCCGAAATATCAAAAAAAAACTAAACAAAAAAGGTAGATAAGAGAATTCTTTATAATGTCTGCTATTTCTAATCTAGATATCTTAAGCACAAACCGTTTTCACGTTTTTGTAGTCGAAGACAGTGGGAATTATTTTATATATTTAGAATTTTGAAAAACTCGTCACATGGTGTTCCAAATGTTCGGTCAGAAATTTTGATCAAGATTGGCCCATAACTTTCGTTTTTCAAATTAGAACCCTATTTTTTTATGATTGCGTTGGATTCTGCGAAGAAAAATGATGATAATGTTTCATCATGTTCATACTCCTAAAATTAATAATTCTTGAGTTATTTAGTATTTTCTGATTCCATGTCGTACGTTGCGTCAAATTCATAAAATCTGTTTCATTACAACAATGATAAATGAATTAAAAAAAAGGTGTGTAACAAGTGAGTTATTGGAATAATTTATCTTCTATGATCAAGGTCATAGTTGATATGAAACAGATTCAATGAATTTGACGCTACGTACGACATAAAATCAGAATCTCCTAAATAACTCAAGAATTATCAATTTTAGGAGCATTAACATGTTGGAACATTATCATCATTTTTCTTCGTACAATCCAACGCAATCATAAAAAAATAGGGTTCTAATTTGAAAAACGAAAGTTATGGGCCAATCTTGATCCCAATTTTTGACCCAACATTTGGAACACCCTGTGATGAGTTTTTCAAAATTCTAAAAATGCACAATATTTCCACATTCTTCGACTTCAAAAATGTGAAAACGGTTTGTGCTTAAGGTATCTAGATTAGGAATAACAAACATAATACCGAATACTTTTTTCTCTCTTTTTCTTCAGGTTTTTCTCTATATTTTGGAAAGTATTTCGACGAATGCAACGATTTGAGTACGAATGTATTCAGAATTGCATACTCTGTCAAATTCGAAACCAAAAAAACAGAAGAAAAAAATTTTGAAAATTTTTTTTTCGCTCCCTGTATAACTGTAAGTGGTCAGGCTCCAAGAATATTATAGCTCGGTAGATAATGTCAAACAATATCATAATCTCAATTTTCAGATTTCAAATAAGTCTAGTTCTCCAGAAACGCCTAATAGGCCGTCGAACTTGATACACCCTGTATATCTATATATATATATATATATATATATATATATATATATATATATATATATATATATTCTTATGAAAAAGAGAGCTAAAATAATACAATAAATGTTGAAACAAAAAGTACCTAAGCTGAGGTAAAAAAAGAACGGGGTATAATAACATTCTTTGTATGATACTATAGAATCATACGATACTATCAACACTAGTATCATACGATACTACACAGCCAGGGGAAAAAACCTCAGCCGAAAAAACCTGCCTCCCCGTAAACAAAATAACATAAAATATCAAATATCAGGAAAATCTTGAAAGACATCAGTGTGATCATCTTCATGTTATCCGTCGATGGGCTCGGATACACAGATTCTTCCCAAAACGACTCATAATTCTTAATCTGAAATGAAAAAAGACAAAAGCAGAAAAGAAACCGATTATTCAGAATAAATCGAATGCATTTTGGAAATGCATTTGCTACTTTAAAAAACATCAACATTAAGATTTCTTGGCCAAATAATGTTCGGAGGTTTGAAAATATTTATGACAGAAATGTCACAAAATTTGAAAGAAATAAAAAAAACTCCATGAATTTCCCCTTTCCGAATCTGTTGGAAGTTACGAAAACTGATAATTTTTCAACATAACAAGCTAAACTTGTAAAAAATCAATTAATACATAACCTTTCAACTGTCCTCTTTCACGAGGATTTTTTTTCTGTTGCCGTGTGGGTTTTTTGCAGAAGAATCTCTTTGATACCATGTTCATCAGCTAAATTGGAGACGTAATCACACTTGTCTTTCGAAATTCCTTCGATATTCAAATTCAAAATCCACAAATTGTTGCTCTCTGGTCGTGAGGGTTTTTTCAAACCGGATACGGCCTTCCAGGTGATGATTTTTCGGCACTTCAGATGTTTGAAGACCGCTACAGGACCCCAATGAAAGGCAATCATCTCCCATAGATGAACCAAACATGTTATAACACAAGAAAACAGAATATTTTTCAGGACCAAAAACTAAGACATATTACGAGAATTGTCATTCTGACAAGAAGATAAGGGTTACACAGGCGAATAGCCAGTCAGAAGGAAGAGAAGACGAAGATAATGAGCCTCGAAATATGATACTGAGAGGTGCTGCAAATGCACTGGCACAGCGTTTTAAGCGAAGTGATGATATTCCATCACCACTAGGTGCCGTTGAAGTGTTCAATCCGGAAAGATGCTTGCTAACAATATCTTCGGTTATTTTGATATTCGAAATATCGAACGAAATGAGAACGAGGTGACTTAGGTAAAGGCATTGGGCCGGGCAATTCGCGCGAGAAAGCGTGAGAGAAAACCTCAGCCAAGACATCAGCTGATTCTCCGGGGCTGCCACAGATATCACCAGAAAGGTTCCTGACTATTGCAATACTCACATTGGAGTTGGAGGAGGACCTGATACATTTAAAGAGTTTCTTCTTGTTCTTGGAAGATGCCAGAGTGTTTTCGAAGTTGGTTTTAGATTGATGCAGCGACAGGGAAACGTGATTAGAGAAATTACGGTGAGCGTGGTAATCATCCATCGATCTTGATCTAAGATACCAGAGAGCTTTTTTTCCCCTTATTAAATGAAGACATCTATCGCTGATCCACGGCTTAATAGGGTTGTGCCTTACATTCTCCACTCGGGTATTGTGAGCAACAATCTCGTTGACGGTTTCGACAAACCTACCCCACACCGACTCGATGTCATCCAGAGGTTTAAGGAATGATTTCCAGTCGAGCATCTCCAGCTCATTGGAAATACCTTCAAAATTCAGCTTGCGAAAAGTCCTGTACTGATGACTCGTGGTTATGGAAGAGCGGAACTGTATTTCGGTAGATATGGTGACGTGATCAGATTTGCCAAATGGGGGAAGATGTTTAAGATCTGAAGATGGGGACACGGTGCGGGAACCGCTCGAGGAGGCGTTCGCCCGAAGTGCATGCTGAGCACTGCACACTGAGGAATTAGATTCCTTGAGGAATTCTAATTCCTTATTTGTGAGGTTGACACATACGGGATGGAAATACCTTTTGCATCCTGCGCAAGAAACATTTGAAGAAGAATCTGAAGTGAGTTTGCTACAAATCATACAATTGCGAGGCATCGTGAAACAGGAACGAACAGGTACAGGATGGGAAATACAACTCTTCACTTCCTTCGACCCGTAGGAAAGACTTAGACAGATAGGGCAGGCCACGGATGAGGAAACGGGTTGAAGTTCTAGGAACTTCTTGATAATGATAATGATCTTGCTAATGGTGTATTTGTTGAAACATTATTTGGGCTGTTTCCATTATCTATGTTGGACCAGGACATCATGGTTAGTTTCGACATCAAGAGCCTGTTCACTAATGTCCCTACTAAACGAACCCTCGAAATCGTCAAGAATAAACTCGAGGAGGACACAACATTGGCTGAGAGAACCACCTTGAGCGTTGGAACAATCATGGAAATGCTTGAAACCTGTATTAACACCACTTACTTCCAAGTAGACAAAAACTTCTACCAACAAGAATTTGGTCTGGCAATGGGCTCACCGTTATCTCCACCTCTGGCCGATATATACATGGAAGATTTCGAGAGGAGAGCAATGGAACAATTCGTGTTCAAGCCGAAACTATGGCGCAGATATGTAGACGACACTTTCGTAATCTGGCAACATGGGAGGAAAAACCAGACAGTTTCCTGGTACATCTGAACAGCATAGAGGAATCGATCAAATTCACAACGGAAATCGAAGAAAATAACCGACTACCTTTCTTCGATGTACTTGTTCATAAACAGAATGGAATTCCTAAGACCACAGTCTACAAAAAGCCAACAGACACGGGCCAATATCTCCACTTCGAATCCAACCACAATCTGAACACCAAATTGGGAGTAGCCAGATGCTTATACGACAGAGCAACCAAGATTTGCTCTAGTCCAGAAGATCGTGATGAGGAGTTCAACAACATAACAGAAACCCTCAAGAGAAACGGCTACTCCAAGAAGATACTTCAGAAAGCCAGAGAACCAAGAGAAGCGGCAGTTGGGCAACAACCAACAGACAATGAGCCGACCAAAACGATAACCTCTGTCATACCATATGTGAAGGGATTATCCGAGAAAATAAGAAGAATTGGTAACAGATACAAGGTGAGAACAACATTCAAGACCAAGGATACTGTCAGGGGAAAACTCACGAAGGTGAAACCTGACAATGAGGAACAGAGAACCAAAGATTGCGTCTATGAAATACCATGTGAATGCGGCAGAACCTACATTGGGGAAACTAAACGCCCCCTGAAAGTCAGAATCAAAGAGCACCAAAGACTAGCTCAACTGGGGGAAACAGATAAATCCAGGCTAGTCCAACACGCTTGGAACGAGGACCACAACGTCAAATGGGATGAAGCTTCCATAATATCAAAGGAAGAAGGATGGAGAAGAAGAAAATTGAAAGAAGCAGCTTTCATGGCAATAACTCCTAACCCAATCAGCACGCCCTCTCTGGAAATAAAGAATATCTGGGTGCCCATACTAAGATCTGAATTTCGGAAATTGCATCTCAGATAACTCGCGTTCGAATCCCCACACTGTAATTGCGAAATTGAAAAAAAATATGGAGCGCACAAGTCCAGACAGAACAAGTTTGGCAACAACCGGTCCTTCTCAGGACCAGCAACACCCTGAAGACGGCAGGCGAATGCTTGCCGAAACGTCGGTAACAACCAACAACATAGATAATCGAAAGATCCCAAATAATGTTTCAACGATATAGCGGGTGCAAAACAATTGACCGTCCAAGGGGTAGATTTCTTCAGTGATATTTCACTTTATCCAATAATTACTGGTTAGTCATAATTATGACTGAAGGAGAAGAACTAAAGAAAGTGTAGTACTTCTAGCCTGTTAATCACAAAAATGCCTTAAAAATATTGTAGCGTCCCTAATTGTCTTAATAAAGCTGATGAATGGTAAGTATATTCTTGAATAATTTTGGATGTAAGATATATTCTGAAATTCTTTTCTCGTGTCAATAGTACCGAATATTATAGATTATTCTGAGAACACAATTTTAATAACAAATCATGTTTCTTGATCTTGAATAGTATTCACTGAAAATAATACATGATAAATTACGATAATATACTTTGTAGCTATAAAATAACAAGAACCAAGGCATGCCAAGAAATTTGGATTCAGATTATTGAAAATCCAGATTTGACAAAAATGCGTGTTCCATCACAAACTTTCATTTGTCAGGATCATTTTCATGCTGAATGCATAGAGCTTGATGGAAAACTCAAAAAATTTGCTCTCCCAACTTTGAATTTACCGGGTAATTTTGAACTCTTCTCAGTGATAATTTCTGTTATATCTTCCGAATCTAACATATGTTCCATCTGAAGAATAAAATTATCTAGATTCATATGGAAATGCAGCCAGTCTTATTCTAGTATTCGAGGTGTTCATTTGTATGCGATTTCCAATAAAACTTATGAAGAACGTATTCGTTTAATTAATTTATGTGGATGCCTCATGAAAACACAACAATGTGGCGACGAGGATGGTGAACATTGGTGTTTCATGGGTGTACAAACTATCAAAATCTGAATTATTAGAACAATTACAAGCGCTTGGTGAAAAAGTGAGCGACACGTGGAAAGTTGACTCTTCACGCGAGTGTTTATCGGACATAGCTCGATCAAAATCATTAAGTGATTTGAGTTGGGTACGAAACTTAACGAAATCTTCGTTAAGAGAACATTTTTCGTTTTTTGAAATCGAATTCGAAGAAAATTTGGACTTGGACATTTTACAAGAAAAACTATTGAAAAGTGCGCAGTTACATACGTCTACCACGCAAGTCTCATCAGAACCGGTTTCCTTGACGCATTCGAAGGAAATAACAAATTGCAACGAACCCAAGTGTTCAGTGAGACATCCACAAAAACCAAAAATGACCTCAAATTGTAAAGTTGAGTTTAAACTTCATCAAGATGACTGGGAAACCTTTATCGAACGTTTGGAGTTATACTTCATGGCAAACGATATAGATGCAAGTAAACATGTTCCGGAGCTACTGACAAAAGTATGTGTGAATACTTATTCCTTGATAAGGACATTGGCTTCACCAGCGAAACCCAAAGATCTTAGTTATGTTGACATAATAAAACTGATGTCCAATCACTTGCAGCCAAAACCATCTGAAATCTCCGAAAGAAGCAAGTTCAATTCTGCCAAACAGGCTCCTACTGAATCTGTAAGTGATTTCATTGTCCGATTAAAACGTTTGTCGGTCAATTGTAATTTCGTAAATTTGAATACCTCACTTCGTGATCAATTTGTGAATGGCATCAGGGATCAGAACGTGAAAATGGAACTTTTCCGTCAAGAAAAATTGGATTTCAACGACGCTGTGAAGATCGCAGTATCACGCGAATCAGCAGAGAGGGATGCGATGCGCAACTCTTCGCCGAGGAGAGATGGTAACGAGGAGGTGAATTTTCTTCGTAGCAACCGCAGTAACCGACAGCAGCCGAAGAAACAATTCAAGAAAGAAAAGGTATCAGGGCAGGCGCTCAACAGATGTTTAGGTGGTAACGAAACAATGAATAATAAATCGCAAACGAATAAAGGTGAATTTTCTTGTTTTTGCTGTGGTCTTAAAAATAATCATTACGCTAACAAATGTAGATATAGATTTCAAAAATGTACTTTTTGTAATATCAAAGGTCATTTAGTATCGGCTTGTTGGAAAAAACAAAAATTTGATGGTAAAGGTAAATCTACTAGGAAAAATATTCATTTGTTAGAAGAAAATGATGAAACCGAAAATGGTGAAGAACAGAATAATAATTACGACTTTTTCAATATTGCTTCTATAAAGGACGATGATGAAACTGCTGAACCAGTTTTTATGAATTTGAATATTAATTCAGTAGCGATAAAAATGTTAGTTGACACAGGTGCCTATATTACAGCAATTTCTGAGTATACAAAAAATTCTTTATTTCCCACGGAAAAAGTAGTTAAATCTGATATAACTTTGATGACATATGGTAAACAAAATCTGAAACCTATTGGAGTGATTACGAATTTGATATGTGAATGGAATAATTCAAAATTTCACAATTTAAAATGTTATGTTTTACCAGGTTCAGGTCCTTCTTTATTAGGACGATGTTGGTTAAAAAAATTTAATTGCTGGCCATTGAATTTCAGTTCAAATGAAAGATCTTTATGCTTATATTTTGATCATAGTTCTATTTTGAATTCCATGAAAAAAAAATTTTCATCTCTCTTTTCTGAAGGTCAGGGTCATTTTACTGGAAGAAAAGTTCAATTAAGGTTTAAGGAAGGTACTAAACCAATTCAACTGAAACCTTATAAAGTTCCTTTTGCTCTGAAATCTAAAGTTTCTGAGGAAATTAATCGTTTAGTTAGTTTAGGTAATTTGGAACCTGTAAAGGTAAGTGAATGGTCAACACCGATAGTTCCCGTTCTCAAATCAAACGGTTCAGTTCGTATTTGCGGTAATTTCAAATTAACAGTCAATCCTTCATTAATTATCAAAAGAGCTCCAGTTCCAAGTGAAGAAGAAATATTTTCAAATCTTCAGTATGGGAAAAAATGGTCTCAAATCGATTTAGCTCATGCTTTCATGCAATTTCCTGTAGATGAAAATTCGTGTGATGCTCTAACAATCATAACAGAAGTCGGTCTTTTCAGATATAAAAAACTTCCTGAAGGAATATCATCAAGTCCGGGTGAATGTCAGGAAATCCTTTGTGATATACTTAAAGGCATTCCATTTGTTAAAGTTTATATAGATAATATTTACTGCACTGGAAGAACTGATGAAGAACACTTGGAAATTTTGACTCAAATTTTCAATAGATTATCAGAGGCAGGATTAAAGGTAAATGTTAATAAATGTGATTTTTTTCGTAGTGAGATCGAAATTTTGGGGTTTTTATTGAATGAAGAAGGTTTGCATCCGTCACCAACAAAAACAAAGGCAATTCTTGAAGTGCCACAACCTGAAAATTCTAGGCAATTGAAAGCTTTTCTTGGTTTAGTCAATTATTACGATTCATATTTATGTAATCGTGCTCAAAATTTAAAATGTCTCTATGAACTTCTGACAAATAACGCTGTGTGGAAGTGGACGAAAGAATGTGAAAATGCATTTGTTTGGATTAAAAATGAGATAACATCTCCGAATGTTCTAGCATTATATAATCCAGAAGAACAGTTAGTTTTAGCATGCGATGCTTCAGATTTCGGACTTTCGGCGATTTTGTCTCATAGGTATTCGGATGGTTCAGAGCGTCCCATTGCATTCGCATCAAAAATAATTCCGCCTAATGAACGTCATAGGGCAATTATCGATAAAGAAGCTGCGGCAATAATTTTTGGTTTTAAAAATTTTATCAGTACGTTTGCGGTAACGAAATTATTTTGAAATCTGATCATGAACCATTGAAATTCATTTTCGGTTCAAATAAAAACGGAGGTAACATGATTCAAAACCGTTTGCAACGATGGGCATATTTTTTATCTTCATTTAAATATAACATTGAAATTATCAGGAGCACTGCAAATGGAAACTGTGATGCTTTGTCAAGATTACCTATCAGTGATAAAACTAAAATTTTCGATTCCGAATTCTCAGTAGTGAACTATATTGAGGAAGGAATGACTTGCGTAAATTTCAAACGAATTAGGCTCGAAACAAGGAAAGACAGTAGGTTAAAGAAGATAATTCAATTTGTATCGGGTAACTGGCCGTCAGATAGCAATAAATTATCTGATTTTGAAAAAAAATTCTTTAATAGAAGAAATGAACTTACGATAGAGCAAGATTGTTTATTTTGGGGAATTAGGATAGTAATTCCTGAATCTTTACAACTTGAAATTTTAAGAGAATTGCACGCGTCACATTTAGGTATTTGTAAAATGAAACAACTCGCTCGATCTTATTTTTGGTGGCCAAATCTTGATTCTGAGATCGAGGAAATTAGTGCAAGTTGTGAAATTTGTGTATCGAATAGGAAAAATCCAAAAAAAATTTCTAGTTCTCATTGGCCATATCCAAATAGAGCATGGTCTCGTATTCATGTTGATTTTTTGGGACCTTGGTTTGGAAGGATGATTTTAATAGTAGTGGATGCGTATAGTAAGTGGCCTGAAATATTTGATTTTGGTATGAATACTAAAGCAGAACGAGTTGTTCAGTATTTTAAAGATTTATTTGTCAGATTCGGTCTTTGTAATCACATAGTAACTGACGGTGGTCCACAGTTCACTAGTAATGTTTTCGGGGAATTTTTGAAAAACAATAACATTATACATACGATTTCGCCCCCTAAACATCCAGCATCCAACGGTGCAGCGGAAAATTTTGTGGGAACCTTCAAAGACAAAGTGGGGAAAATAATGAAAGGTAACAAAAATTTAAAGTACGCGATAGATTTGTTTCTATTTGACTATAGAAGAGTTGAACATTCAGCGACAGGTAAATCTCCGAGCTTCCTAATGTACGGGAGGGAAATTAAAACTAGATTCGATCTGTTGAAACCGAATCATTTGGATAATGTTGACAAATATCAGTTCAAAACTTCTCTAAATAAGTCAGCATTAAAGGATAGAAGTTTTGAGGTGGGAGATGTGGTAATGGTTGATGATTTTTCGAGTACAGCTGGAAATAAACGTATAAAAGCTACAATAATAGATCAGCTATCTCCAGTAACTTTTCGTGTCAAAACACAAGCAGGTTTAATTTATAAAAGGCACCTGAATCAAATGCTCAAATTCATTGAAAATCGTAATAATGATGATGGAAACATTAGGGAATTTTCGAATAATAATGTATTGAGGCGATCATCTCGTATCAGAGAAATGTCAAAATGAAAACAATGAATTTAATATTGTTTATAATATTGTGATATAGATTTAAGTTATTGTAATTGTTTAGGTAATTTGTAATTATATATATGAAAATGATAAATATAATTGTTTATAATTCTGTGGAATATGACTTTTATATTGGAAATTAGAAATTTAACAGTGATTATTTGATATACTTTTTTGTAATGCATATATTTTAAATTTCTGTAGTTGTGTAATTATATTTGCGTGGGAGGAATTGTTATATCTTCCGAATCTAACATATGTTCCATCTGAAGAATAAAATTATCTAGATTCATATGGAAATGCAGCCAGTCTTATTCTAGTATTCGAGGTGTTCATTTGTATGCGATTTCCAATAAAACTTATGAAGAACGTATTCGTTTAATTAATTTATGTGGATGCCTCATGAAAACACAACATGTAACCTCTTCTAATTTAAAGATTTTTTTTCAGAGTATGTGGCAAGTCCAAAAAAGGATGATATATTTTTATATTCATCATGTAAATCTAACTCGGACTCTCCTGGGAAAATACAGGGTTCGTTAATATAATTCGATACATTCGATATTTTTTAGTTTGAACGTCTCATAATTATTTGGTGATATTGATTATTGCTAATTCATTATTTCATACAGATTCAACAACACCCTTGGTACTGAATGAAACCGATGAACTGAAAGTTCAGATTCTCATTAGGAGGTATGAGGGAAGAAAAAGTGCCATTCAAGATGAATTGGCCGGTCCCAGTAGACATATAGAAGGTATTTATATTTTCTAGCAGAAAAAAGTGGGGAAGCACAACCGAAATTAACCGTGATTCCACCTGTTTTTGAAGATTGGACGATGCAAACCTTTGATGTCGACAGTGATTTGGGAACACCTTATGTGGCAGGGAACTTAGCTATAAAAATAATGAAAGATCTTAAGAAATGTTCGTACAGCAATGTTCCTGCCAATTCTCTCATTGAAGCTAGAACATATAAAAATCTTACAATGATTAGACCTTCTCGAACATTTAATACGATCTTTCATTGTTTTACTAAGGATGTCCTGAGGCATATACCTCTTCTCATTAATCAATTCAATATGAGAGAGGAAATGAGAAAGAAAATAAATATTGAGGATGTTAAAGCTCTCTTCTGCTCAATTCATCGAGATATGCAAAACAAATTTGTTGATTTTGGTCTGAAATTCATACTATATTTTTACGACAGAACAATTACTAAAATTTTATGTGGAAAAAAATCTTTACGGTACAATATATATATATATATATATATATATATATATATATATATATATATTGAGTTTTCCATCAAGGTCTATGCATTCAGCATGAAAATGATCCTGACAAATGAAAGTTTGTGATGGAACACGCATTTTTGTCAAATCTGGATTTTCAATCATCTGAATCTAAATTTCTTGGCATGCCTTGGTTCTTGTTATTTTATATATATATAATATATATATATATATATATATATATATATATATATATATATATATCTTATGAAAAAGAGAGCTAAAATAATACAATAAATGTTGAAACAAAAAGTAACTAAGCTGAGGTAAAAAAAGAACGGGGTATCATAACATTCTTTGTATGATACTATAGAATCATACGATACTATCAACACTTGTATCATACAATACTATACAGCCAGGGGAAAAAACCTCAGCCGAAAAAACCTGCCTCCCCGTAAACAAAATAACATAAAATATCAGGAAAATCTTGAAAGACATCAGTGTGATCATCTTCATGATATCCGTCGATGGTCTCGGATACACAGATTCTTCCCAAAACGACCGTAATTCTTAATCTGAAATGAAAAAAGACAAAAGCAGAAAAGAAACCGATTATTCAGAATAAATCGAAGGCATTTTGGAAATGCATTTGCTACTTTAAAAAACATCAACATTAAGATTTCTTGGCCAAATAATGTTCGGAGATTTATAAATATTTATGACAGAAATGTCACAAAATTTGAAAGAAATGAAAAAAAAACTCCATCAATTTCCCCTTTCCGAATCTGTTGAAAGTTACGTAACTGATAATATTTCAACATAACAAGCTGATCTTGTAAAAAATCAATTAATACATAACCTTTCAACTGTCCCCTTTCACGACGAGTCTGTTGCCGTGTAGGTTTCTTGCAGAAGAATCTCTTTGATACCATGTTCATCAGCTAATTTGGAGACGTAATCACACTTGACTTTCGAAATTCCTTCAAATATTCAAATTCAAAATCCACAAATTGTTGCTCTCTGGTCGTGAGGGTTTTTTCAAACCAGATACGACCTTCCAGGTGATGATTTTCCGGCACTTCAGATGTTTGAAGACCGTTACGGGACCCCAATGAAAGGCAATCATCTCCCATAGATAAACTAAACACGTTTTAACACAAGAAAACAGAATATTTTTCAGGAACAAAAACTAAGACATATAACGAGAATTGTCATTCTGACAATGATCCGATCATGCAGATAGCTGCAGACAAATATAATAAAAAAAGAAAGAGATGATTGTTTTTCCATATAAAGTTTTAATAATTGTGAATGTATATAATTTATTCTATTATTATTTATTAATATTCAATTATTTATATAGATATTCATATTTTATTATACAATTTTTTATGTACACATTTATATTAATATTGTTATATATATATATATATATACATTCCGAGTATGATCGTCATATGGTGCGGTACTGTGCGGAGAATTATTAGGAGAATTATAATTAGTGATATTAATCCGGATTTTATTAATATTTCTCATGATGGGTTCTAAAACCCGTAGTGCTGCAGAACTTAAATTACTTTTGAATGAAATAATCAATAACAGTGAGATTAATTGTGTATTATCACAACTCATTATGGAAAAGGTTGGACAATTGATAAAAACCGAAGTATCTCATAAACTTGATATTGCGTGTCAAGAAATCAACAATTTGAAAACTGAAGTAAAATTGCTGAAAGATGAAGTTTTCAAGTAAAGTTCAGGTAAATTCAAGAATTTCACGCCAAGAAGAGAGGAGCAACAAAAAAAGGATCAAAACAACGATTTGATAACACAGAAACGAACATCCAACGTTGATTATGGCGCTGCGGTAACGTCACGCCCAGCGAAAGAGATATCCTCTTCCACTGCGGCGCCCGTAACAAATGATCCTAGAAGATCAGAATCTTTGTTCGATAATTCCGAAAACGTAAGCAATACTGAAAATGTATCTATTAGATCTGAAATCAAGGTAACAAATGAAAATGACAAGAGCCATAACAAACCAATATTGAACATAAATACTAATGATGACTTCAAAATGGTAACTAGAAGGAAAAGACGTAAACCTGAAATATTGGGCAGGAATACAACTTCTAACCTCAAGGGAGTTGCTAAAATGGCATCTGTATATGTAAGCAGAATAGATGCAGCAAGTTCGCTCGATTCAGTCAGTTTACACTTGAAAGAAAATGGCTTCACTAACTTTGATATCAAATTGGGATATTCAAAATACCCTGAACTTTATAAATCTTACGTCGTTACCGTCCCAGCAACCAAAATTGATGAAATCAAACGTCCTGACCTGTGGCCTGAAGGTGCTTGTGTGAGCAATTTTTTATATCATCTGGTGAGGAGCAGGGAAAGGAAAAAACTGGACTCAGAGAAAGCAGTGACAAGGCAAGATTCAACGAACTGAAAAATACTATCGAACCAACAATTAAATTGAAAATCGTTCAACTGAATATACAATGCCTTTCAAACAAACTAAATAATCTAGCCGTGTTTGTGCTTGAGGAAAATCCTGATATCATAAGCATTGCTGAACACTGGTGCAGCGCTGAAAATATTGCCTTGATGTCTCTACCCGGCTACATACTGGCGGACTCTTTTTGTCGCACAACTAGGAAGCTCGTTGGGTACCATGATTTACTTAAGGTCAAACCTCCTGATGAAGCCTCTGAAAATCTCCCAGTTCTCAGACCAGATGGAATGTGAAGTATGTGGTGTTGAAGTGCTCATTTCGGATCTCCGTTTGGGTATTATTAGTGTTTATAGACCACCCGTAAGTGATTTTGAGTATTTTTTGGGAAAAATTTTCTATATTCTACAATACTGTTCTAAGCTGGTTGACCACTTGTTTGTGTGTGGTGACCTTAACGTTGACCTTCTGAAAGGTGATAGTACCAATAAAAAGTTACTGTTAGATCTATTTCATTGTTACAATTTGAAAATTACTTGTTTAGATCCTACTAGAGTATTCACGAATGTGTGTGGCTATACATCTAGCACTAAGGTAGATTACATATTGACAGATATGGATTTGAGCAGTTGCAAATCCTACACTACTGAACCTTGTCTCAGTGATCATAAGGTTCTCTTTTTAGAATATACATTTTCCAATCCAATAGAAAATCTTAATAGGGAAAATCCTGAAACAAAATATGTCAGGTGTGTATCAGCTTCTACTCTTGATGATTATACTTTAGCCCTTTTCAACACTAGATTTAATAATATTTGTGATGATTCCGATGTAGATACTAGTTTTGAGCAATTTGTGGAGATTCTCAAATCCTTAATAAATGAAAGTTTTCCTCTGAAACGTATTAACTTTGCAAATAATACTTGCATCGGTTGGGTTACCTCGGAGATCAGAACAGCTAGTGCGCATCTGAAAGACCTCTATTGGCTCCATGCTAACTTAAAAACTCAAGAATCACTCAATTTATACAATACAGCTAAGAGAGATTTTAAGGTTTTGCTGAGACAAAGCAAGCTTAAGTATCATGAGGGTCTTCTAGCAACATCACAAAATAAAAATAACACCATTTTGAATATAGTTAACCTTCGGTCAGGCGCAACCCTAATCCTAACGGTTTCGGGCGCAACTCATCTGTGAGATTAGGTCGGGAAATTCATGTTTTAATGGAAAAAAATTGCTAGAAAATGGGGTGGTCATTGAAAAATAGTTTTATCATTCAATTACACATAATATATAAAGAAAATTCCAAAACATAAATGAAAAATGACGGTAGAAATTAAAGAAAGATAAATTCTGCGGATTTCGATATAACTAGGATATTTGTATAAAAACAAAATGTAATTGTGATTATATATGAAACTAAAACAAGTGTCTTTCACTCCTGACAACCACTGCTGGGTAAACTAGAACAATGGAACTTTTATATTGTACGATATCAGTCGATTTAGCATTCCTTTCTCTAGTGAAGATTTGTTGCCCTTTATCTGTATATTTATATTCGTATATTTTACTATAATTTCTAGGATACTCCCTGAAAATATGCATTTGACACATACAGTGATTTTAATTTAGTTGCATTTTCTTGAGTTTGAAGCCATTATACCCTGAAAAAAAAATACTTGAAGACTCAAGCGGGCTCATTTCAACTCACAGATTATATCAAGAATTGCAATAAATATGAAATATATCTTTACTTGTTCTTTTGTTCGGGTGTTGGGAGCGCGAGTGCACCACTTTTTCATCCAGAAATACTGAAAAAATCAAATTTGATGGTACTTACGTTATCGAGCGCCATCGATCTAGGAGATTAATGCACTCTTTTCGACTAATATCAAGGCTCTGAGGAGGTTGATATTGCACATACATGATCGCGATATAAAATCAAGAAGCTACAGAAAGTCCCACCCCTGAGCGACAAACACCGCCGTGACAAACTAGAAAAAAACATGCACTTAATCTGACAGATTAGGTGCGCCTGTCCGAGGGTTAAGATTGAAACTGGTAAGCAGTCTCGTAGTAAACATGATATCGCCTTGGATATGGAGGGTACCTTATGATCTGACGCACACGAGGTTGCAAAAATGTTTGCAAAGCACTTTTCAACTATTGCTTCCCTAGAACTTGAGCGTTGTTATGGAAATGATATTTCAAAGTCGTGTACAACCGCTTCGTTACTATGTCATACTTTCTTTTTTATCCAGTGTCTGAAACTGAGGTCATTAATGTCATTAGTAATATGAAGAACAAAAAGAGCACAGGCACAGATTACATTTCTTCCAAAATTTTGAAAATATCAGCTGAATACATTGCACATGCTGAACTCATTAACCTATCGGTGTCATGTGGTACGTTTTCGACTATTCTTAAAAAATCTATGGTCATTCCAGTATTTAAAAAAAATAACATAAACGACATAGGCAACTATCGTCCCATATCCGTCTTAAGTGTGTTATCTAAGGTTATAGAAAAAATTGTTCTAGAGCGGATTACTGATTATTTGCCTAGGTTTAAAATCTTGACAAAATGTCAACATGGCTTTAGACCAGGACATTGTGTATAAAGTTTCTAGGGATTCATATAGATACTAATCTAAGGTGGTGCCAACATATTGATATGCTGAGTAAAAAGTTAAACACTTCATTCTATGCTATAAATCGTGTAAAACATTCCTTTCCAACGAAATGTTTGTTAACAATCTATTACAGCATGGTCTATAGCCATATAGCTTATAATATTTTATTATGGGGAGTGTCATCGGATGTTGGTTGGTAGAATTTTCATCGCGCAAAAGAGAATCCTCCGCATGATATTTAACCAGGAGCCACGCTCCTCTGGTAAACCATTATTTATAAATAATAATATTCTTTTGTATATCTATAAATGTCTTATATATGCTGAGGATAATGTAAATAACTTTACAACATTGTCGAATTATCATTCTTATACTACCAGAAATAAAGATATTTTCTCTTTACCGAAGCATAGAACTAGTAAATTCGAGTGCTCTCCATCATATGAAGCACTTAAACTATATAACCACTTGCCTAGTACAGTTGAGTCTTTGTGTAGATTTAGGTATAAAAGAGCTGTGAGAGAAATTTTGTTGAAAAAATGCTTCTATAGTGTTGATGAATACTTGCGAAGTGATTTACTTGTTTAGTTTGTAGGTATATTGACGACTTGTCCTATACATTGATTTGTCAGAAAGGATCAATAAACTTTATTATTATTATTATATATATTTCTCTATTTCGGTATCGTAATGAGTTCATTTCAGTACTAAAAGTAGTGCTGTAATGAAACTCTTTACAGCATTGTTTCAGTTATATTTTTCGTTTTGTAGTTGTCAGTACTGACCTCCGATCGAATCAAGTTTCTAATCAAATCAATTCAAATTCCGTAATCTGTCACACCAACTGCCAAAATGAAATATAAATATCGGTAACCTGAATTTTTATTTGAATTTTGAAAGTATTTCACAAAACTTGACTGAAATAGAAAAAATATCGTCTAATACTCGTTGAAGAAGGCAATTCCAAGACTGATGCTTTCGAAAACTCGCATTTGTGGTGGAATAGGAGCTCATTCTGCAAATTGTTTTAGAATATACCATTATATGTATATACGCTTGTAAATTATCATTTATACACAAATTTTTATTTTCATTATATTTGATCAAATTTTTACTGTTATATTTGCTTCCTTATCCATATCAACTAGATTTGGAGGTAAATATAATTGAGACTTACATGCTCATTTTATATCGGTAGCAAATTACAAATTCAAATCAGAAATATAAATATAATTTAATTTCTGACAAAAGTTTGCGATTATGTTTGACCGATATGAATATAGAGCATGGAAGTCTCGATTATATTTTCATCCTAAATTATGAAAAACCAAAAAAGATTTCAAACAATCCACCAGAGGACGCTCAAATGCAGTGACTCCTACAAGAGTGCCCTCTAGTGGGACATTTTTCAATAAATTAAGCGTGTCCCAGATATTAGATGTCGCTGTATAATGAACCGATATTGGTTAGCGAGTTGCATATCTATATTGTTTATCTATGGTGAGCCCGACAGCCGTCGAGCGGACACTGGTGACTGATAGTCTAAGATCCGAACCTACCTCGACCTTCACCGAGCTGATAATAGAATAGAACTTATTTCATAATAAACTTCAGATGTTAGATAATATATAAAAAAAAAAATGTTGCCTAAAAAAAACCTGGACAGAGTATTTTTAATTATTTTTTCAAAAGTAGGTCGAAATGAGATAATTTCACCGGTGTGATAATAGGAAAAAAATTATATCAGCATAAGCGCTGTTTTATTGTGAACACGTTGATATAGGGTTGCCTGCAAAAAAATTGGACCTAATAGGGGTTGCCGAGGTTTGAAGGTTCCATTGTTGACGCGCCAGGTAATAATAAAGGACCGAACATCGCAGTCTTATCTGAATGTAAGACAGTGCAAATGCTCGGTACTTTTACTCTAAGAGTTACCCCTACTACATAGGTACCTTCTATAGGCTATATTGAGAACAATACGGCGATATTCTGGAGCAACTGACATTTGAATTTCAAACAAAAGTCCAATGTATTCAATACCATAATAAAATATTAACTTATGGGTATAATGTGGACTGCCGAAAATTCGGGTAAGGCGATAACAAGAAAAATATCAGAAGATCTTGTATCACATTAATAAATTTTGTTACAGAGTAGCAAAAAAACAAAAAATAATATCAATGAAAAAAAAAGGATCAATATCTTCTATTTCATATCTGAATCATCTGAACTTGAATGGACACTCTCAAATTTATCGGTCTCATCAAGTTCATCCTTATTATTTTTCATTTTAATTATATCTCGTATTTTCAAAGGAGTTTGATCTCCTATAAAACTAGTTTATTTCAAATAACTATTCAAATACCAACCGTAATTTATAGGGTTCAACTCTGCACATACAGATTCTGTTGCATTAAGCCACATGGAATTTACATATATTGTTCGTAAAACTTTATGTTGTAGGAAAATACACCATGGCGGTATAGAGTTGCATTCGAAGCTTTTAATTTTGTTTGATAATTGTTCGTTATCTTTTTTTGCGCCGTACTTTTTCATGAAAATACGAATTCTCGCATCGTTTACTGTCGACAGTGCTTCATGCCATACATTTGTGCTGTGAACTCTTCAACAGTATTAATTTTTTCATGGTTCAAAATATCATCTTCATCATTTAATGATGCAAAAATACTTTGATACGTCTCATTTTTCGAGAATATTTTAAATGGTTTGACCTTTCCTTTATTATAAAATGCTGCAGTGTAATCACAACCTGTGAATGCATGATAATCAGGTAGACTTCTACATATTTTTGGTCCCAACTTTGAAGCTAAATTGATGCAATTTATGCAATCAAATTGGTTCGATTGCTTCTTAGTCGTTGACCGCACCGTGCAGTCATAGTTGGGAATGCGCGCGAGGAGATTGGTATTCCAAATTTACCAATACCTTTGCGCCCATCACATTTGAATTGCATAGAACATACATGTGATATGAGCCAAAGAAGATAAGATAATCATCCATGATCTGAGAGAGCTTCTGCCCCGTTTATGGAACCAAATTCCTCAAGAAATGTTCAACAACCTCGTGTGCAGTATGCGAAGAAGATGTTAAGCTCTTATTGATGCCTGTGGAGGCCATGCATTTTATTTATAGCCTTAAAATGCTTGAATTCTCTGGGAATATAATTTCGTTTTTTACTCGATTTTTCCTAACCACCCTGTATACGCTGCAGACCTACAGGCTAAAATTAAATTTAATTTCCAGCTTGAAATCATATCAATATGAATTTTCATCACAAAATCTCATTTAAAATATATTTTTCTGCAATTTGAGTCAATATTCCTTACTCATGTGGAGCAGTTCATATCATGTTGAGATCACTTTAATCATCTTTCAATAGCATTATACAGTATCGGATAAGGAAAATACATAAAAAAAACGATAAATTTTTGGTAGATTTCATTCAAAATCTGGTAGACTTTTGGTAGATTTCGAATTGATCTTAGGTAGATTTCCCAAATGAAAGGTGGTAACATTGATAATGCCGTACTGTTTTCAATATGGTCTATGGAGGGTAGTAGGGATACCTCTTCTCTCCATAGTAGGTATACATACGTACCGAGCATTCGCACTGGTTTACATTCAGATACGACTGCGATGTTCGGTCCTCTATTATTATCTAGCGCGACAACAATCCAACCTTCAAACCTCGGCAACCCCTATTAGGTCCAAGTTGTTTGCAGGCAACCCTATATCAACGTGTTCACAATAAAACAGCGCTTATGCTGATATAATTTTTTTTCTATTATCACACCGGTGAAATTATCTCATTTTGACATACCTTTGAAAAAATAATTAAAAATACTCTGTCCAGGATTTTTTTAGGCAACCTATTTTTTTTATATTATCTAACATCTGAAGTTTATTATGAAATAGGTTCTATTCTATTATCCGCTCGGTGAAGGTCGAGGTAGGTTCGGATCTTCTACTATGATGACCTGGGGGGGAACAGTGCGCGAAGCAGAGCAAACGCTGGTTTTGGTGGTGTGAACCGGTCTCCCGCAAGGCGGGCAAGGTCACAGGATTGTTTACCTTTAACTATCGAAAAACTCACAAAAATGAATGAAGAAATATCACTGGAGTGACTGGAGAAACGAGAAAAATCAATCAATTTCAAAAGTATAAGTGCTAACTTACAATTTGAACGATGTGAAATAATATTGTAGGCGATAAAACACACAATTTAAAAGCTATCAGAAAGAGCACAAGTAACTACGTCAGCTTTTCGTTTTGAAAACAGTTCTTATGTTGAATTAAGAACCAATTCTTTTAATTTTTTTTCTGAAAGTCCATGAACATATGGAATGAAATTTATTAAAATTGGTTGTTCTTGATGGTTTGTTGTTGGTTCCTGATTGTTATTGAGTATACTCAGATCATATTTAACATTGCGTGAATATTTCATATATCAAGTAATATGCAAAAACCAAACAATCTAATTTTAGACAATAAAATACACTCAAAGAACAAGAACGACAAAATTTTAGTAATAAAAAAGTTAATATTAATTTTGTGAACAAAAGAGTTATCAATTTATCCTCTAGAATTTTGAATGAAGATGAAAAATCAGTATTATCGAAAGGACTGATTTTCGCTATTACTCCCAAACTGTTCCTATATTAGAAATGATAACAGATATTGAAAAATAGCACAAAATCTTCAGACTGAAAAATCGAATGAATTCAGGGTCCTTATGGAATTTTACTCGATAAAGTTCATAAAAAAAATTGGAATTTAAGTTCTATTGAGAAGAACGCTATCAATTCACTGAAAAATGATAATAACATTAAAATCCTACCTGCAGATAAAGGAAATGCCACAGTCGTCATGGATTCAAATGAAAATTAAAACAAGCTTTTGAATGTTATGAATGATACCGAGAAATATAACAAAATCAATAAAGATCCAACTGCTATAACAGAATATAATGTTGAGAAAATTATATCGAAGCATTCCGAAAATATACATTTGCTCAGAAAAACTCATTACACCGTCTTATAGCAAACCTCCATTCTCATCTGGATTACCCAAAATTAATAAACCTCTCATTCCATTAAAACCAATACTAAGTTCCATTGGATCTTTTTGTCGAAATTTGGAAAAATTTCTTTTATAATTTTTGAAACCACTATTCGGAAAATCAAACAGTATTTTGAAGAACACCCAAAACTTTTTGAAAATTTCCAATCTGAATGCGACTGATATTCTAGTGAGTTTTGATGTAGTAAATCTTTTTCCTAATGTTCCGGTCGATAAAACACTTGAAATAGTGAGAACAAAATTAATGGATGATAAATCTTTCCATGAAAATTTGGAATTAACTGTAGATAATGTAATGAAAATGTTAGAAATTTGTCTGAATTCGACACATTTTCAATTAGATGATAATTTTCACAAACAAAAATTCGGTATGGCTATGGATTCTCCTTTATCACCAATAATGAGCAACATTTTCATAGAATTTTTTGAAAAAAATCATATTGAAAAATATTCACTGAAAACCAAAGACTTGGTGGCGTTATGTCGATGATATTTTTGTAATTTGGCAACATGGCAGAGAAGAATTGATAAAATTTTTCAATCATATCAATCATCAAGAACCTACAATAAAATTAAGAATGGAGTTCGAACAAAATAATGTACTTTGCTTTTTGGATGTTTCGATTGGAAAATTGTCAAATCATTTTGAAACAAATGTGTTCAGAAAAGAGACACACACAAATCGATACCTTAATTTTTATTCTTATTATCAAAGAAGTGTTGAAACCGGTATTATAAAAACACTTTATGATAGAGCTCAATTAATTTCATCGACAACTGAAAACCGAAATGACGAAATGAATTTCATTGAAAATATTCTTGAGGATTAACCAATATCCAACGATTTTCCTAGAAAAAACTATTTTAAATTTAGAGATTTTGCGTCAAAACGATAATCACAATCAGGAACCAACAACAAACCATCAAAAACAACCTATTTTGATAAATTTGATTCCTTATGTTCATGGACTTTCAGAAAAAAATTTGAATAATTGGTTCTTAATTCAACATGGGAACTGTTTTCAAAACAAAAAATGATATACGACCTATATTAATAAAAACTAAACCTTTGAATGAGAACCAAAAATCAATAAATTGTATTTACAATATTCAATGTTTTTGTGGAAAATCTCATTCAGGAGAAACATCAACACCCATGGAAATTAGAAAGCGTGAACATGAGAATAACATCAAAAATAAGGATATTGGTAGATCGCAGATAGGGGATCATGTGTGTCCTAATACCGGCAATCACATGATAGATTGGAATGGCACAAAAATTCTAATGACGGAACCTGATAATTAAGAGAAATATTAAGGAGTCAGCTTGTATTTTGTTGGATGAAGCTTATAATCTCGCCAATTGTGCAGTAGGAATAGATCGAATTTGAATGGATATATTGAAAAAAGAACTGGTTCCGAAGAATTTTGGGATAAAATAACTACACTCCCCGTCAATGAATTCCGGACAGGCAAAATTTTTGTCAAATTCATTTGTTGAAATTTTCACCAGGTATAGTATGGGGTCTTGTTATATTAACCTAGAATTTACTCTGCAAAAATACCTGTTGTTTATGGGTTATACAGGGAGAAACAAAACCTTGTTTTATACCCTTCATTTCTAAGCACTCTGTGGTGAATTCGAGGCGGAAAATTTTATATCTTTAAGGTTCAATTTGAAGTGTGATCTTTTCTTAACGAAATGATGTTCGATTCATGCTTTTAAAAAAGAAAATAAACATTTTCAAAGAAAGTGTTGCATTTTTTCAATTTTTATAACAATTAAAAACATTACAATAACTTATCGACTAGGAGACATAAGCAACAATTTCTGTTAATGCAGAACAATGCTAGGCCTCACGTTGCACGGGTTGTAACAGAATACTTTTGGGAGGCGAATATTCAACGATTCGTGTGGCCAGCCAGAAGTCCGGATTTAAATCCAATTGAACATGTATGGGATATGCTAGGTAGACATGTTCGAAATGTGCAGCACAACTCTTTGCCCGATTTACGAACACCCTTCTTGAAGAACGGAAAAATATTCCCCCAGAAGCAATTCGGAAATGCATTGAAAGTATGTCACATCGTATGGTAGAAGTGTTGAGAGATCGAGGTGGAAAAACACGCTATTAATTTTCAGATGTTTGTGTATGTTTGCTAGTCGATAAGGTATAGTTATGTTTTAAATTATCATGAAAATTGAAAAAATGCTACACTTTCTTTGAAAATGTGTATCTTTTTTTAAAAGCTTAAAATTTTCTTGAGAAAGGATCACACTTCTAATTAGAACTTAATCATATCAAATTTTCCTCCTCAAATTCACCACAGGGTGTTTAGAAATGGAGGGTATGAATCAAGGTTTTGTTTCTCCCTTTATGAGGGACAAACTACAGATATTTTGGCAAGGTAAATTTCAGGTAGATATAACGAAAGCCAGTACTATATCTGGTGAAAATTTCAACAAAATCGGGGAACCACGAAAAAAGATACAGGGTGTTGAATTTGACAAAAACTTTTCCTGTCCGGAATTTATTGACGGGGAGTATATATCAACATCTAGTATTCAATATTGATCTATGTTCATTATATATTGACAAATGTCAATTAAAAAAATCAAAATATTGTCACGATTCTGCGGAGTTATATGAAATATGGAAATTGTCTGACGAAGCAGTCTGAAACGTTACGCTTCAGAGTTCAAAGTGTTTTCTTTTTGTTCATTGTTAGGCAACAATTTCTCCAAGTAAAGTTTTGACCCCTGACAAATTAGTACTCAAATTTTTACTCAGGGGCTATTCTTCTATAATTTAAATTTTTTTTCTAATTGTTTATTTTTTCAGAGACTGGGAGAGAAAATCCAAATGAAGTTTTCAGGAATATACAAATTCTCGCCTAAAATTTATATTGCAAATATTTTCTCAGGAAAGTAGGTTTTGCTGCAACGACATGCTTTTGTTTACATACAATTTTGTGTTCGTTTACCCTTTTGTATTTGTAACCGATCAAAATTTTTAAATGATGTCTTTGACTCTTCATATTCCAAATTGTTTTTTCATAATTTAGTGGTGTTTCGATACCAAAGTGTTCATTTTTCGAATTATAATTCCAAATTTGTTGTTGCAAATCTTTTCTAAAAACAAAATCTTCAGGTGTCATTGTCTTTTTGAGTCTCCCAATTTTCCTTATAACTATCAAGGTTACTATTTTTTGTAGATGCAGATTTCAATGCAAAATAGCACTTTCTGATACTTCGCCTTCGATTTCTCTCGAGAACTATGGGCATTTTTGCAGCAATATTTCGATTTCGAACAATATGTAAACAAAGAAACAAACTGGCAACGTCATTTTGTCAAACGATATTTTTTTTCTATACTTTTCATCAGGGGCACCAACTACTGAAAACGGTACCATGACCTCCTATGTGATTTTATAAAAGTGAATGAAGTATATGCTCTGTCCCCCAATGTACTTCAAACTGTACGAAAAACATTTCTCTGCATTATTTTCCGACGAATTTCACTTTGAAGAAGAAGTGGAAAAAGGTGTTGAAAATTGGGGAGGAAATATCAAGATACATGCTAGTATGTTTACATTTTTGGACTCAAACTTTACATGTGGTGAAGTAATAGCGATTAAATTATTAATAAATTTGAGATAAAATTTACAAATACTTCACAAAAAAAAACAAGAAACGAAGATTTAAGAAAAATGCAGTACCAAGCCAAAAAATCCTTTTTTCGAAATATTCTAACAAAGGGGCTCATATTGATAGGTAACAAAGGCATGGGTTGCTCATTGCCATCATAGTAAGATTAATAATTTTTTTCTTGACGAACTGGTATTTTGATCAGCTAATACCAACAGAAAATGAGGAAAGTGTTGATAAAGCTCTTGATGTCTTCATCACAGACGAACTGCCCGAACTATGCACCTCAGGAACAATACTTGAAAATCGTGAGGGGTAAAAGACTCCCACTGCTCTGAAAAATAAATTTACAGAGAATGAGTACCTACTGCCTGTTAAAATTTTCATATTTTTTTCATTACTACAATACCTGGCCTCTAATGAAAACTTAGTGGTAGATTCATACAGAAAAGTATTTTGATTATTATCTCAAATATAATAAATTCTCTCTATTCAGTCAAGTTTTGTGAAATACTCTCGAAATTGAAATAAAAATTCAGATCAGTGACTTTCGTATTGTATCTTGGCAGTTGGTGTGACTTACGAAGTTTGACATATTACTGGATTTTGAATTGATTCTATTTGAAAATTGAGAGGATCGGAGGTCAGTACCACCACAAAATGAAAAATATAACTGAAAACAATGTTGTGATAAGTTTCATTACAGTAGAGTGCAGTAATAAACTCAATACGATACTGAAATAGAGAAAATATAAATAATATGGAGAAAGAAATAAAATAAATATTATAATTGCCAATGAATGATGACGAGTAACAACTAAATGAACACAAATATACATAATATACGCTCGATAAAACGATATTCATAAAAATCATATATGAATAATAATAGACTATTAAATGAATCAAGCACTGACTTTTGAAACAAGAAACTGGAATATTATCCGAAATAATACAAAACAGCTCCAGAAAATGAAATCAGCAAATATATTATCAAAATTAACAAATTATAAAATAAAAGAGACACAACACATACAAATATTTCTAATTCTGATAACAGAATACTGAATTGTAATATCTTAGTCCCACAGAATTCATACGCAGTTGTTGCACAATCCGGTACGCTATATTTCGTTTCTCTGTCCACATTTGTGTATGAGGCAAAATTTTTTTAAAGGAGTTAATTTCCTCTTGAAAAATTTTCTAATAATCATATTTTCCAAGGGTGAATTTATCAAAAAATATAAACATAGGTCAAAGTGACTTTCAACAAAAAAAAGGACATGTAAATTGTATCGTCGAACTATTCGATTATTATATTCCAATTATTTTTGGTTTAGAACAATTTATGATCAGGGATCAAAGAAGTTGAAATTGGTCACTAATGATTTCTTATAAATTTAGAATTATTCGGAAATAATAATCTAATAGCTCGACGCTCCACTACACAATTCACTTAGTTTTCATTTTCATCAGCAGTTCCCAAAGAATACCACGTTTCTGTTCTCTTACACTTCTGATTGATAAAACAATATAATAGTTGAAACGTCATGCACATTGACGAGTTCATTTTATGGCCCCCAATATTCCGAATTAGGAGAAAAAAATTTATACTGTACTGACCTTCATTATCTATTAGAAAATTTTTATTAAAAGCAAAAAGTAGAATATAACATACGATAAGTCCCTTACGGAAAAGTCAGCTACTTGAATAATTATAGAATAACACAATTTGAGGCAGACACTAAAAACGAAAACTACTCCCTGAATACAGTTCAACGGGCTTCGAATTCAAATACTCTTTCTCTAGAATGGGAATATAAATGAAAAGATTATATATTTTCCCCCTTCTCAGAAAAAAATATCTTGATTGCAGAATGGACAATAATTATTGAAATATAAGAGTAGTTGCACTTGCCCCTTGAAAATCTCCGCATCAAAGATACCGCCTAATAAAAACAACCGTCCATAAAACGATCATCTGGTAACAATTGAGAAGAATACCGATACGCATGGGTACTTTTATGAATTTATAACTTCTTAGGGGGGCGTTGAGCGATTTTAGGGTAAACAAACATCATGAAATTCAAAAACAAAAGGGCACATCAAAATCTCAGGGGGGACACGGCCCCCCCCTGGCCTCCCCCTGCGGGCGCCCATGTCAGCGTTGTTTCTAATCATGGATAGCAGATGAATTCCAACATCAGAATTTTCACTCTGAGTATATTTTTCTGGAGAGAATTAGTTAAATTTTCTTTGGTGGTGTGGGTTTTTTTCGATTTTTTGATGGTGAAGGAAGTGCAGGAAACGGAGAAAGGAAAGTGGAAACTAGTCAAATTAGGGAATTGTCAAATGTCTGGCGGGAAAACTTGAATTTTTAAGTTAAATGAAAGGGGGTATAAGTCTAAAAATATTCTTGCATGTATTAAAATCTTGTGTTGCATTCAATAGATGTTCATCATTCTTTCTTTTTATTATCGCGTATTGTTCAAGTAATGTCATTTTAAAATAGTTTTTTTCGGTGTGTAAAATTTCTAGGTCTTCAAAGGTTTATTTATGATTATGTTCTATGAGGTGTTCTCCAAGAGCTGAATGAGGTCAATTTTTCTGATGTTCTGTAAATCTTTTTTTCATGTTGTGAGTAGTCATGCCTATGTAGAAGGATTCGCAATCTGAACATGATATTTTATATACTCCGCTAATGTTCTCTTTATCGGTTCTAATTTTACTGTTAATTAGCATGTTTCCTAAGGTTTTGTGTCGTTTGTTAGATAGGTTGAAGTTATATTTCCTAAGAGTAGCCGATAGTTTTTGATTTAAATTCAAATAAAAGGTTGTTGAGACAAATTGGTTTTTAGTTAGAATATGTGGGTAAATTTCGTCAAAGATTAATTTTCTTTTTACAGATTTTGAAATGTTGTCTAAGAATTCTTTATTGTATTGATTGTTCATTCCAATTTCGTATATGGTTTTTAATTCTTTGTTTGTAATCTTCTTTAGACAAGGGAACTTTAAGAGGTCTTCTGAATAAAAAAGTAAATGCTGCTTTTTTCGCAGGAGGTGTATGGTATGAATAGTAAGGGATAATACAATCAGTTTGAGTGGGCTTTCTGTAAACTTTAAAAGAAAAGTTGTTGTCTTCATTCAAAGTCATAGTTAGATCTAGAACATTTAGTGAATTTAATATTGACTTCTCTAAAAAGAATTTTACTTTGAATTTCGAATTAATGAGGTCAAAAAAGTTTTGTAGTTCCTGATTAGTACCTGACCATATACAGAATATGTCATCCACATATCTCCTCCACAAAATAACTTTGTCGCTATTTGGTAGTTTTTTAATTTGTCTTTCTATACTGTTAATATATATATCTGCTAAAAATCCGCTGGAAGGTAGACTCATAGGTAAACCGTCTTTCATTGAATAAATTGATTTATTAAAAGTGAAGAAGTTTTGTTCTGTGATTAGTTGGCAAAGTTTTTTGATGTTGTCTATATCGGTTATGTCCAAATTCATGTCATTGTTACATCTAGTATACTCCGTTGAGTGTTCTTCGAGTGAGTTGAGTGATTCTATTACTGGAACATTAGTGTACAAATTGACAATGTCAAAAGAAACAAGAGTTTAAGATTTATTGGGTTGCAGTTTTGTCATTTTTATGTCGTTTATCAGTACTAATGAATTTTTGATCGAAAAATCCGACCTATAGTTAGGTTTATTAATAAAGAGGTTGTTAACAAATTTAGAAATTTTATGACATGGTGATGAAATAGTGGAAGTTATGGGCCTTATGCTCTTATCGGTTTTGTGCAGTTTGATCAAGCTATATAATTTTGGAAGAATTAGATTTTTCTCCTTTATGGAGTGGATTGTCTCGCCAAATTTTTGTAGGGTTGAAAAAGTTTTCTTAATTGTGTCATTTACTTTGGTGGAATATTTCAAGAAAGGGTTTTTTCTGCACATTGTTATCTCGTTGTCTTTAAAAAATTTAAGTGTTTTTTGGATATATAATTTTCTATCTAATAATACTAAACCTGCATTTTTATCTACTTTTGTTATAACGAGGTTGTTTTCAATTATTTTGTCTTGTAATTTCTTAATAGCTCTATGTAAAGAGATATTTATATTGAATTGTTCGCGGTTGCACAATCCTACCTTTCCACCTTTGAAGAATTTGAGGTTTTCTGCTATTTCCTCCGCTATTGAGTCAAAATGTGGATTGCCTCGAGTCTGTGTTTCGATGTCGATAGCTATCTTATAAACATCTAATGAACGTGGTATCGGAGAAAATTTATGCCCTAAGTTGAGTGTCTTCATTTCATCTTCATCTAGGTGTATTATTATTATTATTATTATTCAAATTTATAAGGGTTGAGGTTTTCACCTATAAACCCAAACAATAACCAAAATAATCATGAGGACACTCTACAAAAGTAAATTGAGAAAATGTTCAATACAGAGAACAAATTTAAAAAATAAAACATGAAGAAAAAAAAAAGAATCCAGTCAGCTCAGTCTACCGGAGCAATCTCATCCATCTATCGCAGCGGTTCTTGAAAACATTGACAGACTCCGCATTCACCACATCAAGCGGGAGACCATTCCACACATCAAACACCCTGTTGGACAAAAAGTTCATCCTCTGATTTGTCCTGAAGGTCTCTTTGGCCAATTTGAAGTTGTCGCCTCTCAATCTATTGACTCCACTTCTGAACATCGATGCAATGGCGACACCACCAAAGCATGAATGCAGAGCTCTAAAGGTTATTATGGTGTCTCCCCTAGTTCTTCGGTCCTCGAACGTTGTGAGCTGAAACCTCTTGAGACGGTCTTCATATGAACCCGTCCGAAGGGTATTCTAGTGTTCCAGCGCTGCACAGACTCCAACATATCTACCTCTCTCCTCAGTGACGGCGACCAAGCTGGACCAGCATATTCCATGATTGGGCGGACAAATGATTGATACAGCAGCTTGCATGTTGTAATATCACACCTGGGAAATGCCTTCTGGAGTTGAAAGGTGATCTGCTTCGCCTTTGAATAGATGGACGTGATATGATCAGACCAGCTTAAGTCACTTGATACAATCAAACCCAGATCACAATGACGAGAGACTGATAACAGTGTTGTTCGGTCGACGCTATATGCTATTTTTGGGTTATTTTTCCCAATGTTAAGGACGCAACATTTCTACACATTGAGCGGCAGGCACCAAATGTTACACCATTCACTGATAGCGTCAAGATCGTCTTGAAGGGTGTTTTTGGACTGGGCGAAGTTGTATAATTTTGTATCATCGGCAAACATAGCACATGGAGATTTGATGATCGAAGGGAGGTCACATGTGTATATAATAAATAGTATAGGACCTAGGACAGACCCCTGAGGGACCCCACTGACGACAGGTGTGTCTTTAGTAGAGACCACGCCACCAACACGCATACGATAAGATCACGAGGATAGAAAAGACTTGATCCAATCTAGAGTTTCGCCTCTGATACCACAGTGTTCCAACTTAACAATCAAGCGCTTATGAGGTACCCGGTCGAATGCTCTAGCAAAATCAAGATATATAACGTCCAGCGGCGTGCCCGAGTCCCAGGCTTTAGTCCAATCGTTAATACATGATAATAAATTTGTCAATGTGGAACGGCCGGGCAGGAATCCGTGCTGCTGGTCAGGGATGATATGTTCAGACAGAGCATAATCGAGGATATGTGCCGAGATCATTCTCTCCAGGAGTTTTGAGACACAGGACGTCAGGCTGATAGGGCGATAATTGGAAGCATTTAGTTTGTCTCCCTTCTTGAATATTGGTGTGATTGAAGCACATAACCAATCCTTCGGAAGTGATGAAGTGGAAACTGACTTGTTGAAAATCATGGTCAGCGGTTCGGCAAGGGAATGGGCACAACGACTGAGTAAATCCGGCAAGATACCATCCGGTCCTGGAGAAGAACCCCTTTTCATCCCAGAGAGATACTTTTCCACCAGCTCCCGGTCAATATTCAATGGGTTGATTTCGGACACTAAACGTGGAAACACAGGCAAGGGTACCGCACCATCTGGTTCTCTAGTAAATGAGGATGCGAAGTTCTCCGCGAAAATGTCAGCTGTCTCCTCAAAACCATCGCATACCACACCGTCATGATTGTGAACAAGAGGAACACCTACTTTATTGTGCATGGAGGATCTCAAATATTTATAAAACCCTTTCTTATTTTTCGCGGTTGCGAGACCTCTCTCGAAATCAGACTTGCATCTTCTGATTGTAGATGAAACATAGCTGGAGAATGATCTGGGGTTTTGGTAATCAATCTCTGCTCCAGTACGAAGATACTTCTTCCATAAAGATCTTTTACTCCTAACAAGTTTCAGTACGCCCTCGTCAATCCAAGGTTTAATCGGATTGGTTCTTCTACTAAACTCATTGGTGCAGGAGAAGGTTACCCCGTCGACCACATCCCTGAACCTTCCCCACATAGTCTCCACGTCACATTCACCAGAAAAAACCTCAGCCCAATTATATGCCAGAAACAGTTCCGATGCTCTATCATAATCCAATCTTCTGACGGTCATATCTCGAAGTCTTCGCTCACTGTGTACATTCACCTGAAGTTCCGTCGACAGTACAACATGATCTGACTTACCCAACGGGGCTAAATATTCGATTTCTGAAACGATGTTGTGATCAGAGGCGATAAAAAGGTCCAAAACAGATGGAGTTTGTTGGTTTCTGTATCTTGTTGGCTTCGTAACGAGCTGATGAACTCCAGAGTTAATGAAAAACTCGGTATAACAATAAGATGAAGATGCAGAAGAGGGCAGTCTGGTTAGCGGCCACTCGATATCAGGGCAGTTGAAATCGCCAGTAAACAAAAAATTTGGATGTTTATTCGTGGCCCGGGAGAGAAATTCAATAAACTTGTCATCAGACGAACACGCGCGAGGTCGGTATACACAACCCAAGAACATAGAGAATTCATTCTTGGTGATATTGAAAAATATATTGTCGATACCAGGCCAATCTTCATGTTAAACTTGGACCTGAAACTCCGTTGTTATGACGTTGTTCAAATAAGCACAAACTCCTCGATATCCAACTGCGTCAAGGTTATCATCTCTGTACAATGTATAGCCTGGTAAGGAAAAAGTGCTGTCAGAAATAGTGACCTGGAGCCAAGACTCCGAAATGAAAATAATGTATGGTCGATGAAGTTGAACAAAGGAAAGTAATTCGCAGAATTTTGAAGACAAGGATTGAATGTTAGTATACACAAGAGGCCATATATGCAGTTCATTCAGTTTTTTGAGACTTTATTTTGTGAAGTAGATTTTGAAACTATTTTTGGAGAACCCTTAATGTATTTGTAACGTTTTTTATTTTCCACTTTTTTATTTATTATTTCAATCTGAATGTACTGTTAGAATGAGGCTTCGATGGATTTGTCAGGCACGGTCTTTGATTTTCGTTCGGTTTGGATGTTAATTCGTCTTTTATTTCATTTTCAAATATATCGTTTTCCCGCTCCTTAAGTATAGGCAAACAATAAAACACCTTTCTTGTCCGCCTACAATACATAAAGAAAAAGTGGACCCAGATGGAATCTGCGTAAATCTAATGACATGCAGTTAATTTTCGACACATTTTGTATATTTCTCGAGTATAGAAGATATCAACTGTTTCCGAAAAGGATTTTCTTTCTTCGACTGATTCGTTGGATAATTTGGAAAATTGTTGATGATATTTGATTTTGCTGATTATTTTGCTGATTTTGGATTGTTGGAATCAAGTAAAATCTCCGTCTTGTACGGGATAAATTTCCATACTCTGGTAGAAAATTCTAGAGAAAGCCGTCCTCCATCTTAGGTAATATTAACATGATGGTTTCATTTTCGTTTCCTTCATGAATTTCCATTGCAGGCTTCTTTTCTTGAGTGTTGAATTTGGAATTGGCGTGTTGACCTATGCAAACTATTTTCTGAGACTTATACTGGTTATTGGAACAAACTGTTCTGGTGGGAGCGAAACAGGAGTCATTCCAACCCTTGCTGAACTTCTTCTTTTGGATGAGTACAACCTTATCATTCACTTATATGAGTTTACATTTATTATATTTGAATAAGTTTGAGATAATCATATTGGACCGTATATTAATCCTGAGATCTGGATAGAATTTCACACCTTGTGATTTTCTTGTCAAATAAATTTGTGATACCGTTCAGAAAAGTCGAATACAATTTGATACTATTTTCTTTTATTATTGTAAAATTCTCTGTAAATGAAAGCCGGCATTCATCTTTCCACACATTGATTATAAGAACTTTAGTGCACTCAATTGAAAATCTATCAGTATATTTTTTTAATTCTAGATCATACACTTTCCTATTAGAACAATTAAATAAATTTGATAGTTTTGGAAATACTGAATTTTGGAAAGTAGGAATTGATACATTTAACTGTGTAAATTTGATATTATTAAAACTATCTGGCGCCCTCCCTATTTCTTTTGAGTTTAATTAATTTTGGATTACAACCTTAAAGAAATCCACCCCTTCTCCACTAGAGCTAAGCCGCGAGCTTCCTACCCTTAATTTATGTTACATCTTGGGAATTTTGAAAATACTTCATTTGTGAAGAAAATAAACGTAACATAAATAATTGGCGACCGAACGTGGGGCCTCCTTTTTTTCACTGAATATACGGTCCATAGTTTTTTTTTTTCATATTTATTTCATTTCATAGAGTTCTATTTCTTTAAACTAGATAACTTTTGCATCTTATTGATTGTTGAATAATTTCTCACAGTGCATGAAATCAGATTTGTTCATATTGTCTTTATCATCTCTCTGCAATTATTAACAGTTGGTTGGATTCCTTGTCGCTTCAGTTTTAAACAAGTTTTTACGTACTATAATATATTAGTTGAATTCTTGGTTTGCATACACTACAAGCCAATAGTTTCGATTCGGAAATTCTTAACCTATTTTTTGTGACTCCTGATTTTCGCAGTTTGCAATATTGGTTGGTCTGGATAATTTTGACTGTAGGTTCAACTTGGTAGAATTGCCTGGGAAAATTTTTTTGTTTTGTTTTAATCCCTCATTTTGTTTTCATTAGCATTAGATAGAAATGGATTCAAATTTCGATTGTAATAGGCTATCGAAAGATGAATTGGAGTATGAGTTAAAAATAAGAGGTTTTGAAGACATAGGTAACGTCGAAAAAATGCGGACTTGTCTTAGGAATGTTTTGAAGTTAGAACGGTCTGGTCAGTCATTGACATACCCTGCTTATGATTTAAATTGTGACGAAGAATTTGCAATTGTTGACGGTAAAATTAAAGAGATAGTTTCCGCAATTGAAAATTTCATAGGTGACGATAAGAGCAGTACATATAGGAAAATTTCCACAAAAATAGCTCACGTTGTGAGAAGAATAGATAGGACCAATCCTACCGAGTCAGATAAGGCAAAACTCAGAAGTAAGCTCCTTTCACAAGCGTTAATATTGATGCCGAAATTGAAATGTCGTATCAAAGATCTAAAACTCCAAGATGCAAGTATCATTGATCCAAGTATTTTTAAGATAAATTTGGAAGATGAAGTATCTTCTGAAGAAGAAATTGAAGGTTTTAATGTTCATTTTTCAACTGCCAAAGATAAAACGTCACGCCAAACAGATTTGAATGTGTCTCATCCTAAATCAGTTCCGGTTATTAAATGGAATCTTCAGTTTTCCGGAGATAGTAAAGATATGTCGGTATTAGCTTTTCTTGAGCGCGTCGAGGAGTTATCCGTTTCTAGGCATGTAGGAGAACAAGAACTTTATGAATCGGCCTCTGATCTTTTTCGTAGCTCAGCGTTGACGTGGTTCAGAGCAAATAAAAAGAAATTTAATAATTGGAACGACGTTAGTATTGCCTTAAAGAAACAGTTTCTTCCCCACGACTATGACGATCGGTTGTTTGAGGAGATTAAAAAGCGCACTCAGGGAGAAAATGAAAATATCGGCATTTATGTAGCCTGTATGACCACTCTATTTTCACGTTTATCGTATACCGTTCCCGAATCTGTAAAGCTTCGGTTGATATTGAGAAATATACTTCCCTTCTTTCAACTTCATCTTGGATTAACTGAGGTAGATTCTTTAGATCATCTCATTGAGCTCTGCTCAAGGTTAGAGATGAAAAAGCATTCTGTGGAAAATTTTTCAAAGCCTTCGCGTAGAAAAACTGATCTTGAGCCAGATTTGGCATATGTTGAAGCATCATCGTCGTCTAGTCAGGCTAGGTTACAAGTTTCATCTGTGACATGTTGGAACTGCAAGAAACTGGGTCATACTTCGCGTGCTTGTAAAGCTCCCAAAACAAAACACTGTTATAAATGCGGTTTATCTGGGGTTACTATTCGCGATTGTAAAAATTGTTCACGTACCTCTAAGATTTCGGAAAACAATTAAGGGGCTCTCTCGAGGGTAGACGGCAGAACCCCGCTGGTAATAATCCATCTACCGAAGAACAAAATTCATGTGTAGGTTCAGAACGTAAAGTGTTGCTAGATTTTATAATGTCGCATTCCGGTAATGATGAAAGACCTTATCTCAAAGTCAAGATTTTCGGTAAAGAATTTCTTGGTTTATTGGATTCAGGCGCTACACGCACTATTATGGGGAAAGATAGTTGGGATCAGTTGAAATCACTTGGGATATCTTTGAATGTACAAGACGCACCCAATTGTAGTGTGGCTAACGGAAATGTTTGTGAAAGTCTTGGGTCGGTTTGTGTTCCTATGGAACTTATGGGCAGGATTAGGCTTGTGAATGTTTTGATTGTCCCCTCACTCAAACATGCATTAATATTGGGTTTAGATTTTTGGAAAACGATGGAAATTGTTCAAAACCTGAATCGGGATTGTTGGGAGTTTTCTTGCGATGAAATAAATGAGCAAAAGAAATCACAAAGTCATATAATCGATAGTCATGATTTAACCGAAGAACAACGTGATATTTTGAATAAGTTCATAAAAGAAAAATTTGAATTACAAGGTGATCGTTTGGGATGTACGCATCTTACAGAATTTGAGATACAAACAGATTCTCCACCTATAAAACAAAGATATTATCCGGTATCGCATGTAGTTCAACAACATATTGATTCTGAACTCCAGAAAATGTTGGACTTGGGTATTGTTGAGGAGTCTCGTAGTCCTTGGTCTTCGCCAATACTGTTAGTCCGCAAAAAGGAAGGGGGATATCGGTTTTGCGTGGATTATCGGAAATTGAATAAAGTTACTAAACCAGATGCCTACCCGTTGCACTATGTTTCTGTGATTTTGGATAATCTCAAGGGAGCTAAGTATCTTTCATCTATAGATATAAAGTCCGCTTACTGGCAGATTCCTATGAAGGAATCCTCTAAAGAATATACAGCGTTCACGATTCCCAACAGAGGATTGTATCACTTCAAACGCCTTCCTTTTGGGTTAAAGAATGCGCCTGCCGCCTGGCAGAGGTTTATTGACAAGGTAATTGGTCCCGATTTGGAACCATTCGCTTTTGTATATCTTGATGATATAATCATTATCTCCGAAAATTTCGAAAAGCATCTAGAAATTCTAGAGAAAATATTTTCACGGCTATTCGATGCTGGACTCACGGTAAATAAAGAAAAATGTAGGTTTTGTAGGTCGGAACTTCGCTATTTGGGGTATATTGTTGATAAGTTCGGTCTCAGAGTTGACCCTGAGAAGGTTGAAGCTATTTTAAAGATTCCACGACCTTCTTGTGTTAAGGAAGTTAGATCATTTATAGGCATGGCTTCTTGGTATAGAAGGTTCATCCCGGATTTTTCTGCTCGTATAAATCCTCTCTGTAAACTTTTACGTAAAAATTGTAAGTGGAATTGGACTCCAGAATGTGAAGCTTCTTTTAATTTGGTAAAGGAACATCTCATTAGCGCTCCGTTATTGCAGTGTCCTGATTTTAGTTTGCCTTTTATTGTGCAAACTGACGCAAGCAACTATGGGTTAGGTGCTGTTCTCTCCCAGGAATCGGATCAAGGGGAAAGAGTAATATGTTACCTCAGTAGGTCACTGACTAAACAGGAACGTGCTTATTCCACAACGGAGAAAGAACTTTTATGCGTTGTGTGGGCATTGGAGAAGCTCAGACCTTATTTGGAGGGTACGTCATTTACGGTTGTAACCGACCATCACTCTCTGATTTGGTTACACAACTTAAAAGAACCGAATGGAAGACTTTGTAGATGGGCTGTTCGCTTGCAGCAATTTGATTTTAACATAGTACACCGTAAGGGTAAAGATCATGTTGTTCCCGATCTTCTTTCTCGTTCCGTTCCAGTAGTCGATAGTATTGCGACTGATGAAAAAAATTGTGACTTTGATATTGAGTCAGTTAAGGATAAATGGTATTTATCAATGCGGGCCAAAGTTCTCGATAGTCCTTTAAAATTCCCACAGTGGAGAGTAGAGGATAGTAAATTATTTAAGTATGTTAAGAGCGACTTTTCTTCGTTATCTGGTGATGAGTATAATTGGAAACTTGTTGTTCCCAAGGAAAATCGTTCGTCACTCATTCATGCCATTCATACAATTCCGACAAGTGGTCATCCCGGTGTTTTCAAAACATATAAGAAAATTTGTGAAAGATATTTCTGGCCTAAGATGCGTTCTGACGTGAGTAGGTACGTGAAGAAGTGTTCAGTGTGCATAGGACATAAATCAGTTCAAAAAGGTCCGGCAGGTTTATTGGGTAGTCGACCAGTTGTAACGAAACCTTTCCAGCTGCTTAGTGTCGATTTGATGGGACCTCTTCCGCGGTCTACAAAGGGGTATAATTTTATATTTGTCATCTCAGATTATTTTTCTAAGTTTGTCCTAACCTTTCCTTTAAGATCAGCAAACGCACTGAAGATATGCGAACATTTAGAAAATGATGTGTTTCTCTTATTCGGGGTACCAAAGTATATTATCGCGGACAATGGTACTCAATTCAAGGGAAAGCATTTCACCGAACTGTGTAATAGGTATAAGGTAAAAATGTTGTTCAACGCTCTTTATCATCCACAACATAATCCTGTAGAAAGAGTTAATAGGGTTGTTAAAACTACCTTATCTTGTTATGTGCAAGAAAACCATAGAAAATGGGACGTATACCTTCCATCTGCAAGTTGTGCGATTCGCACATTAGTTCACGAAGTCACTGGATTTACTCCATATTTCATTAATTTTGGTCGTGAACATGTCATTAGTGGAGATCTTCATGATTTAACTCTAGCGTCTAACAATATAGATGTGGTTCGCGGTAAAGTCGATATTGAGAGATCCGGTAACTTTTTGCACTTATATAATAAGGTTAAGGAGAAATTAGAAAGGGCGTATAAAGCTTCTGAGGGAAGATATAATCTTCGAAGACGTCCGGTAGAATACAAAGTTGGTGATATTGTCTGGCACAAAAATCATGCTTTATCGAATAAGTCAAAGTTTTTCTCGGCTAAATTGAGCCCCCGTTATGTAGGTCCGTTCAGAATAAAATCTAAACTTGGTCGTTGGTCGTATGAGTTGCAAGATGACTCAGATAAATCTTGTGGGATATGGCACGTGAATGATCTAAAAGAGGGATGTGTTGAAGAGTTTGCTTAACTCTTCATTTTACCAGGGGGGGAGTTGTAACGTTTTTTATTTTCCACTTTTTTATTTATTATTTCAATCTGAATGTACTGTTAGAATGAGGCTTCGATGGATTTGTCAGGCACGGTCTTTGATTTTCGTTCGGTTTGGATGTTAATTCGTCTTTTATTTCATTTTCAAATATATCGTTTTCCCGCTCCTTAAGTATAGGCAAACAATAAAACACCTTTCTTGTCCGCCTACAATACATAAAGAAAAAGTGGACCCAGATGGAATCTGCGTGAATCTAATGACATGCAGTTAATTTTCGACACATTTTGTATATTTCTCGAGTATAGAAGATATCAACTGTTTCCGAAAAGGATTTTCTTTCTTCGACTGATTCGTTGGATAATTTGGAAAATTGTTGATGATATTTGATTTTGCTGATTATTTTGCTGATTTTGGATTGTTGGAATCAAGTAAAATCTCCGTCTTGTACGGGATAAATTTCCATACTCTGGTAGAAAATTCTAGAGAAAGCCGTCCTCCATCTTAGGTAATATTAACATGATGGTTTCATTTTCGTTTCCTTCATGAATTTCCATTGCAGGCTTCTTTTCTTGAGTGTTGAATTTGGAATTGGCGTGTTGACCTATGCAAACTATTTTCTGAGACTTATACTGGTTATTGGAACAAACTGTTCTGGTGGGAGCGAAACAGGAGTCATTCCAACCCTTGCTGAACTTCTTCTTTTGGATGAGTACAACCTTATCATTCACTTATATGAGTTTGCATTTATTATATTTGAATAAGTTTGAGATAATCATATTGGACCGTATATTAATCCTGAGATCTGGATAGAATTTCACACCTTGTGATTTTCTTGTCAAATAAATTTGTGATACCGTTCAGAAAAGTCGAATACAATTTGATACTATTTTCTTTTATTATTGTAAAATTCTCTGTAAATGAAAGCCGGCATTCATCTTTCCACACATTGATTATACGAACTTTAGTGCACTCAATTGAAAATCTATCAGTATATTTTTTTAATTCTAGATCATACACTTTCCTATTAGAACAATTAAATAAATTTGATAGTTTTGGAAATACTGAATTTTGGAAAGTAGGAATTGATACATTTAACTGTGTAAATTTGATATTATTAAAACTATCTGGCGCCCTCCCTATTTCTTTTGAGTTTAATTAATTTTGGATTACAACCTTAAAGAAATCCACCCCTTCTCCACTAGAGCTAAGCCGCGAGCTTCCTACCCTTAATTTATGTTACATCTTGGGAATTTTGAAAATACTTCATTTGTGAAGAAAATAAACGTAACATATTTTATAGTACAGTTTTTATCTCCAGAATATTGTCTACGCTTCAGCTCTAAACGCAAATTATCCAACTCGGCTATCTGATCTCTGGTCTTGTCATCACGAATATTTACAGAACGATAAAGAGCATGACCTTTCAGAGAATTCTTGTTTCTTAAAATTTTTGTTACTGTCTCGGGATTTGTGAATGTTGCTTTAACCCATCCAGGCTTACTGCTGTCTCTGGAGGGCAGTCGGGTAACATCGACAAGATTTTGGCCTGCAGATTTATGCACATGTTCAACAATCTCTGAGATGACCGATCGATCAGATGATCCGCCCGAAGGCTCTGGCAGATTGGTTAAGATAATATTGTGTGATCTCTTCATACGATAAATCATCTCAGCCATATTAGGGGGTCCCAAAGGCCCCACTGCCCCAGAAGAGAGCACAGTCTCCAGTGAAGTCACCTTGGTCGAAATGTCGGACACATTGGCGGCTAATAAAGAGTGGTTAGTGTGAAGGCTCTCGATCTCTGACTGATGTGTATCTTTCGATGTCTGGTGTATGGATAATGTCACAGAGTGCTCAGCTACAGATGCGGCACAGTTTGCCAGTTGGGTGAACAGGTCATTCTGTCGTTCTTCGATGCGGACAATACTTGCCGTCACCTGCTGCATCTTCTCCATCAACAAATTGAAATGTTGCAACGTAATGGATCCACCGACATCGCCATCAGCAGCCCGCGAAGTCCCTGCCGACGCCGTCGAAATAGGACGAGAACCGAGAACCTGTACCACTGCGCAATAATCTCCCCCCGGATGCACAACCATTGCAGTAACATTTTTTCTTAGTTGAAGATAATATATCAATTTCTTCATTCGGGAGATCCGTACAGTGAGCATGGGAAAATATACCGCATCCCGAACACTCGAAAAATATCCGAGTATCCGTAATTGTTTTCTTGCACCCCACACAGTTTCGCGGCATGACTTGTGAAAAATAAAATGGGTGTAGGTTAACAGAAATTGATACTCTTCACTCCCTTGGGCCTGTAAGGAAGACTTGGCACAGATGGTGGAGGGCCACGGGCAAAGGAACTCGAAGGAACAGGACGAAATCGGAAGGGAACGCGATCAAGAAATAACCCGCTGAACGAGGCGACACTGATCAATGAAACCAAGTCACGCCGGCTATCGCATCCAACATATGTAGGTATCCTCCAGATAATCAACAGATAATCGGTGAGTAATAAAGAATTTATCACCGATTTCAAATAATCAAACCCGAGCAAAAGCCGAAAGGTAACAAACCCCACTGAATTTTCAGTATATCCAATGTTGCGGACTCAGACAATCTACCAGAATGATTAACTCACCGATAGATAACAGAGTAACGATCTTCAAAAACAACTCGTAAAACTCTCCTCAATCCAACACGTTCACACCATGAGCGCTAACGAACGTGAGATTGGTGAATCTGCTATGGAAGGTATGACCATTTTGTTCTGATGTATTCGTGTTTTCTTGAATTTCTTCTGTTCTTGTTTGAAGAGAATTGTTCTTGTTGTTTATTAGTCTTTTTAGTTTTAAACGTCTTTTTTGATCGGATTCGTAATTCTCGAAGTATGTCTCTTCTTCTAAAGTGTTTATGAGCACTGCATATTCAATCGTATGTAGGTATTTAAGTAAATGATAATGAAGGAATTTAAGTTTCATGTCGATTATGCCAGATTCGTGATATTGTCGTCGAATTTCCTTCTTCAGTAAGGTAGCTTGCACTTTTTTTTTAATTTAGATGGTATTTTCAAGTTAAGGAATTTAGGGGTGACTCCAATTTTTGAATTTTGCAAATGAATTCTTTCATCAGTGTGTCGAAATATAGGAAATTTGAGTGGGAAACACACTTTGTTCTTGTTTCAGGTATTTATTCTAAAGGCGATCGATTTCGGTTTTACGAAACCATCATCAGACCAGCTGAAAAGTCAACAATAATATCTAACATTATTATAACATAAAAGTAAGGTTATCTAGATTTAATGATGTAAAAGAGTAAGAATGTGCAACATACCGTCGATTGAAGTAGGCGTAAAAATATAAGCGATGTTTCTAATCCTGGATAGCATATGAATTCCAACATCAGAATTTTCACTCTGAGTATATTTTTCTTAAGTGGAGAGAATTAGTTAAATTTTCTTTGGTGGTGTGGGTTTCTTACGATTTTTGATGGTGAAGGAAGTGCAGGAAACGGAGAAAGGACAGTGACAACTAGTCAAATTAGGGAATTGTCAAATGTCTGGCGGGAAAATTTGAATTTTAAGTTAAATGAAAGGGGGTATAAGTCTAAAAATATTCTTGCATGTATTAAAATCTTGTGTTGCATTCAATAGATGTTCATCATTCTTTCTTTTTATTATCTCGTATGGTTCAAGTAATGTCATTTTAAAATAGTTATTTTCGGTGTGTAAAATTTCTAGGTTTTCAAAGGTTGTTTTATGATTATGTTTTCCAAGAGCTGAATGAGATCTATTATTCTGATGTTCTGTAAATCTTTTTTTTCATGTTGAGAGTAGTCATGCTTATGTAGAAGGATTCGCAATCTGAACATAATATTTTATATACTCCGCTAATGTTCTCTTTATCGGTTCTAATTTTACTGTTAATTAGCATGTTTTCTAGGGTTTTGTGTCGTTTGTTAGATAGGTTGAAGTTATATTTTCTAAGAGTAGCCGAGAGTTTTTGATTTAAATTCAAATAAAACGTTGTTGAGACAAATTGGTTTTTAGTTAGAATATGTGGGTAAATTTTGTCAATGATTAATTTTCTTTTTACAGATTTTAAAATGTTGTCTAAGAATTCTTTATTGTATTGATTGTTCTTTTCAATTTCGTATATGGTTTTTGATTCTTTGTTGTAATCTTCTTTAGACAAGGAAACATTAAGAAGTCTTCTGAATAAAAAAGTAAATGCTGCTTTTTTCGTAGGAGGTGAATGGTTTGAATAGTAAGGGATAATAGAATCAGTTTGAGTGGGTTTTCTGTGAACGTTAAAAGAAAAGTTGTTGCCTTCATTCAAAGTGATAGTTAGATCTAGAAAATATAGTGAATTTAATATTGACTTCTCTAAAGAGAATTTTACTTTGAATTTCGAATTAATGAGGTCAAAAGAGTTTTGTAGTTCCTGATTAGTAAATTGTTAATACAAAATATCACCGAATTTGTGAGTGGTTGCCATGCTCCTAATGTCTACTCAATTGATGAAGCGCGTCGAGACTTGTTCAATGAGTCAAGGCCATGCTACGATTATTCAGCATCGCAAATCGTAAAATTTGATAGCATAAAAATACTATTTTGAATTCAACATAAACCAACGAAATCGTGGTCCCTCGTGTTTCTACCCTAATAGCATTTTGACGCCTATAATATGCGTATGAAGAATGTATGTTGAAATTATTTTCCTCATATTTTGAGATATTCAGTTTGATACGATCATTTAACTGTGTTTCGTCTTAGTGCAAAAATGGTTGAAGAATTAATTAATGAGACGGTGCTATTCACATCTCTCCACATAACCACTCTGTAATTTATTTACCGTTTTGTCCTGTTAAATATAAGTGTGTACTTTTGATGAACATTCAGTCGGTGAAATAGCATTCAAAATAGTGAATCAGTTGATATTTGTAAATGTTCATGTGTAACATATTTGAAAAATTATAAATATTCCTGAAATGTGACATAAACCTTTATCAAAACCGAATTTTTCATTCTCATTCCAAGATAGCAGGTTAAAAACCCCTAATACCACAAGCTGAAAGCTCCGAATAAATTAAAAGTATATATACCAGAATTCAGTGTTTGTTTACTAATCACATTATATTTATGTAACAGTAATCATCTAGAAATATTTCCCTTCTCTTCGGCATAGGGTCATTGCGCAGAACTCCCGCGCAAATGCCGTGGCCATGTCGACTTTATAATAATAATAATAATAATAATAATAATAGTTTATTTTACCCAACAGGAAATTTCCCAATAACAGGGTAACATATTGACCATGAATAATATGAACAATTATTCAAACAAAATTACACATTCAATGATGCAACAATAAATAATAACCGCCCCGAACTAAAAAAACACATTAAACTTAAGTTCATCAGCAGCCCTGCAAAATCGATAGACCGGAGCCTGCTCAAGTACGTTAGTTCGAGGTTTAGGGAGTCGAAAAGTTGATCCGGTCCTCGCTTCAATTCTTGGTACACGAATTTCAACCCTGGACAGTAGATGAGGTGAATCAATTCTTCCAGTGACTAGCTTTTGCGCAAATTTTGCGCACTGTCGCTTCTGTCTCTCCTGCAATGTTGAAACTCGCATTTCCCGCATGATCTCCGACAAATCCGCACCACGTTCAGGATACCTGCCGGTCTTTCTATATTCAGCACACTTCAAGAATTTCCTTTGAATGCGTTCAAGTGATGTTAGGTGGGAACTGTATATCGGAAACCAAACCAAGTTGGCGTACTTTATGATAAGTATATGTAACAGAAATCATCCACTAATTCTTCATGGTACTGTGGCTTAGTGGTAGGATCCTTAATACTCACCCAGTTGACCGGGGCTTATGATAAGTATATCAAACAGAAATCACATTGAAATCTTCATGGCTCTGTGGCGACATTGGATAGAACGCTGGATTTCCACGCAGATGCCACAGTTGCCGTAGGTTCGAATCCCCCACGGTCGGTCTTTTAAAAAAAAAAATATGGCGGCCAATAATACAATGAAACAACAATATCTTCCCTCTCCTCTCTACTCAGAGTGAATATTCTGATGTTGGAATTCATCTGCTATCTATGATATTAGAAACAACGCTGATATTTTTACGCCTACTTCAATTGACGATATGTTGCACATTCTTACTCTTTTACATCATTAAATCTAGATAACCTTTCTCTTATGTTATAATAATGTTAGATATTATTGTTGACTTTTCAGCTGGCCTGATGATGGTTTTGTAAAACCGAAATCGATACGATAAATACGTGAAACAAGAACAAAGTGTGTTTCTCACTCAAATTTCCTATATTTCGACACACTTATGAAACAATTCATTTGCAAAAAAAAACAATAAGCAGATCAGTTTTCGCTTCATATTGATATTTACCTGAGATACGTAAATGGTTCCACCCAATTTGATTATACTAAATTCATGAATCATGTTCTGAAAAATTAAATACTTTTTATGTTAAAATATCCTTATTTGATTATTTGGGACGGACGGAACAATTTTGCAATCTACTCGTTTATCAATCTAGCGATTAATGATCTTGAACTATTAATGCGCTCGATCCGTTAACACGTTAATAAACTAGTTGATTAAAAAACTAAAGTTTTATCATTCCCATCTCATTTCATCCTTCAAGTAGTTAGAGATGTTTTCAGTCTGAAAATGTTCAACTGAAACCCAACAATCCCAATCCACCGAATTAATCAAGATTTGTATCCTGGATTTTTCCGGACAGTTATTGAAGTAATCTAATGTTTAGAAAACGTGCGAAATTACTTATTCAAACTGCACATTTTCAGTACCTTACTTCAAAATTGAATAGTTCTTTCTTAGCACATGGTACCATGTCTTCATCTCAAAAATATTTCATTTGGATGATCAGACCTTCCTACTGGGCTGAAGTCGACTTGCTCCTTGTTTGCCGACGACGCAAAAATTTACGGCAACCCGTTAACCGGGGCGCATCATTTGCAGGATGACCTCGACTCTATTCTGAGATGGTGCTGTGCTTGGATGATTCCCCTGAACATAGAAAAATGTAAAGTGCTCCACATGGGTAGAAATAATCCAAAACGAATCTACCATTTAAACCAAGACATTATTCAACCGGTTTCTTCCCACTGTGATCTCGGAGTTACTATGACTGAGGACTTGTCTTGGTCTGAACATGTTGTGGCTGTTACCAACAAGGCCAAAAGAATGCTGTACATGGTCCAGAAGACCTTTGGACGCTGTGATCCTCAGACCAGCAGCTTTTTATATTCCACTTATGTGCGTCCTATTCTCGAATACGCTGGACCAGTGTGGGCACCAGTCCTATCCCGTGATAAGAACCTCCTCGAATCAGTCCAGCGAAGGGCCACAAGGATGCCTTACGGAGTGATAAGACCTACTTATGAGGAAAGATTGGATTTGATGGGCCTGCCAACTTTCGAAGCTCGACGCTTAAGAGGAGACTTAATTATATCGTATAGGGCTTTACATCATCTGTTTGATGTGGATCTATCGGTTCTCTTCACTCTCAATCCTATCACTCATTTAAGAGGACACAATTTAAAATTGGCGAAAGAAAAGTTCAAGTCTGCCAGTAGAGAACACTTCTTAACCAACAGGATTTTCGGCTCTTGGAACGTACTACCAACCTACGTGGTTAACGCTCCTTCGGTAAACGCGTTCAAGAATTCTTTGGACAGATGGCTCGCTAGCAACGCCCAGTGACAGTTCTTTGTGCTGTGCTTAACGACTGTGACAGTTCATTTTTTCTTATTCTCATATGTTGTAAGTTTATTGAGTTTATAGATTTTATCTCAACTCTACTCCATTCTTATAATAATAATAATAATAATAATATATTACCTATACTAAGGTATAGGTAGGTCAGAAAAATCTGTGTGGCAGCTATTTACTGGAAAACCTCATGCTAGGCTCAATACATTCACAATGTAAAATGACTGAATAAAGCAACCAGTAAAGATTCATTCATCTATTGGAAAAAATCCCACTCTCAATTAGCCAATACACGTAATGGCTGAATAATATGAATAATGAAGCCAAGAAGAGCACGGTTACTGTACATATCATACATTTCGCATTTGAACTGTGATTGGTTTCTCAATTCGTGCTCGTCTGACCAATGACATAGCGCTATTCGAGCAAGGTGCCAAATCCAGGTACGGAATGTCTAGATGCATACGGGATGCGTCGTCGATGGGATGTTTGCGTAGAAAAGACGATATGATATAATTTATAATACAAGAACGATTTTTTTGTACAGGGATATGAATACTTAACTTCTGCAGCCGGTCTTATCATTCTGTGGCATTAAATGAGGAGTAGATCAATTAAATTTAAATTTTTCATGGAATGAACTCTTGTAGCCAGTGATTTTTAAATAAAAATTATGCTGAGTGCAGGAAAATTTGAATATTAAAATTGTTTTCCATGAATGTGTTCCCTGAGTGGTCCTCTTCAACATCCATATACCGCTCGATTTTGTCGGGCAAGAATTCACCCTCCACGACTTCCCCAATTAATTTCGAAAAAAATATGCTGAGTGCAGAAAAATTCGAATATTGTGAACCTAGAGGTTCTCTTCAAGATTTATATACTGCCATATTTTGTCGGGCGATAATTCACCCCCCCACCGCAACCCCCAATTATTAGGTAAGGAATTATCTTTAGTACAGAAAAATTTGAATTTTTGAATTTTTTTTCCATGAATGTGTTCTCTCAAAGGTCCTCTTCAAGATCCACATATGCCCTGATTTTGTCGGGCAATAATTCACCCCCACCGCACCCCCCAATTATTAGGTAAGGCATTATCCTTAGTGCAGATAAATTTGAGAATTCGAACTTTTTTTTCTATGAATCTGTTCTCTGAATGATCCTCTTCGAGATCCACATATCCCCTGATTTTGTCGGGCAATAATTCACCCCCACCGCACCCCCCAATTATTAGGTAAGGAATTATCATAAGTGCAGAAAAATTTGAAGATTCGAACTTTTTTTTCTATGAATGTGTTCTCTGAATGGTCCCCTTCAACATCCACCTACCGCTCGATTTTGTCGGACAAGGATTCATCCCCCACGACTTCCCCAAATAATTTCGAAAAAAATATGCTGAATGCAGAAAATTTGAATATTGTGAAGTTTTTTTCGAAAATGTATCCTCCAAGAGGTTCTCTTCAAGATTTACATACTACCATATATTGTCGGGTGATAATTCACCCCCCAACGGCACCCCCCAAATATTCGATAAGGAAATATCTTTGGTGCAGAAAAATTTGAAAATTCGAACTTTTTTTTTCTATGAATGTGTTCTCTGAATGGTCCTCTTCAAGATCCACATATCGCCTGATTTTGTCGAGCAAGGATTCGCCATCCACGATTGCCCCAACTAATTTCAAAAAAACTCTGCTGAGTGCAGAAAAATTCGAATATTGTGAATTTTTTTTCGCAAATGTATCCTCCTAGAAGTTTTCTTCAAAATATATATACTATCATATTTTGTCGGGCCATAATTCACCCCCCACCGGACCCCCCAAATATAAGGTAAGGAATTATCTTTAGTACAGAGAAATTTAAATTTTTTAACTTTTTTCTATGCTTGCAGAATTATCAGGACGGGCGCATCTCAAAAGGTGAAAGCTAAATTCCTCAACGAAAATTTTGTGGAAAATATAATTTTTCATATGGGGTAATTTATGAAAAGTTAATAATTGGATATTTCTGAAGAACTGTTACATCTGCTCTTTCAGGCTGAACCATCTTCATCTCCGTACGACTTTTTGTTATCCCTTTCATTATTTTGAATGGAACTCCCGATTTTGTTAAATCTTAAACTCGACCAATTTCAAATTTTGTTTGAAGATATAAGGCAAGTAGACCATTATTTATGATATATTTTTAAATATCAATTACATCCGTCTTGACCGAAAATGGTATCAAATTTCTTATTTCTAATGGAACAGATGTATATTGTGACTACTTCATACATATCTTCGAATGCCATTTTATAAATTTCATTCAACTGGAGGAGAGTTTAATTTGATTTCATTCACAGTAGTTGAGATATACATTGATTGCTATTCTCATTTTTCATCGATACTTTCAACAATCGTGGACCTCCTGTGATTAAAGGAGTACAGAACCTGAAATTTGAAGTTGAGAGATTTCGGAAATCAGTAAGCATTGAAGGAATGACAGAAAATTTAAAAATTTTTACCAAAAATATATACATTGCCACACACATATGAATATTTTCTATACGGGGTATTCCAAATTGATTGATTTTGGCTGCTACTGTTTCTTCTGGACTACATTGGTGAAAATGTCTTACGTAATAATTGGGGCGTATGGTGGGAGTGAATTATAGCCCGACAAAATATGGTAGTATGCATATCTTGAAGAGAACCTCTAGCAGGATACTTTTCCGAAAAAAAATCAGAATATTCGCATTTTTCTGCACTCAGCATATTTTTTTCGAAATTAATTGGGGGAGTCGTGGGGGATGAATCCTTGTCCGACAAAATCGAGCGGTATGTGGATGTTGAAGAGGACCATTCAGAGAACACATTCATAGAAAAAAAAGTTTGAATTTTCAAATTTTTCTGCACTGAGGATAATGCCTTACTTAATAATTGGGGGGTGCGGTGGGGGTGAATTATTTGCCCGACAAAATCAGGAGATATGTGGATCTTGAAGAGGACCTTTGAGAGAACACATTCATAGAAAAAAAAGTTCATAAAGTGAAATTTTTTTGTACTAAAGATAATTGCTTACGTAATATTTGGGGGGTGCGGTTGGGGATGAATTATCGCCCGACAAAATATGATAATATGTAAATCTTGAAGAGAACTTCTAGGAGGATACATTTCCGAAAAAAAATTTACAATATTCGAATTTTTCTACACTCAGCATATTTTTTTTTCGAAATTAATTGGGCGAGTCGTGGGAGGTGAATCCTTGCCCGACAAAATGGAGTGGTATGTGGACGTTGAAGAGAACCATTCAGAGAACACATCCAAAGAAAAAAAAGATCGAATTTTCAAATTTTTCTGCACTAAGGATAATTCCTTACGTAATATTTGGGGGTGCGGTGGGGGGTGAATTCTTGCCCGACAAAATCAGGCGATATGTGGATATTGAAGAGGACCATTCAGAGAACACATGCATAGAAAAAAAGTTCGAATTTTCAAATTTTTCTGCACTAAATATATTTCCTTACGGAATATTTGGGGGGTGCCGTGGGAGGTGAATTATCACCCAACAAAATATGGTAGTATGTAAATCTTGAAGAGAACCTCCAGGGGAATACATTTCCGAGAAAAAATTCACAATATTCGAATTTTTCTGCACTCAGCATATTTTTTTCGAAATTAATTGGGGGAGTCGTGGGGGATGAATCCTTGCCCGACAATATTGAGCGGTATGTGGATGTTGAAGAGGACCCTCCAGAGAACACATCCATAGGAAAAATAGTTCGAATTTTCAAATTTTTTTGCACTTAAGATAATTCCTTACCTAATAATTGGGGGGTGCGGTGGGGGTGAATTATTGCCCGACAAAATCAGGGGATATGTGGATCTTGAAAAGGACCTTTGAGAGAACACATTTATAGAAAAAAAATTCAAAAATTCTAATTTTTCTGTACTAAAGATAATTCTTTACCTAATAATTGGGGGGTGCGGTGGGCAGGCCCCTCTTTCGCCTAGGGCACTTTGGGCAAGTGCCCAGGGCCCCGCGATCGATAGGGGCCCCGCTCAGATTAATTGTTCCGAACTGGCAGAATCGAAGATTTCCTCAATAACATTTGGAAATTCCCCATTTCATAGAAAATTCCCCTATATTATTATATAACTGATTTATTCGAAAAGACCTCAACTGTTCTTTATTTCGAAATTACCTTTCGCGTACTAAAATTACCTTCAGGTAAAAAGGCAGAAGTGATCATTCACAATAATTCCAAATGGATTGGAATTCAGAGTCTTTTATCAACAAGTTCTCGAAGGTTGCAATTTTTATGACCCTTGCTCATTCATACTGGTATACACTAGATAAGAGCAATTATTAGTTTGTGTTATTTGTTGGGGTGGTTAGCCATAAAACATCTGTTCGAATCGGGTTGTTGATCACATTCTTGTATTCATTGGGAAGCTTCCAAGGAAATCCCCATTTAACTACATAATTTCAGACAGCGCTACAAGACAATAAATCAGTTGCGTACTTATCAGAGGGCCACGCAGAACTCGCGGTGCAGGGAGGTTCGGCACCAAAGGGGCCCCCAAGTCAAACTAAAAGCATAAAATGACGCCCCAATTATTTCATTCTATTGAACTTGCCGGTTCGCGAGATTTTTCCCATGATATAATGAACAAAACTCATACAAAGAAGGTAAAATTATCATTCCTAAAAAATAGAGAAATACTCCTAAATTATAAAAAAATATATGAGTTTTCCAGTAATTCAATTCGAATGTTGAATTATCACTCAATTACTTCATGTGCTACCCTGTTTTCAAGGGTTTTTTAATATACCGTCAAGCTTTTCGGGACTCTCCTTAAATGTGTCGCAAACACGTCTATCATACTTTTGAGCTTACTTAACTTTGGACAAAAGTGGCCAGAAGCTTGGTTATCGACAAGTTGATGGATATGTTTGCACAGAAAAATTAAAAAACGTGAATGCAATTTTGTTATAAAATTTTTTTTCAAATTCTTACCATTTCCAAGTGTAATTCAGAAACCGTCAAGTGTATTTCAGATTAGTCACTTCAATTTCAGAATGAGTCAATTGAATTTCAGATTAATCAATTAAATTCCAGAAAACATCGAATGTATTTCGGATCACTCATTGAATTTCATTCGATATTTTCTGAAATTCAATTGACAAATCTGAATAACATTTGATGTTTTCTGAAATACAATTGACTAATCTGAAATACAAGTGATGCCTGAATATCAACTGACGGTTTCTGAATTACAATTTTTTTCATATTTTCCAAAATATTGGAGGTATCGAAATTGTAATTGCATATTCGTAATCTGCGACCTCGGATTAATATAATCTATTCATCTCGTTAGTATAGAAAGAAAAAAATTTTTTTTTTCGAAAATTTAAAAAAAGGTATAACGAATATGAAAATTATTCCGAAAAATTTTTTTTTCATTCTATATTGATGAAGTGAATAGATTATATTAATTCGAGGTCGTAGATTACGAATAAGTAATTGGAATTTCGATACCTCCAATATTTTGGAAAATATTACAAAAATTCCAAAATTTTTCTGGAAAATCGGTAAACTTTGAAGAGCAGATATAAGAAAAGTATGGATGCTATAGTTCTGGTCTTTTCCCCATATTATAGTACGTTTCTTTGAAAATAAAATGGTGTATTCACCTTTTTTCTATTAAGGATATTTCAGATTTCGTTACGTTTTCCGCAAAGGTCTATTTTTCGGAAAATTCAAATCGTTATAATTTCTACAAAAAATTTAAAAAAAAAAAATGAATAGCATATTCTTGATCTACGCCCACGAATTAGTTTATAATCTCAATTTGGTCGATAAATAAAAAAAAAAATTTTTGGCCAAAAATCGCAAATTTTTCCATATGGAAAAATTGCCAAAAATTCGATTTTCGAATTTATCGACCAAATTCATGTTATTAGTTAATTCGAGGGCGTAGATTGAGAATATGCAATTACTTTTTTTATAAAACGATTTTTGTAGAAATTATAACGATTTGAATTTTCCGAAAAAAGGGCCTTCGCGGAATAATTTACGAAATCCAAAATATCCCTCGTAGAGAAGGGATAAATACACTATTTTATTTTCAGAGAAACGTACTATAATATGGAGGAAAGACTAAAACTATAGCATCCATACTTTTTTTATATCTGCTGTTCAAAGTTGGCCGATTTTTCTAAAAATTTTTAGAATTTTTCGAATATTTTCCAAAATATTGGTAGTATCGAAATTGTAATAACATATTCATAATGTACGACCTCGAATTAATATAATCTATTTATCTCGATAATATAGAAAGAAAAAAAAATTTTTTCGGAAATTTTAAAAAAGGTATACAGAATATGAAAAAAAAGGTATACAATTGGAAATGGTTAAGTTTCTAGTTACTTTTATATCAGAATTTACATTATTTTGTTTAGAAATTTTTGTTATTCAATATATAAATTATTTTCATAACATTTTTGTCATAATTTCCCTTTGAAAAACTTCAGAGAAATCTTATCATGAATAATAGATCTATAGAGGGGAGGCCGAATTTACGCCACGCCACCACAAGAAATTTCAGGGGATTCCAGGCTAAAAAATCCCTTTCCCCTTTCGAGTATCGAAATTCCGTAAATCGGCAAAATTCTCTCGATTTGATAATTAAATTACATCACGGCATTTACATACCGTGGCTATGTGTGTCGTGAATAAACCTACTCGGCGGTAGGGAATTCCCCTGTATTTGTATTTTGTATGTGGTATTGTGGGTAGGGGCCCCATTATCCTAATGTGCCCGACAAAATATGGTAGTATGTAAATCTTGAAGAAAACCTCTAGGAGGATACATTTCCGAAAAAAAATTCACAATATTCGAATTGTTCTGCACTCAGCATATTTTTTTTCGAAATTCCCCGTCCCAGTCTAGATTACGGTCGTTGGAGCGCGCGCCAACTCGTGGCTGGAACTCGTGGCTGCTTTCACACCGGTAATTCTTTGCTTGGGCCTGCTTTTGGAAAATTTCAACTTATATTTTCAGAACTTACATTAGTTAGTTCTTCAACGATGAAGTCATTTTGTTGCATGGTAGAACCATTGAAGAATTTTTTCTGGGGATTGATTTGGTATTGAGTGGAATACTCGCTTCTTTTTTTAGGATAGTTTCTTGTTTGGACAGACATTTTTTCAGGTGGATTGCGATTCCTATAATTTGGATTTGGTTCGAAAACATTTGTTATATTTGATTTATTTGTCGGGCCGAAAACTTGTTTCGCAGTAGGATAATGAGTTTTAACATTTCGCTGTTTGTATTGGATTGGTTGTGACGGAAATTGTTCACGATAGTTATCATTATTATAGCTTGGTCTTACACTATTAGAAAAATTTGGATTTCTGAAATTATTATTATTAGTTGGATAGTGAGGAGTATTATTAAAATTTCTATATGATTCATTATTTCTTGGTTTAGTGTTAAAATTGTTCGTAAAAGGATGTTTCCACCTACGCATTATATCTAACTATGACTTTTGTGATACAAAATTTTCTACAGTTTGCGTTGCTTGATCGAACGTCAAGTTCAACGAAGTTATTAGAGTTGTTTGTAACTCAAAAGGACTATTACTTATTAAGACATTTTTGGCTAGGTCATTCGTTAATTCTTTATGCAAAGTTTTCATTTGAGGATTCATTAATACGTCAGAATCTATTCTATAGTGGATTCTTATTTTCAAACTTTGAATTTCTTCGATAAATAACAATATATCTTCTTTTGGATATTTTCTTAAGAATTGAAGTTGATTCTTCAGAACATCGAGATTCGCATGATCTCCAAATTTATTAACAAGAAAACCTCTAATACTTATCCACGTATTGGGGACATTTGACGTATGGAATTCTGCTTCAGCAATTCCAATAAATTCACTTTTAATTAAATTCAGACACTATGTTTTCACAATTTTTTCTGCATTTTGAAATTGAGTTATATAATTGTCACATGCATCTAAGAATGAATGTAATTTTGTTTTATCTCCATCGTATTTAGGAAGAAAATTGCCAAATTATTTCGGGAGCGTTAAATCTACCATTTTTGAGTCTTTTATACTTAAATTAGCAATAGAGTTTATTAAATTGTTTAATGCATTTATAACTTCTGACTCTATTTCGCCTATTTTGAAATATTTATGAAAAGTAATACTCAGTAAAAGAAGTAATACTCCATTATAAAAGGTTCAAAAAGTTGATTTTTTTCCTGAAAAACAATAAGACAATATAAAATTTAAGGGGCGGGTTTCACAAAGCTCGAATGGTACGATTGAAAAACCTTACGTAAATTTGAACCAATCGAATCACTCGTTCTGAAATTTCAACGAATCGCAGTGACTCCAATTAATTTAACGGTACTAACGAAGTTTTGTGAAACCGACCCAAGTTCTTCCATAGAAGATATTGTTGCTTTAATGTCACAAATTAACAATAATTTCAAGATATCATTTGGGAGTACACATTATATTTATATATATATATATATAAATAATAATATATATATATATAAATAAATAATATATATATAATATATATATATATATATATATATATATATATATATATATATATATACAGCAAACCGCCTTTGGAGAGCCATACATTGCCAATTTACCATCATTTCGACGTCCGCTTGCAATCTGACGTCCGATATACGGACGTCGGATTGTCTTGAGAAATTTTCAGTGTTTTTCGACGTCATGGAACGTCCTGAGTCGTTATGCCAAATTTCGCCGATGACGTCAGATACTCTCATCTTGTACAAAACCGTATATTTCAGTTCAACCAAGTCACGATAGAGGCGCTGACTACCACGAGTTGCGTATATGATATATACGTTCTTTCTATTTCACATTAAGAGCATAAGACGACATGAGGTTTGGCAACATAGTCTCATAATCATTTTTATACGGTGCGATTACTAGACGTCTCTTATACTTGTTTATATGAAGAAACTCTGTTTCATTTGCATGACCTCGGTTTTCGCTTCCCCCATTTGTGAATACAGATATCTTCGTCTGATGAACGTCAAGAAAGAAAGCATATTAGGATGTATTTACTGGCTTGCTTGGCGGCGATCTTCATAAAGCCTCGAGTTATGGAATATTATAAACCTTTTTTTCTTTGAACAAATTTTTTTCAGGGAATATTTTGGATAATGATCGAAAATGGGGAATCCTATGTGGGGAGACATTCATCGCTGAAATACGGATGAAGCGCTTCAAACGTCGATAAAAACAAAGAACACTACTATTGAACATCTCAATTCCACGTATTTTTTGACATAATCAACATATTCATTCTTGATTTCCCATTAAAAATACTTTTTTATCGTGTAGTATTAAAACTGGGAAAAATTTCAAGAAGATTTTGATAACTCATGATTTTTGCTAGGGAATATGGCTCACGAACTTTTCTATCTACCAAATATTTTCTGTAATACGGTCGAAACGTTTCGGATCGCTTTTGTACACTACTACTGTAACACGAGGATTATTAATCTCAAATTTTTCACTTCGATGTTTTCAACTTCAAACTTCAATTATACAAAAGCGAGAGAAAGGGGCGTAGAACTGTGTGGGATGGAACCAATGTTTGAAAACACTGGTATTTGTCTCACAATTAAAATCTCAGGTCTGAATAATATATCATCTGTCATGAAATATAAAAGAATCCATTATTCTCATATACCTACATTTTCAAGAAGAAGGTACATATTATTATTTTATTCAATTAATTCTTAAAAAAGAAATTCAGAGACGATAAAGGAGCCAAATTTTCAATTGACATTCTACTGAGAGTTTGATTTTGCTTAGAAATTTCTCGAAAATACTTCCGATTAGATTTTCACTCATTTCAATTTCAACCTTATGAAATTTCGTTTTTAGTTGTCCTAACAAAAAATCATCTAGAGAGTTGGAATCAAGCTATCATTGTGTTTAAGCAATAGGGCTCCCAGAAAAGTGCCAAAAAACAGCTGAATAATGGCTACTAGAAGTAGAATCTCAAAAGGGAAAGCCTAATAGGTACTATGTTTAATATTTCGGAATAAATTTTTGAATTCGATAAAAATCTCAAAAAATCACGAATTTCAATATCGACAATTCTTTATCTGCCAATAATTTGACAAATGAATATCAAGTGGACCGAAAATAAAGAAATTTCAGATCGTCACTTTTTTTCAAGTGAAATGACCCCAGAAGTCAGATTTTGCGAGGGCCATTTTTCTTGGATGAACTTTTATATGTCCATTATCAGACGTCAAACCTAGTCGGAAGCGATTACGAATGCATTTATTCCGAGACGATATCAGAAGCATATTCTTTAATGAATATTCACGAAAAATATACATTTTTTAAATACGCTAATGCTAAAAATATAAACATAAAATTCTTGCGTTCTCTCTTTGTTAAATATTCCCAACAACTCCTTGAAAACGGAATCAACTGCATGGAAGCGGATTTTAGCGTGAATTGAGAAGGTCACCGAATTAGGTGAAGTTATCTAATTTGTTCAGGTTTCGATATGATTTGCTTTAGATTCACTTGTTTTTCTCCCATGAACTTATTTATAATGGAGAACGGCATCATTCATCAAAATATAATCGATCAGATTATATCAGAGTTGATCAATTGAAGATAATGAAATTTTCAGTTTGAACAAATTTTTTTAACAGTGAATTTGTTGTTATTCAATCCTATGCTTGAGTGCAGATATTTCCAGAAATGTCGTCATGTGATCCCTTTTCAAGCTGAAGCTAACGTCGAATACAAATATGTATAATGTATAGAAATAATTGAAAATGTATCACGTACCTATTGAATAAATTCATCATCTGATCAAAGGGCGATTAATTGGAAGATTTCAATGTTCCGTTGGAGTAATCGGTAATTTTTAATAATGAGTCTAGAGCAAAAGCCGTTATGAAAAATTGATAAATATAATATTGAAGTTATTGCAGAGGCAAGTTGCTTGTCAATATAAGAAATTTTCATCTACTACTGCTTGAAAGATACGAAAAAATGATGTTCACAAAATTAAGAGCAATCAACACTCAATCTCTGGAATGACTGATAAAAAAATTCGAAAATGTATAAGAAACCTGAACAAACAAAATCGTATGTACTATGAAAAGGACTTATTTTACCGAAGTATATTTCTGTGAAAGAATACAATTTTCAGTTTGAAGAAAGTTGAAAGAAATTCATCAGTTATAGGTTTTCTTCTTATCGGATGTCTCATTTGTTGAAAGTATACATCGATAATGTTTTTTCAAGGAATCTCCTATTTTGTATTTATTGTTTTCAAAAACTAATCAACTCCATTGAGTTCACTCATTAGTGACCTCAACGAATCTGTGGGCTTTAATCAACTCGAAAGTTTTTGATCCATCCACCAAAATCTCGTGAAACCCACAATTTCAAAATTCGATATCTGATAAATTCAGAATGGATTCGTTATTATAATTTTCGACCAATTAAATATTTTCATAGAAGAATTTTCGGTAACATTTTGATGATAAAAATATTTGCTGGAAATGTAAAATAAGTAAGTAACCTGATTTTTAAGACAAAATTCGTCGAATCAATCCGGAACCCCCTGAGTCACCCATGGTAAATAAAAAAATAAAGAATGAAGGAAAGATAATGCAGAGATACTTTTCCTCAATATGGAATATCATTCTATGAAACAGTGTAGGAAAATACTCAGGGCCAGTATAATAAACTCATCCACCGAAAATTGAAATTTCACCACAGCTTGAGAACCGTTTCTGTATACTCAAACTTTTCAGCCTTCAAACTGAGGATGAATTTCAATTCTCGGTTGACACGTTTTCAATACTGGCCATGAATAATCTTCCACCATTTCGCAAATTATTCTGCGAAGCAGAATAGGGCAATACTCAGGGTTAGTCTTATGTTTTATTATATGTAGATGATTCCAACTTTACTGCTTTTGAAAATACTATAGAAAACGTGATATCCACCGCTCAATTACAACTGAAGAAGGTAAATCAATGGTGTAAGGCAAATAATAATAATAATAATAATAATAATAATAATACACAAATTTTATTTCAAAGAATATCACAAATACAATATTAAATCACATAAGTAACATTAACTGAAACAATCGTCAAAAAGGCAAAAAAGGAGAGCCCTACAGAAGGAACTCATCATATGAGTATGGTTCAATTGTCAAGAGGAGATTAAATACCTCTTTTTTAAATGAATTGAGAGAACTGATTAATTTTATATTTCGTGGTAATTTGTTGAAAAGTTTAATGCAGTTGTAAAATGTACTTTTTTCCGTGGATGTAAGTCTATGCTGAGGATAGTTATAACACATATTTCTAGTAGAATAATTTGATTGTGGCTCAAAATGTTCAAACAGGGATTTATTTTTGAAGAAATACAACAGACATTCTTGTATGTATATTGCATGGAAAGTGAGAATTTTATTGGCGGTAAATTTTCCTCTACAGGACTCCCGTGTACTCAATCTTAGTAAAATTCTCAATGCCCGCTTCTGTACCCTGAACACTGCATTGGAATTCCTTCCTCTTCCATAAAATATTATACCATATCGCATCACAGACTCAATGGTAGAGTGATAAACAGCCTTCAAAGCACCAACATTCAGGTAACTTGAGAGGATTCAGGATTCTAAGGCAGAAGCATGCTTGGTTGAGTTTACTGAGTATATGACTTATATGTTGATCCCACGTTAACGCATTGTCTAGGTGAAGACCCAGAAACTTCACATTATCGGATAATTCAATTGGAAAATCGTCATTCAGTAACATGGTTCTCTGGACTTGAGATCTATTTGTCATGAAATACATTAGTCGGGTTTTGTCCTCATTGAGTTTGAGTTTATTCGTATGAAACCAGTTGGTTGAAAGCTGTAATAATGAATTGAGATTGTTTACCACGTCAGTCATTAGTTTTCCTCTAACCAAAAAATTAGTATCATCCACGTACAAAATGGGATTGAAAACAGCTGGGTTTATATTCAAGACTATATCATTTATGTAGAGTATGAATAATAGTGGTCCAGCAACACTTCCCTGTGGTACCCCTACATTGAATGTCCGTAAATCAGATCGGTACTCTGTGAGATCTCTAGTTACTACAACGCGTTGCCTTCTGTTGTGGAGAAATGATTGCAGCCATTTCAAGGCCGGTCCTCTGATGCCATATCTCTCAGCTTTTATGAAGAGTATGTTATGGTCAAGACAATCATACGCCTTTGACAAATCGAGAAATACGCCTAGACAAATTTCATGATTTTCCAGAGCATCTACTACCCTCGACAGAAAGTCGAATAAGGCAGTCTGGGTGGATTTACTTTTCAGTGATCCATGTTGGTATCTGTTGAAGGTATTATTATATTTAAGCCATGTTATTAATCTGTTGCACATAATCCTCTCAAAGATTTTTGAAAAAGACGATATAAGACTTATCGGTCGATAATTGTCAACATTATTCGTATCACCCTTCTTATGTATAAGTGAAACCAAAGCAACCTTCAATGCATCCGGAAAAATGCCATAACACATTGAATTATTAATGATGAGTGTAAGTGGTTCGAGGCACAATATTTCACAATAGAATTCGGAAAATTGTCTTCACCACTGCTTTGGCTATTTTTTAATTTGGCTACAGAATCAAGTACCTCACTAGTTGTTACAGGAGAGATGAACATTGATTTATCACATGGTATGATGTCGCAATTGTAAGGTAGAGCATTGATTTCAGAATGTTGGGAAATTGGAATGTTCACAAGGTATTCATTTATCTCGTTTGCTAACATGACTGGATCACCTAAGATAGGGAAGTCTTTATTTCTGTAATTACGACCTTTGATTTCATTCACTATTCTCCAAGTTGTCTTAGTTTTGTTGTCTGAATTAGCTATTTGTTGGTAGAACACATTAGCTTTCTGTTCTTGAAGTAGTCTATTGTATTCTACTTTTGTTTGTTTATACATATTCTTGAATTCGTTATTTGAATGACATAACATATATAAAATTTCAAGTCGCCTTTTACATTCAGTAACCTGGGGAGAATTATGTATTTGGTACTTACATTTAGATTTGACAGGAAAAACTCTAAGCGGAAAACAATTTTCAAAATGAAATGTAAACAAATTTTGAAAAACGTTCCATTGTCTATTAATATCTTCTGAGGGAACATTTCTGACACAACTCCAATCAGAATCCTCCAAACATCTCAAAAATCGATTTTTATTCTCAATGCTAAATATTCTTCGTTTAATATTCAGTGGTCTATTTGGTTCAGAAAATATAGTGAGCTTTTGACCTAGATGATCAGAAATCATCGTATGTAGAATGTTGTTCTGGCATTGCAGGTGAGAACTAACCAAAAAATTATCTAGACAATGAGAACTGTTTGCAGTGATATGCGTAGGCTCTTCCGAAGTATGCAATATATCATAAGAATTTATCAAAGAGCAGAATTCAATTTTTTCCGTATTGTTTGAATCAAAATGAATGTTGAAATCACCCGCTAAAATCAAGCAAACACCCTCACTGACAGTCATTGACAGAATGCGATCGAACACCTCAAGAAACTCTGGAAGATTTCCTCCTGGTGGGCGGTAGACAGCCACTAACACAAACCACACGTGATTCACCACGAACTCACATGCACAACACTCGATGACACCCTCAACAGTTAGTTTCTTGATGTCCATCCTCTCCTTCACAGGTAAACAGTTCCTAACAAATATGGCACTACCCCCATGACTATTGGTGCCCTCGCGGCAAAAACTGGCCGCTGTATAATATCCTTCGACTGCAAAATTCTGTAGCTGATCCTCGGTTTTCCAATGTTCAGTCAGACAAACACAGAGACAGTTATCATAGTCGTAAAGTAGATCATTTAGTTGATCAATACTGTTTCCTATAGATTGGATATTTTGGTTAATGATGCTCCAATTTTTTTGATTTTCTAGAATGTTAATTTTCGGTATATTGCTGACAGGATTCATAAAAAATGTTTGTTCTGCTCAAGAAATGTCTGATTCCTCAAGAAACTGAATCGTGTAATTCCAACACCACAGGGCCAGAACGAAGGATCGTAAAATTCTTTCATTTTCTGAAAAGGTGCCGTAACCAAGAACCTTTTAAAACGGTTTTCTTCAGAAGGCATTTCTAAAACATTGTAGTTGGTTTCGTTGTCACCAGCTTTATCAGCTATATATTTTTTAATAGCTTCAGCAGTAGATGTTCTTTTAACCCGGTATAATTGAATCCATATCCTTTTCTCTGCGCCAACAAATCCATTATTAGTTTCGCCTTGAACATTGTTAGTACCAAATTTCTTTTTCGCAGGTCTTCTTCTGGTAACAGTTTTGAACTCATAGTCATCAGGTTTATCTTTAGATCGTGATGAATTATTATTTGCTGTTATCACTTTGGAAGCTAGAATATTTTCATTACTTATGTTTGTGGGAACGGAATTGTTTTCAAAGAGAACGCTGGATCGGGGATCGATATCTTTATTTACCTCTAGATCATCAGTTACAACGACGACGGGAAGTTGTCGTGTTCTGTTGACTGCAGCCGCTGCGTAACTGGGACGATTATATGTTACAGTATTTCTAGTAGTAGCAGTAGAATCTTGATTGTTAATATCATTTGTGGGACCTATGAATGTTTGTTTACCTTTTTTTAAGTCAGGTTTCAACTGTTCTTCCAAATTATTTATTCTGAGGAGTAATAAATGATTATTTGATTTCAGCAGTTCATTCTTCTCATTTGCTGATGAAAGTAATTCCTGTAGGAAATGGACTTTCATCTCGAGCAAAGTTGTATAGTCAGTTTCATCTTTCTTGAAATTTCGTGTTTCTTCAACATTGCAGCATAAAATGTGGGTATCACTCACAAATTTATGTTTTCCTTTGTAAGCACACGATTTATGGTACGCAGATTCACAATTTATGCAAATCAACGTCTTGCATTCACTTTTTTTGCAACACTTGTGATAAACTGTGTTCGGAAAATTCGATTTTTCACCATTCTCCGATTCATCACACGACTTATCGTCTTCACCCGTCGGCATCTTGAATCAAATTAAATATAGACAAAACAGAGGCAATGTTTTACCGAATGAGGAAATCAAATCTCACACCTCCCAGGGCAATTAATATGAGAAACAATGAGATAGTAGCACACTCCTGTACAAAATTAATGAGAATCTATATTGATGACGAAATGAAGTGGGAAACCCACTACGGCACCCTTAGTAAACGTCTGCACTCGGTGGTATACTCACTAAACGTTTTAAAGTATCACTTGAATGCTCCAGTTCTGCAAACTATCATATGGTTTGATTTTTCGGGGTGGCAGTTCTTCATCACACAGAATATTTCTAGATCAAAAACTAGCAAATCGAACAATCTATGGAATAAGAGAACAGAGACTTGCCGTGGTGTTTTCAAGGAGCATAGTTTAATGACGATGACTGAATTGTATATTTATAAATGTTAAATGTTTGTTCGTCAACATAAAGAACTTTTCATAGATTTTGAGAATCGCAACAAAACGAGAAGAATGGATAGATATTCATTGCCCAAATGTCGTCTCACTTTATCGCAGCATCAAGTAGAGTTTATGTCTCTTAAGCTTTAAAACAGTCCACCATCATCTTATCACAGTGCCCAGAATGAGAAAATCTTCAAAAATAGAACTCGAAAACTCATTTTCCAATGCGAACTCTATAATATTCAACAATTTTTTGACTACTGCTGCTCTATAAATAACTAAAAATTGTGTTTCATCCTTTTTTGTATGACGTATTTCCCTTTTATTGCACATAATCAATAACTGTGATGAAATAAATAAATATTATTATTATTACTATTATTATTATTATCATTATTATAAACATGTCAACCGAGAATTGAGATTTATCCTCTATTTGAGGACAAGTTTAAGCTCACAAAACTGGTTTTCAAGCTGAAATTGAATTCCAATTCTCGGTCGACACGTTTATAATATCGGCCCTAAGACTGGTTCCTGAAATATAGATCCGAAGTGATTGAGAGGCAGGGGAGATCTAATCTGTATCAACTAAAAGTATGCAGCTATCTCTATACCCTCTTCTTCTTTTCTTCTCAAACTGTCGAATAATAATTAAACCTGAGGGAATCATGATTATTATTGAAAATTTTATGAATACTGATACAGACAAATACTTCGGAAGATCTGGTATCATTGAAATCGACCTAATCAATGGATCCGTCTTTTTGACGTCCTTGCTATTGAGATTGATTTTGATGAGCCGATGTTTGTATGTCCATATCCCAGTCAACCAGTAAAGTAACAGTGAGTCGCAGGAAGTACCAAAAAATATCACATCGAAGAACAACTTTGAGACTTATCATGGATTTACTAAGGATTAAACATTGAATGAATTCCAAAGAACTTAATAATCGCAATGACATCTTTTAAAGAAAACCTCACAGTATCTTTCGAGAATGCTTCACAGCAACACGTATCATTGCAGCCGAGATACGGAAATTTCATGTTAATAGGTAGTTGGATTTTCGTCTTAGGTTCTAGAAAATTGCAATACCTATTTATTCGTATATTCGTGAAAAATGTTTTAATTTTTTTTTAAATCATAGGTTATATCCAGGGCATAATAATAATAATAATAATTCATTGCTAACATTGGTTATAACACGAGCGTTCTAGAAAATTCGGCGTCAAGTAGGCTATGGATTTTCGAAGGTTCAATTTTCTGCTTCAGTCTCGGAATATTGACAAAGCCAAACGGTAGTCTACGGAATACTCAAATATGAACTTGCTAATTTCTTCCTGAGTACAATTCATGAACTTGAAAAAATATAGTCAAAGTGACCTCTACCACACCCCAAATAATATTTCAACAAAAAAAGGGGAAATGGTGTACAGACAACGAATGAAAAAAATTGACTTATCTAAGAGGTCCGTCTACCTTCTCCTGTATACATATAATTATTAGTAAAAACTCAGCTATTCTTATGGCCAGTCCATCAGGTTTGAATTTTCATGAGCAGATTTTTCGACGTCCATATACATACATATACCTAGATGGATATTATGATAAAACTATTGTTATAGTGATAGCTCATTGTCATTCGAACCGAGAAGGCCAACATTTTCAGGAGCTTTTTATTCAACTTTTTTCGGTAAATAAAATAAATTGTTAGGTAGGACAATGTATCATACCGAATAAAATTCAAACCTCCATTTTGACTATTTTTGATTGATTTCAAAGCAATCAAATTTGGCCATAATCATTCCTTAATATCGAATCTACAATATTTACGCATCGTTTTTTTTCGTCTGATTTATCCATTTCATTCCTAAATATGCCTCATAACAAAATTACAAAGTTCACAAGATCACTGCCGTTGAATTCAAATTTGAATCAAAACAAACACAAGCCGTTTGTGAATTAAATCCTTTCGTCCCTCCTGAGATCAAAATATATTCGAAGCGAAGTCAGAAGTCGACCCCATTGACCATAGCAGGGAGTCAAGCCTCCAATGTCATTCTAAAGGTTGAGATATTCTCTACTAGAGACTAGGATCTGGGATATTCTGAACTACAGAATACCCAGCCTTTTGAATCTTCTCTCGTGCACGTACAGTGAAATAGTATAGCGCCAAGGTAGTCAGGTGTTCGAGATTTTCACGTTTTCGATGAGGATGAATGAACTGAATATTACATTTTTCCTTTGACCAAACATTCTTAATTTCAAATTTGCATTTAATTTCTAAAAATTATGATGGTTCACTTGAGTCCGAAATATTCGTATTTCTTAGAAATTTGGCTCTAAGCTGTATGATGAGGCTAAGCCCCCCTTGCCCACTCTGACGAGTCGCCCTTGATATGTAATAGTTCGATTTTTTCAGAAAGCTCTGCAAGTCGAAAAATTGAAAATATCTGCTTCCTGATTTATCATAATTCCAAAATTACACTGTAAAGTCTAAGATTGAAAACTATCCATGTATCTGCACACCTGTTCTTTCCTTCAAAATTTTCGATAATAATTATTATTAAAAGGTTCGTAGAAAAAAAGTAACAAGTGTACAGGTAAAGAAGGACAGATTGATAATATTATACAGTGAACTCTCGATGAATCGAACATCGATAAGTCGAATTCTGAGAAAAATTGAAAAGTTCTTCTGTTACCCTGTGTAATTTCACCTCAATGAGTCAAACATTGTTCTTGATTCTTGAAGGTCTAGAAGATGAGTCTAACTGCTGGAAGGGTTGTCTAGAGAACCACCACCTCCATAAATTGTACTCCCGACCACCATCGCCTTTATGGGTCGAACTTTTTGATTTAATCACTCGTGATTCATAATCGAGCCATGGTTCGATCAATCCTCGGAATAGTTGACATCACTTGATGAATAACAGATTGAATTACCAAACTTTAGTTGCTTGCTAATGCAAATAACTTAATTTTTCTTGAAGATGTACCACTGACAGTACGGTTACGAATTATTTTTAACCTAATGACGCTTAGCATGAATAAAAAAATTAACAAAATTTAAGATCCTGCTCAAATTATCTCCCTCAATTTCTAGTACATGCATGCAGTCACGGCTTACTTCTGCAATTGTCACCAGCGTTCTTTAGAGTCTGTGGTACATCTTCTGATTGCAATTGAAAAAAAAAATTAACGTATTCAGCAAGCAACTTACAATTGGTATATGGCGATTTTATATGTGATCTATCAAATCATATCAACTGTTTCAAGAACTGTTAAAAGTGATCGAAACAATGCCCGCTTAGGAATCATCTGTGAAATAGAGGATATCTGACTAACTTGAAAAAGTCTGTTACCTGCTCAGTTTTCTGGCCATATTTTTTCATTTCATGAAGGAACTATGGGCGTATTAACCTTTTTGCTGACAAAGAAGATGGTTAACAAAACAATGAAGATTTTCCTTTTCATTTGTACACGGAGTTCATAATACTCTTTTTGAGTAGGTTTCAATTCTTTCATCAAGATTTTATGAGGGAAGCAGTTGCAGCTATTTATAACCCTTTATATCTCGGATTATCTGAATTTTTAGTGAACACTTTTTCTCAAGAAATGATGACCATCTCCCCAGTTTTGAAAAACATATTTATCGATAGATAAATAGATATATGTCTTTATTTCAGATGATATTTTCTTACAGGAAAACACAAAAATGAAACAGCACAAATAATAAACTCAACAAGACTTCAAATAATCTTCCAAACAATATGGCTCTAGATCTTCTAGAAGTTTCTTGTTTCTAATTTTGAACTTTCTGTAACTATTGATTATTTTGAGATCATGAGATAATTAATTGAGAAGCTTTACACACATAAGAGATGGATTTTTTTTCAGATAGAGACAATCGATGATAGGGATGTTAATATCAGCTGTTCAAGTTCTATAAGTGGTATTGGTATTATATAAGTACATTAGACACTCATGAATGTAACATCCATAAACCGTCAGAAACCCCTGCACGAATCTGTAAATTTCATGCCTAGGATTAATCTAGTATTATTTCTGACTGATAAATATCGACTTTAGTGCTGGACTCACTCCCCAAAATATTATTCCGTATCTGATAAGAGATATATTAGCCTCTTCGTATCATTTTGAATGTATTTATTCATTATTCTCATGGCATAACATACTTTGTTCAATTTATTCAGAAGGTCCTCTATATGATTTGACCATTGCAGAAACTCATCTTAAACGACCCCCAGAAAACTGGTTAACTTCGAAGTTCTCACTTTATCCTCACCAGAATTCATCATCATTGGCTGGTCATCTTTTGATCCGTAAGATCGAAAAACAACTACATCAGTGTTATTTTCATTCAGAATGAATTTTTTCCGCGATAGCCATTCTTGGATTCCTCTCATTTCAGCTGTAGATCATTAATATCACATTTCGCTATTAAGAAATTCGAATCATTCAAAAAATTGGTCGACTCTGCTTCTTCAATCGAATCTGCAACCTCACATATATCATTAATCATTATCAAAAATAATAAAACTCCGAGGATGCTTTCCTGTGGTACACTAAATTTATTCATGAGCCAAGTTGAGAAAGATGTTCGGCCATCTATAGCTACTCTCACATACTGCTAACGATCAATAATTTTTCGATATAATATAAAAAAATAGACCTTTTTGAGTGATAGTTTATTTTATATTTGAAATTTTCGATTTCATATATGATAATACAAATTCGAAAATATTTCATTTGATATTATTATTTGAGCGATAAATTCTCTTTTGAAAAAAACTGATTCGAATGACATCTAATATTGAAGAGATATTGGAAAAAAACATAGGGACTCCCACTCCGCGCGACAGCTCTCATGTACCAGCTATGAGCGCCAGCTCCGGAAGGTTAAGTTCGCGTAATATGAAAGGAATTAACGTGTGTTCATGATTGAATAAACTCACTGAATGCATTTGAGAGAATAGGTGCAGACGTTAAATGGCAACGCTGTTGGTCGTCTAAAAAACGGGGGTATACATAATATATACGTTCGGTCGTCATCTACTACTAACATGAACGGACGTGAGATAGCACTGAAGTGACTGGAAAAAAAATTGGTGAATAAGAAAAACTGAGTACGACACTAGAACCCACTACAACTCATTTCATCATATACATCATTAGATTTGCGAGAACCCCGTTATTTCTGATGGACCCCAAAAGCCTGGATTTATACGGGACGTCTATCAGCACTGGGATGTATATATATATATATATATATATATATATATTTATATATAATATGTCTAAAGGTTATTTCCAAGACATTTATTTATATACTTTCGATACTTCCGGGACTTTTATGGATTTCCGAGACGGTCTTGGAAAATTTTTATATGCAACGGTTAGTTCCAAGACAGTCTTGGAAGTATCGAGTCTTGGAAGTAGATGATCTTTGGCAGTCTTGGAAGTATCGAGTCTTGGAACTAGATGGTCTTTCATTTCGTAGAGTTATGAATTTTGTTTCGAAATGGAATGTTTAAATGGAAAATAACAAAAACATTTCAATCGTGTTTGAAAGAAATATTTCCAATTCAGATTAATTTATTAGTTATTGAGAGTTAGTGAAGGGCTTGGTGGGTTTTAGATTTTGATTCTAATGAGCAGGTGTTTGGGAGTAGGAACCAAGATATGGATGATTGAGAAAAGACTAATTTTTTATTACAATATTACGCACAGATAGCTTTGTTATGGAGAAGTTTATTCTTCCCAAGCATGGACATTGGACAATATGATGATTAAAAATTTAAAAACAATACAGAATGGTTCAGCGTTACGATGGTGAGGAAAAAAAGTTAAATAATCAATAGAGAGTCGACATTAATGTGAATTCCTGAAATGAAAAGTTGGATCAATATTGTAAAATATATCAAAATTTAATCGAGTATTCACCAGAAGGAAACTGATCCTGATCAAATAAAAGGGCTGGTTCGGTATACAAGAATTTAATAGAATCCAAATCAAATGACAATAGACTGGTTCTCCTGACTTAATCCCGATAGAGAGAGATAGGATAGAGGAGAGAAGACAGATCAAATCCAAAACTTCAGTTCAGAAATTGCGAAGAAAGATAATACGCTTGGTTCTTGTTTAGTTTTTAGTTAGTTAAGATTTGAGGTTAGGAATTTGGAACAAAGAATATGATTTATTAGTTTTTTCATGGAATTAACTTTGTTATTCATTATTCAATTTTTTAAATCAGTCTTCCGAACAAAATTTCAATTAAATCATTAGAATCCACCCGAAATTTTTCAAAATATTCATTGGTTTTCTTTTCACTTTTTCAATTTTTAATTTTTTCATTCGGCTGTATGATTTGAAATAAGAACCTTTGACTCACTCGTTCATATTGGTAAAACGTTCATGCATATTTGTCCTAAGAGCTATTCATTGGTTTAATCGTATTCATTAATGATCTACAAGGAATTATCGAACTCGGAATTTAATCAAGTTTAATATATCAGGTTTGTACTTCGAAATCCATATAAAATATAACTCTTTATTGATTTACATTCCTAGCTTTCGGCTCTTCTTCGGGGAAACTGAAAACAATATTTGGGCTAAATTGATCTTAAATTATTGTATTATAATAACTCACGATTAATGCGAGGTTTAGGAATGAACTGATTGACCTTGGTCGACAGTATAAAACGAATAACAACGCATATAACAAATATTTAAAATAACAACAATTTCCAACACTGATGGTTTTATTCTCATCAGTTTGTTTTCGTTTAGATATGGAATTTTAAGCAGGGCGGCGTGATTATATGCGACTTAGTTGATCTCACTGATGAAAGTTACGATGTCAAACAATTTTGTCTGGCTAGGAAATTCCAATTTTCAGAATGTTCATGGATAAAAGACCTGATAGAATGGTTTTCGACTCGGACTACTCGTATTCATCAGTAAGTCCATTCCCTACTCTATAGATTTACAAATCATAGGCACTTGAGCAGACCTTTGGACTTGATTCCCTAGGAAGAACAACTTTATATTATTATATGTTGTTTTTCTTAAAGGATCAAGAGGACAAAACCTAATGGCCTAACTTCAGTAATTTTTAATTTTTGTGGTAAAACTAGGTTATATTGTAACAACATCGCCATATCATGTATTTTTCAATTAAACTTTTTTTTGTATTATATACTTGTGTCATCCTCACGAAATTTTTTGCGAATCGAATCTACACAAAATACCGAACATTACTACTGTAGTTGCTATAAGCCATGTGCCGTTGATGTCTTTGATCCGAGATATTCAGAATTTGTATATGGAAATGCTCGTGGTAATGAATACGCGAATATAAATGAATATAAATGTTTATCTTCGATGAGTAATCGAAAATTCAAGTACGATTCAACCTTCGAAAAACCTACCTATACAAATCTTTTCGAAACTTTCCAATTCAGAGGTGATCATTCACCTGAAGAGTGTAAATATTAGTACAGGAATAAGGACACGATTCCTATACCATAACAACCCAGTATTTCAACATGACGAAGATATTCCCCGAATCTAACAATTGCAGCTCTCTCGAAATTGGATGTTTATCTGCAAAATGAGAAGTTCTAATTTGGCAGTTATGCACATTTCATCAGAATTGATAGTGATAGCCTAAATAATAATTCTGTATTTAATAGGTTCAATATGGTATGGATTTTAATTTTTTTTATTTCGAAGAAATTATTCTTTCTTTTTGAAAATTCAAGCTACATATAGGAAGAAATTTAATAGAAATTATTTCCATCATATGCATGAGGTGATGAAACTGTAACCTATATTCACAAAGGTTACCTATTATTTTATACAGAAAAACAACTATGGATATGGATAACATATTTCTCTTAATGATGTCTCGAGTTCTAAGCTTTCAATGGGAATATTTTGGTTCAAGTTTCGAGAATATTCCTGATAGGTACTTGATGGAACAAGCAGAAAATAATATATGCAAAATACCGTTACTTCCAAGATTACCGAGTTGATGAAAAAACAATCGACTCGGCGACGAAATAATTAATATATACGAGTCATCATGATTTCCGAGACATGCATCCTTCGAGTTGAGAGAAATCATGTGAATTCTGCCTTGGATCTGCATTATTTCTGAGTAAACAGTAATCTGCCAAATTAATTGAATTGTTTTCAGAGAATCAAATCAGCATGATTGGAATTAAACATCATTATCATTTTTATAATGGCAAATAATCAAACTTGAAAACTACCTTGAAATTCGCTAGTCTTCGAGTTATTCTATTCAAATCATGGCAGAATCATATGCAGAATCAAATGACATTAACGGCAATTTGGTATTTCATGTACAGGGGAGTGTTCATTCAAGCTGGTACGAAAAATGAGAATCTGGTGACTCGGTCCACGTTATTATCTCTACAAGCTTTTAAATATTCATTATGTGTCTAGATGAAAAAATTAAATTAAAAACCTACTGAAATGGCCTTATCTTGATATACTCAAGACAGAATATTCATGAGAAACTATGATATCATCATCATTACTACATGCGGATCATATATTACTTTCGAACACGAAATTTCAACACGATGGGATATATAATTATGTAAATAGTGTGAAACAAAAAAGAAATCTGGGAAAAAAACTTCAGGGCATTACTGAATAGATAGATTGAGGCTTCGAACATATCTCGAAAATTTTACATCCGGAAGGAACAACTTGAAAACTTGTAATTTTTAAAGTAGGCTCTAGATTAGAACAGGCCATGGACGTTGCAATAGCATGCTCTTCCGATGGAATTCGGTTGAGAGTCCTAGTTGTGAGTGTGGGGAAAATGAGGAGACTATAGAGCATCTTATAAATAGTTGTCCCATTTATAAATTTCAAGATGGTTTCGAGGCTATACATAAAGTAACGAATGCATTTCTAAAATGGGTGGTTGATTTCAAAATTATTTGATTTATTCTGAATATTCGGTTTCTTTTCTGCTTTTTTCTTTTTTCATTTCAGATTAAGAATCGTGAGCCGTTTTGGGAAGAATCTATCGACGGATAACATGAAGATGATCTCACACTGATGTCTTTCAAGATTTTTCCTGATATTTAATATTTTATGTTATTTTTTTTACGGGGTGGCAGGCGGCTGAGGTTTTTTTCCCTGGCTCTATAGTATCGTATGATACTAGTGATGATAGTATCGTATGATTCTATAGTATCATACGAAGAATGTTATGATACCCGTTCTTTTTTTACCTCAGCTTAGGTACTTTTTGTTTCAACATTCATTGTATTATTTTAGCTCTCTATTTTCATAAGAATATATATATATATATATATATTAGAGCAAAAAAACTCAATTCATAAATGAACAAATTGAGCAAATATCTCTCAGGATATTCAAATTTGAATGATCGTTTACCCAATATAAACGACTTCGCAATAAAAGCTTTCAATTCCACATCATATATTTGTACAAAATTCTCAAAAAAGTAACAAAACCGAGGTTCGAACCTTTGACCACAACATGGAAATCGCGGATTAGTCATTCACGGAACATTATAGCCACTAAACCGGTTGAATTGAGAGACTAATAGCTTCTGTCCATAAGAATGAGTTTATAAGCATAAAATGACACCAAAATTTATCATCAGGATGTTGAATATTGAAATATGGCTCTTCCAGTTTAATGATTTCGACAGATACCTATATAATTATTGAGATATGTCTACTGAACATTATATAAGCGTATAAAACATTTGAAATCCATTACTTGTTTCAAAAATACTTAGTGCTCATAAATTATTTTTTCAATCATTTAATTATCCGATTTCTATGAAATTCTGCATACATGTGCATAACGCTGATTTATATTCAGAAACTGAATTCCGTGTTGACCGGATAGGCAGTTTTATAAATATCGAGAAACATGAGGGATATAATCCAGTGGTAATAACTAAGGGACTTCTTAACCGATTTCACCCCGCTTACGTACTCGAATGAGATATTCAATTCCCTATATATCCTGAAAAATTAAATTTTGTTCGTTCTGAGAATAGCAATACAACCATTAATGTTTTGAAAAACTGTTTATGGTACGATTCTGACGAAATTCAGGACAAACATGTGCGTCACTGACTCAGTTCTGAATGTCAATTTTGATTTCGGTCAGATTTATAATTTCGCTGAATCCATCATTTCGAATCGATCAGTGATGTGGTTTCGAAATTATCGAAAAAATAACGAAGAATTTGAACTGTGAATTACTCCGAAACACAAAGGTCAAATGATCACATAAAAATATATCCCCAAAATTCTCGGAAATAGAGGGTTTTCCGAATAATTGAAAGTTGTGAAAATATATCAATATTTCGTAGATCTTTCGAAAGCTTGCCTTATATATGATCGATTGAATCTATAAACAACAAATGTAAATTCGCTATATCGAATATATAGTCACAAATGTTGGGGACCATAGTTTATCGGCTTTCAACTAATCGAAATAAAATCGGAACAAGTAATTATTTTAAGAGTTTCTTTTTTTCGTTAGAGAAAGACAACTGTATATGACAAATTCATAATAAAAGCACAAATGTGAAATGACCACATACAAATGTATACTGAAAAGTCCCGGAACTACAGGGTTTTTCGAATAATCAAAAAAAATTAAAAATACTCAAAATATATCAATATTTCTTAGATCTTTCGAAAGCTTACCTTATATATGATCGATTGAATCTATAGACAATAAATGTAACTCCACTATATTGAATATATGGCCTCAAATGTTCGGGACCATAGTTTATCGGATTTCAAATAATCGAAATAAAATCGGAACAAGTATTTATTTTAGGAGTTTCTTTTTGTCGTTAGAGAAAGACAACTATATATGACAAATATACAATAAAAGCAGAAATGTAAAATGACCACATACAAATGTATACTGAAAAATCCCGGACTTGCAGGGTTTTTCGAATAATCGAAAAAAATGAAAAATACTCAAAATATATCAATATTTCGTAGATCTTTCGAAAGCTTACCTTATATATGATCGATTGAACCCAGAAATAATGAAATCAAATTTCGTCCCGGAAGTAACCGAGTAATATATACATATTTATATATATATAAATATATATATATATATATATATATATATATATATATATATATATATATATATATATATGTCTAAAGGTTATTTCCAAGACATTTATTTATATACTTTCGATACTTCCGGGACTTTTATGGATTTCCGAGACGGTCTTGGAAAATTTTTATATGCAACGGTTAGTTCCAAGACAGTCTTGGAAGTATCGAGTCTTGGAAGTAGATGATCTTTGGCAGTCTTGGAAGTATCGAGTCTTGGAACTAGATGGTCTTTCATTTCGTAGAGTTATGAATTTTGTTTCGAAATGGAATGTTTAAGTGGAAAATGAAGTAAATGTATCAATAACAAAAACATTTCAATCGTGTTTGAAAGAAATATTTATAATTCAGATTAATTTATTAGTTATTGAGAGTTAGTGAAGGGCTAGGTGGGTTTCAGATTTTGATTCTAATGAGCAGGTGTTTGGGAGTAGGAACCAAGATATGGATTATTGAGAAAAGACTAATTTTTTATTACAATATTACCCACAGATAGCTTTGTTATGGAGAAGTTTATTCTTCCCAAGCATGGACATTGGACAATATAATGATTAAAAATTTAAAAACAATACATAATGGTTCAGCGTTACGATGCTGAGGAAAAAAAGTTAAATAATCAATAGAGAGTCGACAAGAATGTGAATTCCTGAAATGAAAAGTTGGATCAATATTGTAAAATATATCAAAATTTAATCGAGTATTCACCAGAAGGAAACTGATCCTGATCAAATAAAGGGGCTGGTTCGGTATACAAGAATTTAATAGAATCCAAATCAAATGACAATAGACTGGTTCTCCTGACTTAATCCAGATAGAGAGAGATAGGATAGAGGAGAGAAGACAGATCTAATCCAAAACTTCAGTTCAGAAATTGCGAAGAAAGATAATACGCTTAGTTCTTGTTTAGTTTTTAGTTAGTTCAGATTTGAGGTTAGGAATTTGGAACATAGAATATGATTTATTAGTTTTTTCATGGAATTAACTTTGTTATTCATAATTTAATTTTTCAAATCATTCTTCCGAACAAAATTTCAATTAATTCATTAGAATCCACCCGAAATTTTTCAAAATATTTATTGGTTTCCTTTTCACTTTTTCAATTTTTAATTTTTTCATCCCGCTGTATGATTTGAAATAAGAACCTTTGACTCACTCGTTCATCTTGGTAAAACGTTCATGCATATTTGTCCCAAGAGCTATTCATTGGTTTAATCGTATTCATTAATAATCTACAAGGAATTATCGAACTCGGAATTTAATCAAGTTTAATATATCAGGTTTGTACTTCAAAATCCATATAAAGTATAACTCTTTATTGATTTACATTCCTAGCTTTCGGCTCTTGGTTTGAGCCTTCTTCGAGGAAACTTAAAACACTATTTGAGCTATATTGATCTTAAATTATTGTCTTATAATAACTCACGATTAATGCGAGGTTTAGGAATAAACTGATTGTCCTTGGTCGACAGTATAAAACGAATAACAACGCATATAACAAATATTTAAAATAACAACAATTTCCAACACTGATGGTTTTATTCTCATCAGTTTGTTTTCGTTTAGATATGGAATTTTAAGCAGGGCGGCGTGATTATATGCGACTTAGTTGATCTCACTGATGAAAGTTACGATGTCAAACGATTCTGTCTGGCTAGGAAATTTCAATTTTCAGAATGTTCATGGATAAAAGACCTGATAGAATGGTTTTTCGACTCGGACTACTCGTATTCATCAGTGAGTCCATTCCCTATTCTATAGATTTACAAATCATAGGCACTTGAGCAGACCTTTGGACTTGATTCCCTAGGAAGAACAACTTTATATTATTACATGTCGTTCTTCTTAAAGAATCAAGAGGACAAAACCTACTGGCCTAACTTAAGTAATTTTTCATTTTTATGGTAAAACTAGGTTATATTGTAACAACATCGCCATACCATGTATTTTTCAATTAAACTTTTTTTTGTATTATATACTTGTGTCATCCTCACAAAATTTTTCGCGAATCTACACAAAATACCGAACATTACTACTGTAGTTGCTATAAGCCATGTGCCGTTGATGTCTTTGATCCGAGATATTCAGTATTTGTATATGGAAATGCTCGTGGTAATGAATACGCGAATATAAATGAATATAAATGTCTATCTTCGATGAGAAATCGAAAATTCAAGTACGATTCAACCTTCGAAAAACAAGTACCTATACAAATCTTTTCGAAACTTTCCAATTCAGAGGTGATCATTCACCTGAAGAGTGTAAATATTAGTACAGGAATAAGGACACGATTCCTATACCATAACAACCCAGTATTTCAACATGACGAAGATATTCCCCGAATCTAACAATTGCAGCTCTCTCGAAATTGGATGTTTATCTGCAAAATGAGAAGTTCTAATTTGTCAGTTGTGTACATTTCATCAGAATTGATCGTGATAGCCTAAATAATAATTATGTATTTAATAGGTTCAATATGGTATGGATTTTAATTTTTTTTATTTCGAAGAAATTATTTTTTCTTTTTGAAAATTCACACTACAGATAGGAAGAAATTTAATAGAAATTATTTCCCTCATATGCATGCAGGGGCGGCCTTAGCCATTGCGAGGCCCCGGGCGGGGAGTCTTCGCGAGGCTCTTTTTCCTTCGTGAAAAGTATGTGATGCGAAAGTAAGTCTGGCTGTTCTGTATAGGTTATTGTCATATTTTATAAACATATAAAAGTTGAGTTTTAATTAAAATATAATTAAATAATATAACAAATAAATATAATATAACTTTGGAAGATTTACAAAATTAATAAATACAGAAATGATAAATTTAAAATTCATATTTGCGGCTTTTTCTATCACTGAAATCTTCAATTAAAGTATCATAATCGATCGAATGAGCTACGTCATTTTCTATTGATAGAATAGCAAGGGCTGAAAGCCGATCTTGTGTCATCGAATTCCTTAAATATGTTTTTATGATTTTAAGTCTAGAAAAACGCCTTTGGCATCCTTCGTTTGCGAATAAATCATCCAGCGCCTTACAAGCTTTTCGCCGTTAATTAATATTTTCTTAATGGGTAATGGGGGTAATTAATCCTCCCCCCAGAAAAAATTTATTTTCGAAAAATAAACTATACAATCATTACATAGGCACTCATCATGATAATTTTCTTGTCCTCAAATTAAAAAAAAAAATTTCGGTTTCGAAGAGAAGACCATAAAAATGAAACTGTTTATTTTTATGATCCAGATGAACAGAATAGAAAGTTTCTTGAGAAATGGTGCCATCTCGTATGCATATTTCTATTGGAAAACAGTGGTTTTTGACGATATTTTTATCGAAAATTTCTCTGCAAAATCCACCATATATGACTTTTCATGGGATTGTCTGAGCGATAAAGGAGCCACTAATTATGAGTTTGATTGAGGGCGTGAATTCCCAGTTGTATCAAGTCCTAAAGCTCAGAGCAGTTCGTGGTAGTGTTTTGCAACTTGGGATCTTTTGAGTATCCGATATACTGCTTAATGAAGTATTATGTATTGGATGAATTCATTGGATAGTTGGTATCCAAATTTATACTAACAAGAACCAGACTGAAAAGAACGGGTTGAGAAACTAACGAATTGAATTAATTTCTCAATTCAATGACAAGAAAAATTTCAATTTATTCAAAAAATGTGAATATGACCTCTAAATGTAAATGAAAAACCGAAAACAATGGAAGTTTTCCATCAGAAAAAATAGAATATAATAAAACCGAACCCAATATTTTTATCCCTAATCACTTGGTTTGAAAAAAACAGATTTCGCTCTCCTCTCTCCCGTAATTCTCTACAATGGAATGAATTAATTTATAAGACGATAATTCAACGAATATTTCAAAGGGACCGCCAAAGAACGGTCAACGGGGCTATAAATATTTTATGAGGTTCCAACATCTGGGATAAGTAGACATTGTACCTAAATACTTAGATAATTTTCACCCTAATTGTGTTGTGTGCATTCTTTCCAACCTACTGATCTGGTGGATCGGACATCTGGTGCCTCAATTACCCATTCGGACGTTCCAACAAAGCGCAATATTCAAAAACTACAAAATGGTTTCACCAATTTTGTTCCGAATGAATGTATTGGTTAACTAACTTTTTTCGAATTTACCCTCATGTTCAAACCTTTATAAATAATTAGGGATATGATTCAATATCAAAATTTTCTCGGGTTGTTGCGCGAGGCCCCACCAAGAGCGAGGCCCCGGGCGATTGCACCGTTCGCCACCCCCTAGAGCCGCCACTGTATGCATGAGGTGATAAAACTGTATACCTATATTCACAAAGGTTACCTATTATTTTATAGAGAAAAACAACTAAGGATATGGATAACATATTTCTCTTAATGATGTCTCGAGTTCTAAGCTTTCAATGGGAATATTTTGGTTCAAGTTTCGAGAATATTCCTGATAGGTACTTGATGGAACAAGCAGAAAATAATATATGCAAAATACCGTTACTTCCAAGATTACCGAGTTGATGAAAAAACAATCGACTCGGCGACGAAATAATTAATATATACGAGTCATCATGATTTCCGAGACATGCATCCTTCGAGTTGAGAGAAATCATGTGAATTCTGCCTTGGATCTGCATTATTTCTGAGTATATAGTAATCCGCCAAATTAAATGAATTGTTTTCAGAGAATCGAATCAGCATGATTGGAATTAAACATCATTATCATTGTTATAATGGCAAATAATCAAACTTGAAAACTACCTTGAAATTCGCTAGTCTTCGAGTTATTCTATTCAAATCATGGCAGAATCATATGCAGAATCAAATGATATTAACGGCAATTTGGTATTTCATGTACAGGGGAGTGTTCATTCAAGCTGGTAGGAAAAATGAGAATCTGGCGACCCGGTCCACGTTATTATCTCCACAAGCTTTTAAATATTCATTATGTGTCTAGATGAAAAAATTAAATTAAAAACCTACTGAAATGGCCTTACCTTGATATATTCAAGACAGAATATTCATGAGAAACTATGATATCATCATCATTACGACATGCGGATCATCATATCCACGATGATATGACAATACCTCCTATCTAACATTTTGACTCAATTTGTCTTTTCACCTTTCCCCAGAAGATTTTTAGCCGGCCGATAGATTGAAAAGTATCCTTCATCAATGTAATAGTCAAAACGAAGTTAAATTCATAAATGAAAAATGGCAATACTGAATGCAAATAACCTATTTAGGTCTCCTGAAAAGTTGGGTTGTATGTACATAGGAGGTATTGTCAGATCATCGACGATATATTACTTTCGAACACGAAATTTCAACACGATGGGATATATAATTCAGTAAATAGTGTGAAACAAAAATGAAATCTGGGAAAAAAACTTCAGGGCATTGATGAATAGATAGATTGAGGCTTTGAACATACCCCGGAAATTTTACATCCGGTAGGAACAACTTGAAAACTTGTAATTTTTAAGGTAGGCTATAGATTAGAGCAAAAAAACTCAATTCATAAATGAATGAATTGAGCAAATATCTCTCAGGATATTCAAATTTGAATGATCGTTTACCCAATATAAACGACTTCGCAATAAAAGCTTTCAATTCCACATCATATATTTGGACAAAATTCTCGAAAAAGTAACCGAGGCTCGAACCGTTGACCACAACACGGAAATCGTGGATTAGCCATTCACGGAACATTATAGCCAGTAAACCGGTTGAATTGAGAGACCAATAGCTTTCGTCCATAAAATGAGTTTATAAGCATAAAATGATACCAAAATTTATCATCAGGATGTTGAAAATTGAAATATGGCTCTTCCAGTTTGATGATTTCAACTGATACCTATATAATTATTGAGATATGTCTACTAAACATTATATAAGCTTATAAAACATTTGAAATCCATTACTTGTTTCAAAAATACTTAGTGCTCATAAATTATTTTTTCAATCATTTAATTATCCGATTTCTATGAAATTCTGCATACATGTGCATAACGCTGATTTATATTCAGAAACTGAATTCCGTGTTGACCGGATAGGCAGTTTTATAAATATCGAGAAACATGAGGGATATAATCCAGTGGTAATAACTAAGGGACTTCTTAACCGATTTCACCCGCTTACGTACTCGAATGAGATATTCAATTCCCCTATATATCCTGAAAAATTAAATTTTGTTCGTTCTGAGAATAGCAATACAACCATTATTGTTTTGAAAAACTGTTTATGGTACGATTCTGACGAAATTCAGGACAAACATGTGCGTCACTGACTCAGTTCTGAATGTCAATTTTGATTTCGGTCAGATTTATAATTTCGCTGAATCCATCATTTCGAATCGATCAGTGATGTGGTTTCGAAATTATCGAAAAAATAACGAAGAATTTGAACTGTGAATTACTCCGAAACACAAAGGTCAAATGACCACATAAAAATATATCCCCAAAATTCTCGGAAATAGAGGGTTTTCCGAATAATTGAAAGTTGTGAAAATATATCAATATTTCGTAGATCTTTCGAAAGCTTGCCTTATATATGATCGATTGAATCTATAAACAACAAATGTAAATTCGCTATATCGAATATATAGTCACAAATGTTGGGGACCATAGTTTATCGGCTTTCAACTAATCGAAATAAAATCGGAACAAGTAATTATTTTAAGAGTTTCTTTTTTTCGTTAGAGAAAGACAACTGTATATGACAAATTCATAACAAAAGCACAAATGTAAAATGACCACATACAAATGTATACTGAAAAGTTCCGGAACTACAGGGTTTTTCGAATAATCAAAAAAAATGAAAAATACTCAAAATATATCAATATTTCGTAGATCTTTCGAATGCTCCCCTTATATATGATCGATTGAATCTATAAACAACAAATGTAAATTCGCTATATCGAATATATAGTCACAAATGTTGGGGACCATAGTTTATCGGCTTTCAACTAATCGAAATAAAATCGGAACAAGTAATTATTTTAAGAGTTTCTTTTTTTCGTTAGAGAATGACAACTGTATATGACGAATTCATAACAAAAGCAAAAATGTAAAATGACCACATACAAATATATACTGAAAAGTCCCGTAACTACAGGGTTTTTCGAATAATCGAAAAATAGCGAAAAATACTCGAAAAAATATCAATATTTCGTAGATCTTTCGAAAGCTCACCTTATATATGATCGATTGAATCTATAAACAACAAATGTAAATTCGCTATATCGAATATATAGTCACAAATGTTGGGGACCATAGTTTATCGGCTTTCAACTAATCGAAATAAAATCGGAACAAGTAATTATTTTAAGAGTTTCTTTTTTTCGTTAGAGAAAGACAACTGTATATGACAAATTCATAATAAAAGCACAAATGTGAAATGACCACATACAAATGTATACTGAAAAGTCCCGGAACTACAGGGTTTTTCGAATAATCAAAAAAAATTAAAAATACTCAAAATATATCAATATTTCTTAGATCTTTCGAAAGCTTACCTTATATATGATCGATTGAATCTATAGACAATAAATGTAACTCCACTATATTGAATATATGGCCACAAATGTTCGGGACCATAGTTTATCGGATTTCAAATAATCGAAATAAAATCGGAACAAGTCATTATTTTAGGAGTTTCTTTTTGTCGTTAGAGAAAGACAACTATATATGACAAATATACAATAAAAGCAGAAATGTAAAATGACCACATACAAATGTATACTGAAAAATCCCGGACTTGCAGGGTTTTTCGAATATTCGAAAAAAAATGAAAAATACTCAAAATATATCAATATTTCGTAGATCTTTCGAAAGCTTACCTTATATATGATCGATTGAACCCAGAAATAATGAAATCAAATTTCGTCCCGGAAGTAACCGAGTAATATATACATATTTATATATATATATAAATATATATATATATATATATATATATATATATATATATATATATATATATATATATATATATAAATATCCTTTCTTATTTGCTGAATTGTTATTAATACTAAATATAAATAATGGGAATAGCAGCAGAGTTTAAATTATACTCTTTTTTCTCAACTCGAGCTTTCGAGAATATATTTTCTCTTCGTCAGGAGAACTACAATATGAATAAAGTGATGGAAAAAACATATAAATATCTGAGAAGATTTCAACTTACGAAATTGAGGATTAATATTCAGTTGTTCGCTAATATAATACATCAAGGAATTTCAAAAATAAATATGGAGAGATGAAAAGCTAAATACAATTTGGATTATGAACGTCGAATTGACATAACTCATATTTCTGAATTTGAAACTATCATAATTTGGATCTACAATAATTATCAAATTCTGTGATTTATTGAATCAAAATGGATTAAATAAGAAAATATAGAACTGAGACCACATATATCTTTTCTTGAGTTCATGCAATTTTCATTTTGTGAAATTCGTAACATTTCAAGAAAATTTCTCTTTTTCGAATCTTTTTCGGAATCGAGTATTATTATTATTAAAAATGGATATCCTAAAAAGTGGCTTAACAAAATTCTTTTCAATATTCCTAACAACAATTCAGTTCTACAAGAACCTCAAGAGTTTATTGAAGAAGAATTAAAAAATTTTTTGGTATTACCCTTCCATGAAAAACTAACTAATAGATTGAGAGAATTGATACCCAGAGAAAAATTCAAACTTGCGATCAGAAATGTTAAACCTATAAGAAAGATCTTCACTAAATTGAAAGATAAAATCGAAAATTTCAATAGATCTAATGTTATATACAAAATTCATTGTAATGACTGTGAAAAATGTTATATTGGCCAAACCTCTACCAAATTAAAACAAAGAATTTCTCAACATAAAAGTAATGTAAGAACTCAAAAAGAAACCTGTGCTCTTTCTATACATTCTTTAGAATAGCAACATCAACCAAATTTTAGTGATGTAATAATACTTGATTCCGAAAAAGATTCGAAAAAGAGAAGTTTTCTTGAAATGTTACGAATTTCACAAAATGAAAATTGCATGAACTCAAGAAAAGATATATGTGGTCTCAGTTCTATATTTTCTTATTTAATCCATTTTGATTCAATAAATCACAGAATTTGATAATTATTGTAGATCCAAATTATGATAGTTTCAAATTCAGAAATATGAGTTATGTCAATTCGACGTTCATAATCCAAATTGTATTTAGCTTTTCATCTCTTCATATTTATTTTTGAAATTCCTTGATGTATTATGTTAGCGAACAACTGAATATTAATCCTCAATTTCGTAAGTTGAAATCTTCTCAGATATTTATATGTTTTTTCCATCACTTTATTCATATTGTAGTTCTCCTGACGAAGAGAAAATATATTCTCGAAAGCTCGAGTTGAGAAAAAAAAATATAATTTAAACTCTGCTGCTATTCCCATTATTTATATTTAGTATATATATATATATATATATATATATATATATATATATTTTGTTATGGAATTTTTGTTATGGTTCTATATTTATATCTAAATTTTGAGTATTTCAAAAGGATACATAGTACGTTACCTGGTTGAAACTATATCATAACATAATTGCAAGTACATGAATCAAAATTCAAAAGTTTCAATATTTAAATTTATTGTTTACATTCCAGAGATCATTTCAATTAAAAATTTTCATAGTAAATTTCATATGTAATTATCAATTGTAGTCTTCGATTTCCAAATTCATTGAGTTTAATTGCTGGTTTTTTGATGAGGCTAAAATTGAAAGATTTTGATAAGGAAAATGTAAATAAATTCTATGTTATTGTATTATGTATTAGTGTTAAGAAATCTAGAGACTAAGGACTTTTGAGGAGTGAAACCAAGGAGACGAGAAAAGATTGAAGGGGAAGGAGGATTAAAAATTTTGGTGATTGAGGAGAAGTGAAAAACAAAAAACGAGAATATACAGATACAGAAATTGATGAGTGTTAAATAATATGCAAATATAATAAAAAGTGATTTTGATATGAATGGAAATGGTAATACATACATGAAGAATGGTAACATCCGATATGGACTTATAGTAAAGAAGAAATGAAATAAAGACATTGGCCCAGTGAATAAATTTTCAAGAGTGTTCCTTTTAAAGCAGATTGTGAACTTAGAAACTGAGAAAAGTGAGTTGATTCATAAACAATAACCTAAAAATTAACCTATATTATGAACTCTGAACATTGAACTGAAAAATCTCAACCATAGAAGTAGAGTGTTTTTTTTTATTATTATTAGAATAGATTGATATTGAAATCAAATTTAATATTAATTAGTTATTGAGAGTTTATTGTATTTGATAAAATTTAAATTATAATATTTTAAAATTCAAATCAAAATCTTTCAATTTTAATTGAAATCAAATTTTTGAACCCTCAATTGAGAAAGAGTCAAGGCCAGGTAAAATTTTCAAAATTCAAAATTCTATATTTTTTATAATTTTGGTTCCTCAAAATTCAAATTAAATTGAAAAATTTTAAAGATAAATAAAAGGAACCATAACAATATATATATATATATATATATATATATATATATATATATATATATATGGATATCCACGTTCCTTTCTTAACAAAATGTTTTATGGTACCGGTTTGATAGTTCCTAATCGAGGGTTGACATTAGCCCCAATTGCAAATAATAATCCATCTAATAACAATAATAATGAAAATAATTATACTTCTTCAGCACAGAGTGAGGTTGACTTGGTTCTATCTAAATTTATCTCTGCCCTTCATTCCGGGCTTGACTCAGAAATTATGCCACATTTTGTACGGTATTGAAAATTTAAAAATTGCCAAATACTATCCACACTCCTTTAGTTTGCTTTTCAGTTCTTTGAAGGCCAAAATTCCTACACTCTTAAGATGTGATTGTGTATAATATTTGATTTCTTGCAACGATTGCTCATCTGTTTATGTGGGACAAACCAGTCAATATTTGAAATGTCGCATCGCTCTCCATAAAAACGACATTATAATACATCCAGAGAGATGTGCTCTAGCTGGGCATGCATCAAACCTTGGACATCAATTTAATTTTGATGAAACCAAAATTCTCTGTCAAAATAATAACTTAACAAAAAAAACTTTTCTGGAAATGTGTTATACAGAAGAAAATGTTAATAATATCGAACTGAAATATTGCTTAGTGTCCTCCAAGATTTAATAATGGAAATATTATTGTGGGAATAGGACAATAACAATATGTCAGAGTGTCTAATACACACAGTCACACAAAAAATGTCATACAGAAGAACTGGCACACAATATCAGCGTATACATCATTGGATAAAGTGACTTTCTTAACATTAATTGATTTCCTTTTCCAATCTAGTTATTTTGTATTTGATGATGACACTTACCAACAGGTCGAAGGTACAACGATGGGAGGGATTGCTAGTCCTGCATTAGCTGCTGTTGTGATGAATGACCTTGTCACAACAGTAATTGATCAATTACCATTTACGGTACCATTCTTCAAGTTTTATCACAGCGATACCAAAAGATAAGGTGAGGGAAACACTATTATTTTTCAACCGTTATCATGATAAAATCCAGTTCACAATAGAAGTAGAGAATGAAAGATCACTACCATTCCTTGACGTATGTGTGCACCGAACTGAACAACAAAAACTTACAACCAACTGGTATACAAAACCCACGAGTTCGGGTGTTATTTTGAATTATTTATCTACACATTCCCTTGGCTATAAGATCAGTGCCATTTACAACATGCTTCATAGAGCAGTCAACTTAAGTGCACCTGTATTGTGGTAAACCATGGGAATTATTGAATTTTCGTTTCACATAGTTGAGAATGAACGTAAATACAATGTTGCTCACGGGATTATCAGAGAGTTGTTATTCGATCCTCAATGACTTAGACGTCTGGAGATAAACGAATAATTTCCTTTCGCAGTCTGTGAAATGAAATATTCACCAGACCTTTTATCAGTTATTATAAATATCCGGACGAACTGGGCTCCACTTTGGGATCTCAGCAGAAAAATCGTGAGAAGGAAAATCTTTGCTGAATTGCAAAATTGAGTATTTGCCATTGAGTCATTGCCAAGGCACGCCTAATTTGGAGAAGGAGAGGAAATTTTTTTGATACCTGATTGGTAATACTCAAAAAGGTTAGGTGAGGGGGAACCACCCACCAGAGGTGGAGGCACATTAGTTTCCAAAGGGAAAAGTCAGTAGACCTGGGGAAGACGGTTCCGTGAGGTTTTTCAGGTTGCTCCGCGGAAGATCGGAAAAAGTGAGTGCATCTAGGGACTCCGGTCGCGAAAGATATCCTTAGATTACTCGGAAGACGTCGGGAATCGGTAAAGTTCAAGTTTTGGTACTTGGGGAATATTAGGTCGTTTCGAAGGGTGAAACGGTTTGAGTAGGTACGTTAAGGGAACAAGGTACAGGTTTATTTCGTAGTTGACGGAAATACTAGGTAGCTTCGAGAAGGGGAAATCGAAGTAGTAGTTGTTTGTTGTAAAAAGGGGAATCTTACGTTTTATTCAGTTAGGATATTCGAGTTGGGAAACGCGATCGGGAATTAGGTTAAAGTTTCGCAAAGACGGGAGTGAACATTTTGCGAGTGATTTATTTCAGGAACCTTGGATTATATACCAGCGCGGGAGATAAAAAGGTCAGAATTTTCTAATTTTATTTGATGAGAATAGTCGAGTCCAAAAGTCTTGCCATCTTTCCATCTCCTATCAGCTCACTGTGTAATTTCTTAGTAATATGTTATGTTGAAATCTGGGTAATTAAGTACTTTAGAGTATAGGAAGTCTTATAGGTTTTTTTGTGAAAATTTTACTTATCTAGTCTGAGGTGCAGACATAGGAATTAAATTGATACTTCAGTAAATTTTTGTAGGTATTTTGGGGAAAATAGATATCTTTGTTATGTTACTTCAGTGGTTTTAATTATTCCTAATACTCAGAATTCTCTCTAAGAAGAAAAATAACACCAAGACCTTCTCGATTCTGCAGAAGGCCGGACCCACCCTCTCTTCGAAGTGGAGAGAGTCTAAATTTTGTTGTTAGGTTGACAATGAAGCCGCTCTCATTCGTCAACCCTCTTAACATCTAGACACTCCCTTATGAACAAAGTCACTTTTTCACAAAAAGGACAAATGATCATATAGGGGTGTGTAGCACAGTATACCACAACCATAACATAGAAAAAGTAAAGAATATCCTATACAACAACAATTATCCAAAACATTTCGTAAGCAGAATTATTTCAGAACTTTTACCGAAAATTAAAGACAAAAAGAATAACATAATTGAAACAAATAAGAAATACTATAAAATACCATATATACCAGAACTTTCACAAAAACTTAAAAGAACTCTAAAATCAGATAACAAGGAATTAGTATTTTATAATATAAAAACCGTGGGTTTGTTATACAGCCGTATCAAAGATCCTATTAAAAAAGAACAAAAATCGGGGGTGATATATGAAGTTCCATGCTTGGACTGCGATAAAGTATATATTGGACAAACAAAGCAATATTTAAACAACAGGATGAAACAACATAAATATGACTTGAAAGACTCAAAAAACAGAGAAAAGACGGCACTGTGCTCCCATTTCTTCATAGAGAATCACCGGTTAGATTTTCCTAATGTGAAAATTCTTGAAAAAGAAAAACAATATCAAAAAAGAAATATCTTGGAGATGATTCACATTAATTTAAACAAATCTGTTAATTTTAGATCTGATACTAGTCATCTTAGTTGTTTATATAACCCAATATTATTTAAGTATAAGAATTTGACAAAAAGATGAACAAGTTAGTTCAAACGTGAAATAGTTCAATATTCGACAACTAAAATACGACTTGTTTTGTGATTCACATTTATGGTTTATGGTTTGTTGTTTCAAACTATCTAGTGTACATGTGTCATTTTCCTTGATTGACTCACATTTTAAATTTTTCTACATTATATGGTCGGTATTTGTAATTTTTAACATATTGAGGTATGTGATTTTTTGTCACTTCGTGTATCTGTGTAAGAGAAGGAAAATGTTGTTAATGATTTTAATTTTGTAGGCCTGAAGAAGCAAATGTGAATTTGCGAAACGTCGCCAAATATATGTCTTAGACACTCTGACATATTGTAATTGTCCTATTCCCACAATAATATTTCCATTGTTAATAATATCAATAAGAAAACTGATATTGATGGATTAAGTAGTATTTATAGTTATATACTTTCCATGGAAATGCTTCAAGTCCGACCAAATACTTTTAATGATTCTATTACTTGATCCATGTTGGTTTTGGTTTTCTTCTTCTTTTTCATATTAATTTTATGATTCAACATCAAAATTGACGTCAGTAAGTTCACTGTCTAATTTATGTCTCCTGTTTTTGGATATCGTTATCTTTTATAACCTAGTCAAATGTAAGCTTATTCAGTTAATCCCATAGATATTTCCTTTTAATATGTTCCATTGTAGCATCCTGATGAAGGACCGCATTTGGTCCGAAATATAGATGTATTGAGTGAAAATTGGTTACTTCAATCTACCCACCTAGCCGAGTACCCAAAATAATTTAATCATAAATTGAAAGAACGGCGAAGTCATTTCTATTTATATATATATATATATATATTATATATTATTATAATATTATTATATATATATATATATATATATATATTATTTATATATATATATATATATATATATATATATAAATATTTATATATATATATATATATATATATATATATATAGCAACAAATTCGCAGAAGAATTTAGTGAAAGAATTATAAAACATATACATTTTACATACTGCCATATAGGAATGAAACAAATAGAGAATAAAATTAAACCGTTCTATTTTGCGAAAAATTTAAGTAGTAATATAAAAAAAATTTGCAATAATTGTGAAATATGTTTGAAAAACAAATCTAGAACAAAATTTAAATATGGCTTGATGTCTCATCTTGGTCCTGCTTCAAATCCATTGGAAATTGTCTCTATAGACACCATTGGTGGATTTGGTGGCTCACGTTCTACTAAAACATATTTACATTTGTTGGTCGACCATTTTACGAGATACGCCTATATTTTAACATCAAAAACCCAAAGTGCCGAGGATTTTATTAGACTTGTGAATAAAGTTAATTGTGAAAATAAAATTGGTATGATTCTATCTGACCAATATCCAGGTATAAATTCAAAACAATTTAAAAGTTTCTTGATGAAAGAGAACATACCCATTATCTTTACTGCTGTTAATGCGCCTTCTTCTAACGGTTTGAACGAACGATTAAATCAAACTTTAGTCAACAAGATAAGGTGCAAAATAAACGAAAAACATAATAAATTAGCTTGGACTACAATTGCACATGATTGTACACAGAAATATAATGAAACTGAACACACAGTTACAGGGTTTTCCCCTAAATATTTAATGGAAGGAAAATTAATTAATATTTTACCAGAGGAATTAAAAGAAAATATTACACAAAATAAATTTTCAGAAGATAGAAAGATAGCTTTAGAAAGAACTATAAGATCTCATAATTATAATAAAAAACTATACGATAAAAACCGGATGGAATGCGAATTCAAAGTAGGTGACTCTGTTTATATTGAAAACGGAAACAAATTAAATAGAAAAAAGTTAGACGAACTTAGAATTGGTCCTTTCAAAATTTTGGAAAAAATATCTAACTCAATTTATAGAATTAATATTGGACGCAGAAAATTTGAATCAAATCTGTTTCACATTTCAAAACTTATACCTGTACAGTAAGAATTTGGGGTTCTTTGGTTTGGAGGGGGGGAGATGTAAATGAAGATTCCCCACTCTTCATTCAATTTAGTTTCCCTGCGCATCGTCTCTGATATTTCGATAGTTCTAGAAAACAGTCTTTGTGCATATGTTATATGAAGAAATATTTTGAGTTTATTGTTCAAGTGAATTAATTTGATAAATTGAAGCAATAGCTTTAAATGTTGTTTCTCTTTACAGGTTAGTAAATAGTTTATAATAGTTTTAAGATAATTAGTGTTGTGAAAAGGTAATTTGGGATGATACAATTCATGAAATAAAATCTCTTTACAGAGCAACAAATTCGCTTTTTGTTTCAATAAGAAAACAATCCATTACATATATATATATATATATATATATAATATATATATATATATATATATATTTATATATATATATATATATATATATATAAATGATATATATATATATATATATATATATATATACAGTTTTTCGGGAATTAAACCAGTGTTTATATATATATATATATATAACAAATAATATTATCCTCTCTTCTGAATATAACAAGATAGTATTGTGTTTCTATAACGGGTACGTACTATAACAAAAACCGATAATAGGTTTGTTCGTTTCGCAGTTCGGAACTATACCTAATTTTTGGTCCGGAACGAACAAACGTTTTCTCATTTGTTCATCTCATAGATGAAAAATATGAAGAAAGGAGCATATGGTCGATTTAACAATAAAACCGTTTTTACCAAAATCGGTCATTTCGAAGAACCAATTTTATTCACTTGATCATAAACTATTCTCATTTTGAGCGTTTCAATCAAAAACGATGTCCACGTGTTCCAGTAGCGTCGAGGGTTATGTTCTGTAATCATGAATAATATTCTGTAGACATGGTTTATGTTCTGTAATCATGGGTGGATCTATAGGTTTGTTTTAACAGCTTTTTCGAACGGTCCCAAACTGGCCCAAACCAATATACGGACTCATATGTGCGCATGTCCAGTCTGAATTTTTGTTGAAGACTGGGCCAGTCCGACTGGCTGGGTTCAGTATTTTGCTTGAACGCATAACTTTCTTAACCGCCTGCTTGAACAGCGGACAACGGGTCAGTGACTTGAATTGGTTTCTGCTTGAACGTCCATGTTCGACTGAACATGCGTTGTCATTTTGCAATCGGTCCGAGGCTGATGCTAAACAAACCTTGTATGTATATAAATATAACATCTATCTAGAGTTAACGTGTTTATTATAAGTGCATCTACCTTATAACTTCGATCTGCGGGCTCTCGAGTAGAGATTATTGCTAAGTGTTATAAAGCCCCTCCCACTGCGGCTTTCTAGCAAAATTTTAATTACCTATCGAAAATAATCATCGATAGTCATTTTGATAGTTTAAAGCACAAACATTGTATGAAATCATCATTTGAAATATCTCTTGAATGTTTTTTCCTGTATCATTGTCTCTACCCGTTTTTAGTAAAAACTCGGATACAACAACTGTTATTTGATAATAACCATAATAGTTGATAACCGTCTTTGAGAAATAACGTTATTTTCCATCCCTTTTGGTGATTTGGTACTTTCTGCAACGTTTTTTGTTATTAGTTTTTTGGAATTGAGGTGTTTTGAACGAGTTTTGTTGATTTTTTACGTGCTTGGTAGATTCCCTCAGTTTTTACAGTTGAAATTAGGTACTTTAGCAACAACCATTCCAGTCAACAAAAATAATACAAATACTCCTTCCTTCAGATTCTGTAAATATATATCAGTTCATTTGTTTAAGGTATCACAATAAAAATGAATAAATCTTGAAAAAGATCATGGTTTATGTTCTGTGAGTTCTGTGATCGTGAGTTATCTTCTGTGGTCATTGGTTTTGTTTTGTGGTAATGAGTTATGCTCTGTGATATTGCGTGTTCTGTGATCATGGGTTATTTTCTGTAGTAATGCGTTATATTCTGTGATCATAGGTTATATTCTGTGATATTGTGTTATGTTCTGTGATAACCAGTTATGTGTGTCTACTAAAAAGGTGTATCTACCGAAAAGGTATATCTACCGATAAGGTGTATCTACCAACGAGGAGTATCTACCGAAAAGATGTATCTATCGATGAGGTAGATCAGTGGGCCCACTAGTTGAAATGAAAATATAAAATTTTTGTCTGATGGAACCCAGTGTTTGAATATTTTCATAGAGCTTGCTGAAAAGGAATGCCTACAAAACGCAAAAATTCAATACGCTCAATTTGATATCCGAGAGAAAAATGAGTACGTATTTTCGTATATTCACTGAAATATTCTCGGAAGCTCATTGATCCACTCGTTATTTATTTCTTCAAATGATTAACAATGGTGCAGAGCCTGAGTAGTCAATCCCCTGCTCGAGCGAAATTATTCCGTAGCCAGGCCCGGATCTACGATTTTTTCTGACCAGGGCAAAAATTCATGGTGGCGCCCCCCCTCTTGAGTTTGGTATAAGAATTGGCGGCTTTTAAAATTTATATCGACACAAATGGAATGAATTAAATAATCAAAATAAAATCGAAATTTTCGAGCAATTTTCAACAGGCCATAACTTCGAGAGGAATGGTCGTACAAGAAAAAACAAGAGAAGGAATTGTATAGCTCTCAGTACCTATCTAGATATTGGATTATTACATTGAAATCTTGTAACTTCATAAGTTTTTGAGTAATCTTAGAAAAACCAACAACAACAAAATTTTCAATTCAATTTTCTATCCTATTTTTTTCAGATCTTGATAGTCTACTAATCATGGATCAGTTTTCCGAAACTGTAGTGTATAAATCAATTGAAACTACTTGTTCTACCAAAGTACAAATTACACTTTTTAATCTTTTTACATTCAACCAATTAGAAATTGGACAAATTTGAATACAATGCGTATAGAAAATTTATTCTATGAAAAAAAAAATTGAATGCCAAATTTTGGTAAATGTGGGCGAAAGCGGCGGTTATTACTCATAATATCATCAAATGGACTGGAATTCTCAGATTCTCACCAACAAATGCTCGAATATTGCAATTTTTATAACTCTTGCTTTATGACACTTGCCTGATGGTATACACTAACTACAGCAAAGCTTGTTATTTGTTATTAGGGTGTATGGCTATAAAAATTTGTTCGAATCATGTTGTTTGTCACATTCTTCTTTGATTTTTTTGTAGTCAAGATGGCGGGCGAGACGGACGCGTCTGACGGAGAGCCCGATGAAATTAGCATTAACCCTAGAGAAACTGGTGATAAAAGTTTCAAATGTTGTGCAAAACAGTGTAAAGTGTGCATGTGCAGAAACTGTTTAGCTATTTTCCACGATAGCTGCACCAAAAGGATGAAAAATGTTAAAATAATCGATGAGAAAACAGTTGAATGCTGTGATGCAAAATATGTGAATGAAACTGAAGGCGATAAGTCGGAAATGAAATCATTAAAAATGGAAATACACTACCTGAAGCTTGAACTGGAAGAAATGAGTAATAAAAACAAGGTTCTTACATTAAATAATGAACTTCTTCAAGAAAAGTTAAGTAAGGTTAGTAAAGAAAAAACCGATGATAAGGACGTCATAGTTCCTGTTATCGAGATAACATAAAGAAAAGGAAACAAAGATAAGAAATGTGAGCTACCCAAATCTGGCCAGTCTTATGCAAGCAGGGTAGGCGCAAAGCAGGTTAGTTCAAATGAACCAAAAGAAGAAATCCAACAAATGACAAGACAGAGTAAACAAACAAACCTCTCAACCCAACAACGCAATAAAACACTAAGTCAACAATCTATAACAGAGAATGAAATAATCGAAACAAGTGATGAAGGAACTAAAAGAGGAAATGGGAATACTATCGACCGAAAATACGGAAAAATGAACAAAAGAAGGATGGGGACAATAGGAACAGGTTCAGACACAAATAACCAAGATTTCGGAGGAGTTCAGAAAAAGCTATGGATTTATATATATAGAGTAAATAAAACGTGCACTGAGGATAAAGTTCACACATATATAAAACAAAAAACCGGCCTAACTGACAAAGAAATATGGACCAAAGAAATTCCAGTGAAAGGAAATGGCCTAAGCAGATTTGTGGTGACAGCACCTTTAGATAAGAAGGAACTACTTTATAGCTCAGAATTCTGGCCTGCTGGGGTAGGAATCAAGCGTTTCAATTTTGAAAAACACAGGGAATTTCTACAAACTATTCAAACGACTAATGAAAATTCTTTTTAGAGTTCGAAACTGCTGGGAAGGTACAAAGAGGCACATAGAGGGAACATGGTAGGCAACATAATATTATGGGTAATTCGGTAGGATTTGGAATACTACATCAAAATGTGAGATCAATAGGCAATGCAAAAGAACTTTTAGAAGAAGTGATGAAAGAAAATGAAGAATTGAAAGTGCTGTGTATTTCTGAGCACTGGAAGACAGAGGAACAGCTACAATACCATACAATAGCAAATTTCAAATTTGAAACATACTTCTGCAGAAAGGAAAAAGAACACGGGGGAGTAGCAATTTACATCAGAAATGGGTTACAAGCAAGAGAGAGAAAAGATATCAAGAAAATGTCCAGGAAAAAAATATTTGAATGTGTAGCAGTAGAATATCATATAGGAAAAAGTAAGCAAATCTGCATTGCAGTATATTATGATGGAAATATTGAGAAAATGAGTGAAGCTTTAGAAAAGATTTTACAGAAACTACATAATGAAAATGCGAAGGTTGTAATAGCAGGAGACTTCAACATCGATATGGCAAAGGAATCTTCTAAAAAACAAAGCATCCTAGACTTAATGGGTACATATAATATAAAGCAAACAGTACATCAACCAACTCGAATATCAAAGAACTCAGCAACATGTATTGATGGAGTTTTCACAAATGTCGAGACACCATATACAGCCAATATCATCGACACGCACATATCTGACCACACGGCTCAAAAAATAGTTTTTGACAACGGAATATAAGTGTAAACGTTTCTTCTCGCAAAGAAAGATACAGCACTTTAAGGATTTACTAAAAGAACAGAATTGGAGTTCTCTTTATGGAATCAACAAAAGTGATGTAAACAGTCAGTTAAATTACTTCCATCAGTTATACTTGAATATATTCAATGAGGTATTCCCGGTTAAAAAAGTCAAGATGAACAGAGTGCAAAAAATGGAAAAAATGGATCCAGAAGCGAAAAATATCAAACAACATCTAGATATACTACTTGTGCTCAGCACACATGATAATTCTTTCAAAGAGATGTATCGGAAAACAAAAATTCAATATGATAACTATTTGAAAAAGAAGAAAAGAGAAAAATTTGATATGGCCATTAATGAATCTGAAAATAAAAGCAAAACTATGTGGTCATTTATAAGGTCAATAAACTCCCAGAAAAGAGATCAATTACAGATGAATGGTAATCCAGAAAATATTGTAAACGAGATGAACACCTTTTTCGTAAACACTGCAAAAAAATTGACTGCAAACATAACAAAGTGCGAAAGTGAATACGAATATGAGGAGGAAGATAAGTCATTGCTGCTGAGGAGAATAAGTATGGAGGAAACCAGAGAAATCATAAAATCATTAAAGAACAAACACTCCAGTGGATATGATGGTATATCAAACAAAATGATCAAACAAACAGCTGAAGAGATAGTCCAACCCATCAATTACATCATAAACAACTCTTTAAAATATGGTATATTTCCTGACAGCATGAAAATAGCTATTGTCAAGCCAATACACAAGAAAGGCGAAATCAATGAATACAGTAACTACAGACCAATAAGCATTCTACCCAGCTTCTCAAAGTTACTAGAAACAGCATATTGTAAACAAATCATGAATTTCTTGACAGAAAATGCATTTTTTAAGGACAGTCAACATGGATACCGGAAAGGAAAGTCAATACAAACAGCTATATATAGTTTTTTGACAAAAATTGTGGAGGCTTTTGAGAATAAAGAGGTGGCAATGGGGATTTTTCTTGATCTTACAAAGGCATACGACTGTTTGGATGCGAAAAAATTAGGAAGAAAATTGGAGAAATGTGAAATAAGGGGACCAGCTTTGATGTGGGTAAGGATCATATTTTGCAGCAAGAAAGCAAAGGGTTGAAATGGAATCAAAGGGAGAAGTCTTCAAATCTGACTTAGAGGAGATGATTTTGGGAATTCCACAGGGCAGTATTGCCGGCCCACTCTTCTTCATAGTTTATGTCAATGATTTTGAAAAGTGTCTGGGGGAGGATGAAAGTGGGGTGGTCACGGCGAATTATGTCGATGACACAAATTTATTGATTACCCATGGGATTTTTTCAGAACTTAAGAATTTGGGCTCAAAATTAATGGAGGAAAGTCAAAAATGGTTTGAATCAAACAATCTTATCTTAAACAAGGAAAAAACAAGAATGGTTCTCTTTTCAACTTCAACCGTGTGCGATGAAAGGATAAATAATGATGATTGGGATGATTGCACCAAACTGTTGGGGATATATATAGACACAATCTCAAATGGAATGAGCATATAAAATATTTGAGTGAAAAGATCAGAGCAAGTGTTTATGGTTTGAGAGTACTGACACGATACACTGGTAAAGCTGCCATGAAGGTCCTATACCATGCAATAGTTGAATCAAAATTGAGGTTTGGGATTATATTCTATGGAACATCAAATATAGAAAGTTTATTCATACTACAAAAAAAAGGAATAAGAATCATCAGTAATCTCAAATACAACCAATCTTGCAGAAGTTGCTTTAAAAAAAATGGAATACTAACTGTGTATGCTATATATATACAGGAATGTGTATTATTTGTGAAAAGGCACCATCAACTGTTCAAAAAATATGAAAATAAGAAAGAATTCCATGAAACTAGAGGTTTGGATTATATGTATCCCAAGTTCAATCTAACAACAAGCCAACGACAAGTAGAGTACAGATGCCTGAAGATTTTCAATTCACTGCCTGAGAGTCTAAAAGGAATAGAGGATATTAAAGGATTCAAAAGAAAACTTTATGGATTTTTGTTGAATCTAGAACCATATGATATGAAGGCTTACATGAGATGAATCACTTGAGTGTTTTCTGTTTTTGTGTTTATTTTCTTTTGACACTGTTTCACTTCACTCTCTGCTGAATTTGATTTGAAATAAAGACCAATTTATTATTATTATTATTATAATTCTTGCATTATTATTATTAATATAAAATATTAAAAGAGTTGAGGTTGAAAACCTATAAACTCAAAAAGAAAATTACAGAGGTTGGTACTCAAACACTTTCAAAGTGAGTTCTTGAAAAACAGAAAAAAAGTTAATCATAGTTGACAACAAAAAAGATATCCAGGCTGCAGATTAAAGCCCTCGCTGAGTCGACATCCATCCTCCATATCTGTTTTTGAATGTGTTCACTGAAAGGGTTTGCAAAACGGAATTTGGAAGACTGTTCCAGCCCAGACACCAAAAACTCTATTGGGAAGGAAGTTCTGACGATGAGTGGTTCTGAAGTTTTCGCGTTTCAGTTTTGTAGTCGTTACCTCTAAGATGGTTACTGTTCAGAGTGAACATGTCTCTGACTCTATCACATAGGATCTGCGAATGGCTCGGTATGTGTAAATGAAGTCCCCACGAGTTCTCCTCTCCTCGAAAGATATTTGCGACAAGGATCTTAGTCGCTGCTGGTAAATGGGTCGGATAGACCCATATCATGATACAAGGAATACAAGATATGAATCCTCTGGTTTCAAAACCCGACAAATCAATTTTTGGTGAAAAATGAGTTAGATACAGAAATGGATTAGTTTTCTCCTCGTGCACAATCCAGTAAAATATTATAATTCAGAACCAAATTAATCCGACAGAAATTGGCTTCGAAATATGAGGTTGGTTTCAAAACCCGACAAATCCAACATTGGGGTGAAGATTGGCTTACACTGGATAAACTACGGTATTTCTGTGGTCCTGGAAAAGTACTCTAATGCCTCAGAAAATGTCAGTACTTCCAAACCGGCAAACCTATGCGAGCCAGCCGAAGAACTATCAGATTTTTTAATAGTCTAAATTGTGACATTGAGAGAGTCTTCCGGGCTTATTGGCCGTGGTCTATTAGGAATTATTTCACCTAACGTTTCGCCCACAACTGCGGTAGGCATCTTCAGAGGATTCTTGGTCTTAGATTGTAACTCGACCGCTGAATTTCCGAAAGTGACGCTGGATTCGATCCGTTGGCCCCACTTATACCCTGATCATTGGCGGGAGAAGGTAGTGGGTTTACGCGCGCGATGTTGATTGGTCCATCGCTTCCACTTCGTATTGGCTTGATTTTGGTCTTTTCCAACACCGGCAACCATGCGCTATGTACCAAAGGAGTTTCTTCCCTTCTGTTCATATTGTTCTTATGTTTATATATCTCAATGGCTTCCATGTTCATCCTAGGATAGAAACTTTTGATGTTTGAAATAGCTTCTGCCTTTGAGAAAACAATATTGTGTCCATCTGTCAGAGCATGTTCCGCTAGTGCGGATTTTTCTGTCTGATTGAGTCGACAGCATCGTTCATGCTCCTTAATTCTCGTATTGATACTTCGCTTCGTTGTACCAATGTAGACTTTGCCGCAGTCACAAGGTATCGTGTAAATACCGGGTTGAGAGAGTGGGTCGACTTTGTCTTTGGTAGTTCTGATCATTTGGCCAAGTGTTTGAGTTGGCTTATAGACAGTCTCTATATTGTGGCCCTTTAGTATTCTACCAATTCTATCGGTGACCTTGGGGATATATGGTAAGATAGCTCTTCCATTGGGGGTGAGTTGTGATGTGTTATCATCACGTGTGGAAAGTCTTGGTCTTATTGCCCTCTGAATTTTCTTAGCATTATATCCGTTAGCGATGAATGCATGCTGTAGATGTTCAAGTTCATCCTCCAGAAATTCCGGCTCGCACAATCGTCGGGCTCTATCTACGAGTGTTTTTATACCTCCTCGTTTCTGTTGAGGATGATGATTGGACTGCTTGTGTAGATATCTGTCAGTGTGGGTTGGTTTTCTATAAACCCTGTGTCCTAGCTTTCCATTAGGCTTTCCAGTAACCAAGACGTCTAGAAAGGGTAGAGCACCATCCTTTTCAATTTCCATAGTGAATTGAATATTTGGGTGTCTAGTGTTAAGATGGGATAGGAAAGCATCCAATTCTTCAAGTCCATGACTCCAGACGACAAAAGTATCATCCACATAACGTAGCCATGTGGACGGTCTCTTAGTTGCCGCTTCAATTGTACTTTGTTCGAATTTCTCCATGAAGAAATTTGCAATTGCAGGACTTAGAGGGTTTCCCATGGCGTAGCCATCTATTTGCTCATAGAATTCGCCTTTCCACTGAAAATAGCTGGATGACAGGCAAAGTTCGAAGAGCTTTGTTATGTCATTCGGGAATAACTCAGACACGTAGTTAAGCGATTCCCTGATGGGAACTAGTGTGAACAAAGACACAACATCAAAACTAACGAGTCGGTCATTCGGTCCCAACTGAATGTTCTGCAGTTTTTGTACAAACTGGGAAGAGTCCTTGACGAAAGTGTCCGTGTTTCCCACATGAGGTCTCAACATAGTTGTTAAAACTTTAGCTAAGTCGTATGTTGGTGAATCGATGGTACTAACGATAGGTCTCAATGGGACATTATCCTTGTGAATTTTCGGAAGTCCGTATATACGCGGAGTCCTTGCTTCACTCTTACAAATCCTCTTTTTAAGTTCCTCATCGAAAGAAGAAACTTTTGTAAGTGCCTTTGCTTGTCTGGAGGTTTAGCCTTCCTGATGATTCTTGAGGCTTCAGTCCTCACTTCTTCAGCCGTAGCCTCAGGTAAAGATCGAATTGCTGCCTCAACATTGGCTATTATATTCTCTACAGGAATTTGTTTCGTTCGAATGGAGAAATTGTTTCCCTTTTCAGGGATGGATTTCTCCTCTTGTGTTAATGTTCTCTTGGACAAGTTAACAACAGTTTCTTTCCTGTTCGGAACTGAAGAAACAGATAATTCTTGCAACCGTGAGAATTTATTTTTGAGGCGTATAGTATTAGTGTACATTCGCCCCTACATGGATTTCTGGGTTATGTTATCGACAGAAGTCCAGTCTGTTGGTGTTAAGGTTCCTACTAGATCATTCTGTATTAGCCAAAGTTTTAACAACTATGTTGAGACCTCATGTGGGAAACACGGACACTTTCGTCAAGGACTCTACCCAGTTTATACAAAAACTGCAGAACATTCAGTTGGGACCGAATGACCGACTCGTTAGTTTTGATGTTGTGTCTTTGTTCACACTAGTTCCCATCAGGGAATCGCTTAACTACGTGTCTGAGTTATTCCCGAATGACATAACAAAGCTCTTCGAACTTTGCCTGTCATCCAGCTATTTTCAGTGGAAAGGCGAATTCTATGAGCAAATAGATGGCTGCGCCATGGGAAACCCTCTAAGTCCTGCAATTGCAAATTTCTTCATGGAGAAATTCGAACAAAGTGCAATTGAAGCGGCAACTAAGAGACCGTCCACATGGCTACGTTATGTGGATGATACTTTTGTCGTCTGGAGTCATGGACTTGAAGAATTGGATGCTTTCCTATCCCATCTTGACAATAGACACCCAAATATTCAATTCACTATGGAAATTGAAAAGGATGGTGCTCTACCCTTTCTAGACGTCTTGGTTACTAGAAAGCCTAATCGAAAATTTTCCAACTGGACCGTTATACATATTATGGTATAATATTTGTTTCGGTAAAAAAAAATTCAAAATGATGAATTTCAACAGAGTGAACACCGAACATTCAATTGAATAGATTTTATGAAGAGTATCTTGATGTTGCTTGAAACTTTGAGAAACACTACTTGTTTGTTCCTTCAGTTTTGTAGCTTTTCTTTATTTCATGGAATCTGGAAGCGAGGGCATGGCTCATTTTCATCAGAGAAAATATTTTTTCTGAAAAATCCATTCTTTTTATTCCGTGAAAGGAGTAAATATTGGAAATCAAAGTTATGAGAAATTAACGTTAATTTTCCAATTACCCAATATTCAATAATGTGAGTTTCTTTATTTTATGGAATCGTTTTTTTTTGAGGAATACCTTGAAGTATGTTTGAAACTTTGAGACACACTTTTTTTTTCAATTTTTAATTTAGTTCTGTAAAGAATTAATTACTGACCACTTTGATGAGTGTACCCTGTTCTTTTGAGCAGAGTCAGGCAGTTCAGTCCAGTGAGAACATCTCCTGAAATATAACTCCTGAAGATGCCAGACACTCGAACTGGCGAAACGTCGAGAACTAATCTACGACGACGGCCTAAATGCTCGAAAGAACAGGGTACATTGAACGATGGCCGCGAAAGCCTCAACCAATTCACTTTGATGAGATTCATAATATTAAAACTGCTCATGCCTAACATGGGTCCATTTTACAGAATGAAAGGACAAAATTTTCAGACAATATATTTCGTTTGATAAAAAATGAACCTTACTTTTGCTTACAGATTCCGTGAAATGAAGGAAAGCAACATAACTAGGGAACTCGCTAGGGAATAAAACAGAAAATGTATGTCAAAGTATGTGTCATGAATCAAGATACTTAAAAAAAAAAACATATTCCCAATTTAGTAGGGAAACGGTTATGACCCAAATCAGTCAGTATTGAAGAAACAATTTTGAACAGAATTTCCTAATTTGAGTTAGCGATTTCGATCTCTTTGCAGCGTTTATTGCAATTGTTTGGAATTGAGGATGTTTTTAGTGTTTTGAACGATTTTTGTTGTGACTTCCGATATTCTGTGGTCTTCTTCGTCTTCTTCTTCTTCTGCGGTGCCTTTTCTGGCAGAACCGAGGCCTGGTGGCCCATTGTTCATCCGCCTGTAGATGTCCCTTAGACACGTCAACAAAAATGTCGCGAGTCGACAGGGAGGGGTCCCCCTCACTATGGAAATATTGGGTGTAGGGTTTCCTAGGTGTGTTGACCTTAACTCATTAAGGTTTCCGCAGTTGAACAGAATTCTGTGATCACTATATCCATAATCTCCTCCCACAATTGTTGTCCTTTTTTTGTAATTTTTATAAGGCACCGCATAACTCAAAATTCACTTTGAATCTTTTCTGGTTAATTATTCAAATTTATTTATTGTCAAATTGTTCGTGAATGTTTCTATCGTCTGCGCGCCAATAATTTTCAATTTTTCTATGTCATATTGTTCATTCGTAAAATTCAGAAAAGTGGTGTGTCATAAGTGAGTTATTGGAATAACTTATTTTCTATGACCGAGATCATTGTTGATATGAAACAGATGACTTTGACGCTACGTACGACATGAAATCAGGAAATCCTGAATACCTCAAGAATTATTAATTTTAGGAGCATTAATATGTTGGGACATTATCTTAATTTTTTTTCGCACAATCCAACGTAATCATAAAAAATAGGGTTCTAATTTGAAAAACAAAAGTTATGGGCCAATCTTGATCCCAATTTTTGACCCAACATTTGGAACACCTTATGACGAGTTTTTCAAAATTTTAAAAATGTACAATATTTCAACAGTCTTCGACTTCAAAAATGTGAAAAAGGTTTGTGCTTAAGATATTTAGAATAGGAATAACAAATATGATACCGAATACTCTGATCTATCTTTTTTCTTAAGTTTTTTCTCGATATTTTGGAAATTATTATGACAAATGCAAATACGAATGTATTCACAATTGAATACTCTATCGAAATGGAAAACAAAAAAATGGAAGGAAAGTTTTGATTTTTTTTTCATTCCCTGTATAACTGAAAGTTGTCAAGCTGCAAGAATATTCTAGCTCGGTAGGTAATGTCGAACAATATCATAATCCCTATTTTCAGATTAAAATAGGTCCAGTTCTCCAGAAACACCTAATAGGCACTTGGTACATCCGAAAGTAACAGCTTAAATTTATGATACCAAATGGTTTTTTTATGACACTTGATGGTAAAAATATTGGGATAAATGCCATTTATTGCTGGCTATACATATATTGCCAAGTACTGATTGCAAACTTGTTTTTTCTAGTTCAGATTCCTTCGTATTTCATAACTCTCTCGGAATTATGTATTTCAACTGCTTTGAAATTTTACCAACTGCTTTGAACTTTTTCCAACTGCTTTGGAATTCTTTCAACTGCTTTGAAATTTTTTCCAACTGTTTCGAAATTTTTCCAACCGCTTTGAAATTTTTCCAACTGCTTTGAAAATTTGCCAACTTCGTTCAACATTGGGGGGGATCATCCACCCCCCATCCCGCCCCTTGGGCCCGTCCCTGGCATCTTGCTGTGACGTCACCTGGAGAGTATACAACCCGACAAATTCTAACATCTGCCTTCTGCAAGATTTGTTATGGCTTTTCTAAGAAATAATGTTATAAAATAAGTCATCGTCGCAAACTATTTAAAGATATGGCGGTATTTTTACAGTTCTTCCTTATTTTTTGTTCTGAAACGGTCACGATTAAAATTTGTTTTAGCAAATTTCAAATATGAGATGCGAAGTAGCTTTATGTACCAGTGATAATCAGCGCAGAATGTTTGATATAAATACCATATTCTTTCGATTTCCAAGACACCCAGAAATCATCAAAGTGGGATAGTGGCTGCAAACAGAATGACGAAGTTATTTCTTCAAACAGCAGAATATGTTCAAACCATTTTTCAGGAAATCGTTATGCAATAGATTTGCAGTTTGAGCCCACAAGATCGTCATCAAAAAAGTGTAATTTTTTGAATGCAGGTGCAATAATTACATCAAATCTTTTCAAAAATGATCATTGAGTAACGAAAGGTAAAATCATGTTGATAGAAGTCTCAATAGAAGCATACGTTGAAAATTGGTTCATTTCAAATTCTTTGTTTACTAGGTGAGTAATTAGAAAACTAGAGGATTTAATCATTAAGAAACTATAACAATATTCATTTGTAGTGATTACTTAAATGATGATGATTGATGTAGTTCAGAATTCATCATCACGAATACCTATCTATGAAATTGAGGAGTCATCATCATCATCCCCACAAATCAAGGAAGTTGGGTACGAATGCTCAGAATAGGAAAAGGTTAATGCAAATTCCAGATTTATAGAACATGCTGTTTTCAGGAGGATACGTAAATAGTATTATAGTATATTCTAAAACAAGTTGCAGGACGAGCTCCTATTCCAACACGAATGCGAAAGCATAAGTGTTGGAATTGCCTTCTGCCACTAGTTTTAGACGATATTTTCTCTATTTGAGTCAAGTTTGGTAAAATCCTCCTGATTTTCAAATAAAAATTCAGATTAGTTACTTTCGTATTGTGTCTTGACAGTTGGCGTGACTCACGTAATTTGACAGATTACGGAATTTGAAATGATTTGATTTGAAAATTGATAGGATCGGTGGTCAGTACTGACAACCAATGAACGAAAAATGTAACTGAAAACATTTCTCTAAACATTAAACATTGTATTACTCCGAAATTCACACCCAAAGTGAATTAATCAACAATTGTATTTATATTCGGAATAAAACTGTGATCAAGAAAGAAGTAGGTTATATCCCCTCACTTATTTATGTGCGATGTGAAAATCCGCTACATAACATTGGTGCCGAAACCCGGGAAAATTGGATATTGGAAGAAGCCCACTCTGGCCCAGGTAATCCAAAAGAGATTCATTTTGGAAGGTGGAAAAATCAAGAATTCCCCGAAGTTCCAGAAATTACACGGTCAGTACATCGTCCTCGCCGAGGCAACATCTGGTGCTTATCAGTAGCCGCACTGAAGAACATTCAAAAAACAGGACAGATTGTTTTGATTTATAATTTCGTTCGTTGAAAGTGAAAAATAAAGTGATTCTCGATCATCGTCACAGCGAAATAATATTGAATGACAGTGTCAGGTGACTTTGACCCCATACCCCATCCGAATAATTGTTTTCCAAATTTTCAATAATCAAACTGAAACGAGAAAACTTATGAATGTTATCCTTAATTTCACTGTATCAAATTAGGATCATAACTTCTTTTCAAATATTGGTTATGGTTGTTGTTGACGATTGATATAACTGGATTTCTCTCACAAATGTTGAGTTAAATTTCACTTCGCATTGAAAGATTGTTATATGATACATCTTTTTTTTAATTGTTAAAGAAACACTGAAATTTCTCGTATATTGAATTTGTATTTTCTTTTATTTCTGAAATCAATATTATCAGGAAATTTGATAACTGATATAAAATAGAAGCTTTGATTGAGCTTTGATTTGAAAAAAAGAATGTTTTTGCAAGACTAGGAACATTTTTGAATAGAAATAAAGATAAGGATGTTACTGATATTGAAGAATTCATTTCACGGCGTGATTGGTTGATCGAAGCTTTCAAGAACTATAATAGTGTTCAAGATAAAATTGAAAGCATATATATATACACATCCTGATGATTATGCTGTGGATAATGAGAATTGAGGCGAGGTTGAAAGTAGATATTGCCGTTATTTGTCTGAAATCAAAAACACTATCGAAATTTATAATTCTTAACGGAGACAAGTCACCATGAGTATCCCAGATACCCTTCCTCAGGAGAATAAAATTCGAGTTAAACTGCCGGAACTAAACATACCCATCTTTTCACGAAATATTGCAGATTGGACATCCTTTTTTGAAGTCATTTTTGAGGAATGAATCTCTCAACTCAATAAATAACTTACAGCTTACTAGTGACAATTTCAAAATTGCTATAGCCACTTTAAGGGATCGTTATGAGAACAAGCTTTTGATAATGAATGCGCATATAAGAGCTCTTCTGGAAACTCCTTCTCTAACTAGGTACTCTGTTAGTCAGCTGAGGAAATTCATAACTAGGATTAAATAGAACATAGAATCGTTGAAAAACTTGAGAATTCCTATTGATGAATGGGATATTATTTTGATTTTAATACAAGAAGGTCTTTCGAAATGGAAAGAACTAATAATGATCTCCCAACTCTTAAAGAATCTTTGTAGTTTTGGAAAAACGCTGTATAATATTGGAAAATCTTGGTGGTTTTTCCGATTCTACTATTAAAACTAAAAATACTCGACTCTCTCATCATTCCAGAACGGAAGGTGATACTGGAACCAAATCGTGTCTATATATATAAATGTATCAAATTCAAAAATCTCCCTCTTAATGATCGTTTTCAATTTGTTGAGGCCAAACGATTGTGCTTTAACTGTCTCGGTTCTAGGCACTTAAGAGTGGTTTGTACTTCCCAAGGATGTTCTATATGTAAAAAAACACATCATACTCTCCTGCATGATTTTAATTCAAATGATAGAAAAACCACTTCACATACTTCTGCTACAGTTAGAGGTACAGTACTGGCCCTTATCTATCAAACAGGGTTGATTCCTCGCTAGCAGGTATATCGCACCATGACACACCCAGTTGTATTCAAAATAATAACCTGCCTAACAATAATAACGTTTAAAACATATCTTCATCTAACCAAAGTTTTCATGTGCTCTTGGCAACAGTCAATGTTAAAATGTATTCCACCGATGGTTAACTCATTTCAGTTAAGGCATTACTTGATCCCGCGGAAGTCAAAGTCCATTTATTACAGAAGATCTCGTTGCAAAATTGAACTTGTGCACTTATATAAAACCCTTACAAATTTCAGGAATTTCAAATAAAAATACGCCAGTTAATAGGACTGCGGATGTCAAATTCTATTCACAATATAAAGGTGCAAGTTTTCATGTTATCTGTTGCGTCTTATCAGATATCACTTGTGAATTACCTCAATTTGAAATTAACGCCAGTAAATTGCGCATTCCGTCAGATATCAATTTAGCAGACCCAAGCTTTGATAGTCCATCTACAGTAAATACCCATCAAATACGTTACATCGCCTGACACTTTGACAACATGAAATAAAATCTTAATTGTGTTGTCGCATATGCGTCCAAAACCTAGTAATATCGCTTTGTTAACGAAATGTGGTAGAAAAATTCTCGACATTTGGACGATGAATAAAGATATCTCAAATGTGATTCCCATGAGATGCAAATATTCGTTCGTATTGTGACTCATAGCCAAAAAGTGTTGAGTTACTCAGTGTTGTTATTTCAGGGGAAGTAAAATATGCTAGTTTGCGTTCAGAAAATACCAAAAATATGCTTTTTCATTTGGGAAAGTGCCGAAAAAAATGCTGGTTTTTCATTGATTTTTTTTTCTATAGCTATTTCTGAAATATAAATTTTCTTCGACTCACAACATTTGAATGTGAATGAATATTGGGGTTCTGAGTTATTAGATCTCAAAATATTCCAAGGTCCTGGGTTAAATTTTAATTTTTTTTATTGTCAGAACTGTTTTTCTCAAACTTGGATGAATTGAAATATGGTTGTTGTGGTATAGATATTAATAAAATATGTTATATCTCAATATTCTCAAATCGATATGCACATTACTGGAAACTTCTGAATGCGGAAGAACTGTTCGTTTTAATTCTAACTTGATGTGATTTAAGCTTTGGTACTTCATAAAAACCAATGTTTGACATTCTTCACCTTACGATTTCTCAGCTCCCAGAAAATTATACGATAAAAAAGTTACGATACCGGGTTATATTTGAAATTTGGATCTCGAAGACCGAGGGTGCTTGAACATATTATGATACACGTAACGGGTGGGACATTGGATTTAAAAATATTTCGAATATTATCACTCGCGTTAATGCAGGGATAGGAATTCCCAAGAAAAAGAGCCAGATGTCCGGCTGGATCGATTACAATTGTCCAAGTTTCTTTAGATATTTCCTGTAAATATATCGGTTGTTGCAAGCTCATAAAAATTTATTGTGTCTATAAAATTCTGCGCGCTTCCTTTGTTCGTTTCATTGAAGAGGGTAACAGTGAAAGAGGTACCAAAATCAGTCGGTTCTTGTGCATCTGTTGATTTCGAAATATTGGAAAATGTCCTTCAATAATTTTCTTGTCTTTTTCTTTTCGAAGATATGCTCAATAATATGCTATATGCTCAACGCCAAGAATATATGCTATACATGAATCAAATATGCCAAATTTATCATTAAAAATGCTGAATTTGCACCTAAGTAAGGAATTCTTCGATCTCCAACTGTAGAGAAACTACCTCATCTGGGTTTGGACCATGGAATTCGCACTGATAAGACGAAAGGGGGGTGGTTTTACGTCTGACAGATTCAACGTATAACTATTTTCAGACTTGAGTTTTTTCTTTTGGATCCATTCCATCATTTTGTGACTAGTGTTCGATTCGAGTTCGCTGTCCGTTCGATCCGATATTCAAATTTTTTGGTTTTTTTGCAACTTAAGTGCATTAATTGGTAAGTAAATTCTTTTAGTTATTGTTGTAAACTAAATATTTTGAAATTTCATTCTACATATAATTATCGTATAATGAAGTTTTTAGATGTGTGTTGGCGCAAAATTTTTTTATTTAGAAAAAAAAATTGTCTTGATTTTTGCCGTTGAATTTTATATATTTCATTTGGTTCTGAAGATATTTAAAAATTCCATAACATGGGCCAGCGCAGCATTTTTCGAAAAATTGAGTTTCAGTTAACTTGTCTGAAATAGTGCTGTACATGTACATCATATCCCAAATTGCCCGATTTTGGCTCTTTATGGTACTTCTGGACTCACAGGTCAAAATGATGAAAGGAGTGCGGGGTTCGATTTTTGTGAAAACCATCACTAGAAACCATTTCACGATATATTTATTTTTTCATAATTTCAATTTATTATCGATTTCAATCATCTGTATTGTAATTCGAATTAATGAGAAGTGATTCATTAATATTGAAGAATCGATTGGTAAGAAATTCAATGCGAAATTCACAAAAACACAAGTGAAGCATTCGAATGAAATTAAATTTTGGTTCTTGAGAAAGTTAGTATACTTGAAAAAAACTAGTCCTTTGAATTCTCCACTGGTCTAATTTTTCTAAATATTATGTGATATCGGTATAGATTTCTTAGTAATTCATATCTTTTTTTATATCACCATATTTGGAAACCCTAGATTTGAACTAATTATTATATCTTTAATTGGCCTGCTAGGAATTCTGATCTTATTTGGATTTTTTATGTCTTATAATTTCTAAAACTCATGTTCACCTTATCCAAATTCAACATTTTTCAGTACAAAACATATGAGTCCGTTGGGGGTAACGGCAGCAAAGATTTCGTGATGAGATGCCTCAAAAGGACTTTCACCGACGAAACTGCCGAACTTTGTTCATGGACGGGCCGGAGGTCAGATTATAAAATTGCTGAAAGTCCTGTCATGAAGATTTTATTCAGTGAGTATTTGATTTGGGGGTTTCTTCTAATTAATTTGAAGTGTAGCCGCGATACTGTAAAACACAACCTTCGCAGAATTATTTGAATAATTCTTGTAAATTTGTTGTCCAGAAATTTTTCAATTACTTACGGCGGGTTTCACAAAGCTTTAATTGTACAATTTAACAACCTTACGTAAATTCGAACCAATCGAATCACTCGTTCTGAAGTTTCAACGAATCGCGGTGGCTCCAATTAATTTAACCCTACAATCGAAGTTTTGTGAAACCGACCGTTAGACACCTATACGAATAAAAATTAAAAACGTTGGCAATTATATTTTTATCTTCTCATCAATTGAAATATGTTGAACCAATAAATTGAATAGTTGATCGAAATTGTTCAAATCACTCAAGTTATAGATTATTGTTCCTGAATCACTTATCGATTGGAGAAAATGAAGGAACAATACTTCTATAATCTAATATAATTTCTCAAATACTTGAACTTGATATTGAAAAAAAACTATTTTAACTTATACTTTCATTCTTTTCAGATGTGGTGAGGAAGAATACAGGCATTTCGGGAAAAGACTTCGAAATATCTGTAAAGGAATGGCTTCGGCATGCCAGGCAGAGAAGAGAAAGACAGATGATGAAACTTACTACATAGTATGTATATACTCAAACCTATTTTGCATCTTTTTTTGTTTACTTTTTTTCCATTTTTTATTTTATTCTATCTTAATTTTATTAATTGTCAGAATGACAATTCTCGTAATATGTCTTTAGTTTTTGCTCCTGAAAAATATTCTGTTTCCTTGTGTTATAACATGTTTGGTTTATCTATGGGAGATGATTGCCTTTCATTGGGGTCCCGTAGCGGTCTTCAAACATCTGAAGTGCCGAAAAATCATCACCTGGAAGGTCGTATCTGGTTTGAAAAAACCCTCACGACCAGAGAGCAACAATTTGTGGATTTTGAATTTGAATATCGTAGGAATTTCGAAAGGAAAGTGTGATTACGTCTCCAAATTAGCTGATGAACATGGTATCAAAGAGATTCTTCTGCAAGAAACCCACACGGCAACAGAAAAAAAATCCTCGTGAAAGAGGACAGTTGAAAGGTTATGTATTAATTGATTTTTTACAAGTTTAGCTTGTTATGTTGAAAAATTATCAGTTTCGTAACATTCAACAGATTTGGAAAGGGGAAATTGATGGAGTTTTTTTTCATTTCTTTCAAATTTTGTGACATTTCTGTCATAAATATTTATAAACCTCCGAACATTATTTGGCCAAGAAATCTTAATGTTGATGTTTTTTAAAGTAGCAAATGCATTTCCAAAATGCATTGGATTTATTCTGAATAATCGGTTTCTTTTCTGCTTTTGTCTTTTTTCATTTCAGGTTAAGAATTACGAGGCGTTTTGGGAAGAATCTGTGTATCCGAGCCCATCGACGGATAACATGAAGATGATCACACTGATGTCTTTCAAGATTTTCCTGATATTTGATATTTTATGTTATTTTGTTTACGGGGAGGCAGGTTTTTTCGGCTGAGGTTTTTTCCCCTGGCTGTATAGTATCGTATGATAGTAGTGTTGATAGTATCGTATGATTCTATAGTATCATACAAAGAATGTTATGATACCCCGTTCTTTTTTTACCTCAGCTTAGGTACTTTTTGTTTCAACATTTAATGTATTATTTTAGCTCTCTTTTTCATAAGAATATATATATATATATTAATCCATATTATTTTTTTTGTTCGAATAGATTTTCTCATAATCCTCATGCAGTCGATGATTTAATCTAAAATATATGTGAATTTATTTCTGGTAAATTTGCTCTCCGACAGTCAAAAAAATAATGTAATTGGGAGCAAATCTTCTTATTGGACGAAATAAATATTGGAATTGAAAATTTCGAATAACGTCAAATATATAAAGTAATAAAATCCAAATTGAATAACAATATTTCACCTGCATTAAAAATGGTTTGATATTTATCACAAAAAACCTCTAATTATTCAACGCAATGATATAACGTGTCAAATTTTCCCTTGAATATTCGCAACTCCAAAATTTTCACTGTGCTTTATGAGTTGCCTATATACCATGTTTTCCTCAATGTTTTCATTTGCCTGATTGAATTTTCATCAGACATCCAACATGTGTCCAGACCCGTTCTGAAATATTCATTCACGGCGTTTCTCAAAAAGATCGTTGGTTGCTTCGAATAGCTTGCGTGTAAATAGAGGTGTTCACTGAATTTTCTTGTGAAAATCCAAATTTTGGGATAAGTTACATCGTCTCTTGTTTCAATATTGCTGGTTTGATTATTGGAATAGCAATATTACCCTCGAGGGGATTAAACACGTTCTTCTGCTACGACGAGGAGCATTCAATTTGAAAGGCCACCTAACAACTTGAGGCCTTTTATTTATCCTCTTCTTGTCTACATATATTTCTATCTTCTGATTCCCATCGGCGAATATAGGAGTTTCTGCGGATTTTGGATCGTCCCGTTTTGAACGGAACATCGGAAATAACGTATTTCCAATCTGAAGGAAAAAGGAGGAAAACAACTTGAGGAGGATTTTCGACATTGTGGATTGCTTGGGATCTTCGAATTGATGATTTCATCGTTTCGAATTGGTAATTTCATCGTTTCGAGTTGGTGATTTCATCATTCGATTGGAAATTCCTGCTATGTACAGAAAGTTTTCTGACATTGACGTCAAGGAAGCCATTTGTGAAAAGTGGTCATATTGTTCATGTCATATCTGAGTTCATGTCCTTATCATATTAAATTGATCAAATCAATCAATTACGGTCATTTTTTTGAAATAATAAGTTAAGAAACTTGTCCTCACATTCATTCAGGAAATTTTTTATTTAAATTTAGTCAATACATAGACTGTTTCAAAGTTATTATATAGTGTGTACCATAATTTGTTTGAAAGTATTTTGGGAACTACGCTTAATCAAGCATAGGGAAAAAGTATTTGTACATCAGGTTCACAATCATTCAGGAAAAGAATTATTGTAGGGAATAGATAATAGAATATTACATTGGAACATCGCTTTATTATTTCCATTATTTTTAAAATAACACCTTTCATGAGATATTGGACTTGGTTTACTCACCTTTTATTTGATCGTCATTAACGTTCTTCTCTCATAAGATACTCAAATTCATTTACTTACCTTTTCTCCAATCGGAATTTACGTTCTATCTCATCTGTTTCGGAGTTTACGTATTTGGCTGAAGCAGTATTTTTTTTTATTTTTTTTGTAAATTTTTGATTTTTTTGCATTGGATCGCTAATGAAATAAATACGTTGGCGCCCTATTCCATCAAACTGAACTTACCCCATCTCCACTGTAAGCAAACCGAGGTGTTCCTAACGTTTCCTTCTGTTTTTTTTTGTTGTTTTTAAAATAGTTGAACTTTGATTTTTTGGGCGTTTTTGACGCTGGGACCGTCAACGGATTTAAAAACGCCCTGGATCTCTTCGTACCAAGATCTATATATGTATATGTGAACTTCATTTTTGTATAGGAATTCAACTCAACTCTAATAATTTGTTAATAATAATAATAATAATAATAATAATAATAATAATGAGTATAACAATATGTCTCAAGTGCGATGAGAAATGGCTTCCTATTTGAAGATATCTTTTAGTATCACATCAAAATTCCTATATGACGTCAAAAAGAAATGAAGAAAAGTGGTCTCAAAATTAACTTGCATGAGCGTCTCAGATGTGACAAGAAATGGAGTATCATTTGTGACCAGTTTTGCTATCGCATATTCAACTACTCATTGTTCCGAAATGCGTACTTGATGTGGAGGACATTTGGATGCATATGCGAGTGCGTGGAGAGGTAAACAATACATCGCATAAGAGTTACATTTGCATCGCCGTGTTTGCTGGGTATGCTCTTGGGGTGTGACATGTACTATAAGTTGTTATGCCAGACATAATTAGATTAGGCAAGAATGCCCCAATTTTGCAGAATACAAGCTTAGGTTGGGTTATAATGGGCCCCATACCCAAGTCATGTTTATCGTACTTATCGACTTATAACGAAACTTGTAATTTCACGGCATCTGATGAAGAGAATAAGGTGGATGACTTAATTCAGAAATTTTGGTTAACAGAGGAAGTTGAAGTAGTCGATCGTTTGTCACCAGAAAACGAAATGGCGGAAAACATATTTCAAGAAACTACGTCCATACTGCCTGATGACCATTTTCAAATAAACTTACCTTCTGGGACAAAACACGCCGTGTTGGGCAATTCTTATAATTTGGCCGAACGTCGTTTTTATAGTTTAGGGACTCGTTTGCAGAAGGAAAAAGAACTTTTCAATCGATACAAGTCCTTCATTGATGAGTATGTCAACTTGGGGCATGCCAGATATCTCCCTTTTGGAGAACTAGGTAAATCACTCTCGCATAGATATTTTTTACCTCATCACTGTGTTCTGAAGGAAACCAACAATGGTGTTAAGATTCGGGTCGTGTTTGATGGGTCCATGAAGACCACCACAGGTTTTTCACTTAATGATATCTTATTGAAAGGGTATCAAGTCCAATGAGAGTTATTTGATATCCTTTGCCGTTTTAGAACTTTTACCTATGTATTCATTACAGATACTGAAAAGATGTTCAGAAATATTAAAATAAACCCAAATCAGAATCAGTTTCAAAATATTATTTGGAGGAATCACCCTAGCGAAGAACTAAATTACATAGAACTTTCCACTGTTACCTATGGAATTACGTCTGCACCTTTTCTCGCTACCCGAGTACTGAAAGAACTTGCCATGAGAAACTAAACTAAATTTCCTTTAGCATACCGGTGTATTCTCGAGCAATGTTACACGTATGATTTGCTTTGTGGATCAAATACACTTGAAGATTTGAAGAGAATGTTTCTTGAACTACAAACCCTATGTAATTCAGAGCATTTTTATCTTCATAAGTGGAAATATAACTCAGGAGAATTCTTAAAATTCCTCAATGAAACCAATGAAACCGAAAATGATAACTACACTATTAGATTATCAGCTAATTCAGAGGAGGTCCTGGGATTAAGCTGGAACCCACATTTTGACAATTTTCCGATAAAACTTCACTCATTTGAAAACCTATCTACGGTGACTAAACGCGAAGTTCTTTCTACAATAGCTCAAATATATGATCCACTAGGGCTAATATCTCCAATTGTTGTTAACCTCAAGATATTTATGCAACGAATTTGGGTGAGCAATGTTAATTGGAGTGACACATTGAAAAACGAATTGTTAGACGAATGGCGATCGTGTATGAAAAATATTGATGAGTTACAATGTCTGAAGATTCCACGTTTGCTCCATTCGAATAAACCAGTATTAAAAACTGAATTGGTTGGATTCTGTGATGCCAGTATGAAGGCTTTTGTTTGCTGTGTTTACTTGCGCGTTACTCATGTAGATAAATCTATATCTTCTCGTTTAGTGTGTGCCAAATCCAAAGTAGCCCCTATAAAAACTTTATCACTTCCTTAGTCAGAACTAAATGCTGCTAAATTGACTAAGAGGATAATGAAGATATATGAATCATTGAATATAAAAAACGTTCACTTATTTTCTGACTCGGTAGTTACATTATCTTGGATCAGTTGCCATCCCTCAAGATGGTCAATTTTTGTATCTAATCGCGTCGCCACTGTTCAGGAACTTACATCAAAATTCTATTGACCATATTCGTTAGCTATCGGTTGCAGCTTTTTTAAGTGTTTTTGGGTTGGCGACATTGTGAGATTAATCATGATGACATTCATCGTAGTTGTCCATTGTCATTATTTATTTACTTTTTTCAAAATTTGAATTTTGAAATTTTTCCAATCATTTTTCAAAATATTTCATCAATCTAGTTAGGTTTCTCCCTAAATTTACTACAATTATTTAAGACAGATATCAATAATTTTTAATGAACAAATACATACAATTTTTGATAAAATGGATACTAGAAGGATGTAAGTTTATCTTGTGTATATTCAACATGTCCAAGAGTACTATATAAGGTTCATGATTTTTCTATTTTAGCAACCACAATGGTGGAGGTGGCTGGAGCACTGTCAAAGTCGTAGCTCTACCGAAGATTCCAAATTGAAATTTCATAGGTTCCCTAAAAATAAAATACTTGCTGAGAAATGGTAACATTCTCTAGGAATGAAGCAAGATGCCCATTCATTAATTTCCAGAGGAAGAGAATATGTGGTTTACATTTCAAAAGGAAATGAAGAGAAATGAAGTTCCTGCATTATTCCTGTGAAAACCTATGATTTCTAGTAAGCTCTAAATTTTCATTTAAATCTATCCACTCATTAACATTATGTTTATTAGCAGGTCAAAGCGAAAGCATTTCGAAGATGATAATATAAATGTGGTTGCGATGGAATATGAAACACAGGATGTGGATTTTTCAAAAAAAACATTACAGGCAGAATTATTCTTAATAACAAATGATCAATGGATTCTTTAAAAGGAAAATTATGATATTCATGGGTATATTGGCGTTTAGATGATTTTTTTTTAAGATTCACATCGGCCATCACAAACACATTTGTATTATCATCTTCGAAATGTCTTTCTGTTTGACCTGCTAATAAACATAATGTTAATGAGTGGACAGATGTAATAAAAAAATTTAGTGCTCACTAGAAATCATAGGTTTCCTCAGGAATAATGTAGGAACTTTAGTTCCCTCAATTTCATTTTGTAAGGTGAAATGTAAACCACATATTCTCTTCCTCTGGAAATTAATGAATGAGCATCTAGCTCCATTCCTAGAGAATGTTACCATTTCTTAGCAAGTATTTTATTTTCAGGGAACCTATGAAACTCAAACAAACCTATGAAATTTTAATTTGGAATCTTCGGTAGAGCTACGACTTTGACAGTGCTCCAGCCACTTTCAACATTGTGGTTGTTAAAATAGAAAAAACATGAACCTAATACTCTTGGACATGTTGAATATACACAAGATATACTTACAGCCTTCTAGTATCCGTTTTATTGAAAATTGTATGTATTTGTTTTATCAATAAGAATTATTGATATCTGTTTTAAATGATTGTAGTATATTCAGGGAGAAACCTAACTAGATTGATGAAATATTTTGAAATGTGTCTGTTTACTAGATGACTGGAAACATTTCAAAAATAAAATTTTGAATAAAGTAAATAAATAATAACAATTGACAACTACGATGAATGTCATTATGATTAATCTCACAATGTCGCCAACCCAAAAACACTGCAACCGATAGCTAACGAATATGGTCAATTGGTCACATGCCAAATCGTCGCAGAACCCCGCGGATTATGTATCACGAGGTTTATCACCTGACGAAATTACAAACTGTTCAATGTGGTGGATTGGTCCGAAATTTATTTCCAGTCCTGATATCGATTTGAAGGACTTGAAATTTGAGATCAAATCTAAAGACTAAAGAACAAGAACATTTTATAGACACTCTCTCGAAGAATTTTTCTTCATTTTTTAAATTTCATCGTTCACTAACATATTGTTTTATATTTTATAACAACAGCAAATCTCAAGAAAAAATAGTAGGTCCACTGACGATACCTGAGCTTCAATATTCTTGAAACTGTATTGTTAAATTATTGCAAAGGTCACATTTCTCAGATTTGATTTATAATTTCACCCATAATCTTGAAATTAAGACTAAACATCTGATTAAACTGAGACCTTTTTTAGACTCTCACATAATACGTGTTGGTGGTCGCTTATCGCTCTGCAATTTACCCTTTGAACAAAAACATCCGATACTATTACCCTCAAATAGCCATATTGTGGAAATGATGCTCACTTCAGAACATAAAAAACTGCTTCACGCTGGACCGCAAACGGTTCCTCAAATTTTAGATTAAGATTTTGGCCACTGAATGGGTTAAAGGAAATAAAGAGAATAATCAGTGGTTGTTTGATTTGTTACAAATTTAGAGCTGAAAACGTACAGCAAATAATGGCCGACTTGCCCAAGTCAAGGACAGCAGTCGATAGAATTTTTTCCAAGGTGGGACTGGATTACGGTGGCCCACTGTTTATTAAGGCTTCTAATCGGAAGAAAGCACCATTGACACGTTGCTATATATGTGTATTTATTTGTATGGTGAGCAAGTAAGTACATATTGAGTTAGTTAACGATCTAACAACAGACGCCTTTCTAAACTCGCTCGAAAGATTTATTTCACGTAGGGGATGTCCTACTCATATTTATAGCGATAACGCAACAAATTTTTCCGGTGCGAAGAATAAACTCGAAGAACTTTATGACTTTTTCAGAATTAGAAACAATGTTCATGAAATAGAGACCTATTTAAGCACTCATGAAATACAGTGGAAATTTATCCCACCGCATAGTCCTCATTGGGGAGGATTATGGGAAGCTGCAATTAAAAGCGCTAAATATCACCTTTACCGCATAGTTGGTAACTCACATTTAACGCTTGAAGAATTAGCCACTGTACTCACACAAATTGAGGCAATCTTAAATTCACGTCCTCTGTGCCCTCTCTCTAATGATCCTTCTGATCTAAGCTGCTTGACTACAGGCCATTTATTAATAGGGGCAACCCTTACCTCTTATCCTGAAAAAGATGTCTCAACCACCCCTTTAAATCTATTATCGCGATGGCAACATTGCACAAGGTTGCAGCAAGACTTTTGGAAGAGGTGGTCGGTGGAATATTTGAACACTCTTCAAAACAAACCTAAATGATTGCAAACTCTCCCAAATGTTAAAGTCAACGATTTGGTCTTATTGGAAGATAGTAACACTCCTCCGTTAAAATTGTGTAAAGCCCGAATTTTTAAGGTTTTTCCTGGCGCTGATAGCAGAGTACGCGTGGTTGAGGTCAAAACGAAGGACGGTATTTTTACACGCCCAATATCGAAGGTTTGTTCTCTACCGATCGATTCTCAGGAATAATATTAATTGTTTTTCTTTTTCAAGGGGGGGAGGATGTTCGAATTTCCCTCCAATATTCTCCTCATATCTCCGATATAGCTCCAGTGCGCACACTCAAATAAATGACTTGTCTCCAAGAATTCATTTGAATCGACAAAGTACTCACGAAAAGTTAGATAGATTTCGCTTTCTCTCTCGTCTATATTGCCCCGAAAGAATATTTCTCTAAACATTAAACATTGTGATACTCCAAAATTCACAAGTGAATTAATCAAAAATTGTATTTATATTCGGAATAAAACTGTGATCAAGAAACAAATGGTTTATATCCCCTCACTTATTTATGTGCGATGTGAAAATCCGCTACAAATGCTGTAATGGATTCATTACAGCAGTACTTTTAGTACTGTAACTCATTACTATACTGAAATGGAGAAAAAAATTTTTTATGATGTCACATCAGATTCATCGTTAACTGGGTGAAGGATGAAACTGTACCGATCGAATCTTTAAGAAATTATAACCATATCTACATACTTGATGTTCTGAAGATCAGATCAGATAAAAAAGAGAAATTATTCAAAATGGTTGTGTTTGCAGAAAATGCGGGCTTTTCTATTAGCAATGGTGTCAGAGCTGGGCGAAGAAAATCGAGCAGTTTATAGGGAATTGACTATTAACTCTATCATGAAGTGTTCCGAACTCGTACGAGACAGTTTTTTCTGCCGAATCGCGTGTTCGCGAAGTGGAACTCACTACCTGTCCGTATTGTGTGCGCTGAGAGTGTAAACTCTTTCAAAAAAAAATTAGACAAATTGTAGTTTTGTGTTTAGTATGCTGAATTTTTGTTTTTGTTTTTTTTTCTGTTATTTCATCCTCTAAAGTGTTATTTCTTTTCTCTTTGTATGAGATTTATAGGCTCCGGCCTCTTCTCTGTCTCATTTGCAATAATAATAATAATAATAATAATAATAATAATAATAACAATAATAATAACTTGTCAAATACATATTTCGTTCATATGGCGATATCATTAGCAGGTGAAAATAAATTGAATATAGCTCACAAAATATCTTCTGAATCATTGAATGGGAGTGGGTCAGAAAAACAAAAGCTCAAGCTTGCTACAAAACAACCCTTTTTTCACATTCAAACTCTAGGGTAATTTTTGAGATGTGGAGTCCTAGGAAAATTTTATGATAACTAGATGCAGTGTGCTGTTTTTTTTTTAATTAAAAGAGAAATTTTGTCACATTTTCTCTTAAAATTATGAAACGATTTGTTGCTTTCAGGTCAATGATGATGGTTTGATTACTGTAATGCAAGAGTGTCCGAAGAAGATGCAAGGAATAGAATTAGCATATGGATTATGCTTCTTCGAAACGATATTTTAGAGAAATAGGCAGAAACAATTCAAACACTACGAATGAACAGAAAAAAAGGTTTAACTACTAAGTTTTCAAAAAGGCATTCTACTGAAAAATGATTCTTGACTCAATTATTTAAAACTTATTTAAAACTTATTTAAAACAAAAAAAAACAAAAAAAAAAAAACAAAAAAAAACAAAAAAAAAAAGAAAAACAAAAAACAAATATCTCTTTGTTGATGTAATTATGTAACTTGATGGCTTTACATGTCGCCTATCAAAACGTTCGCGGTATGCGAACAAAATTATATAACTTCAAAGAAAATATCGAATCAAATCGTCACGACATTGTTTTCGTAACTGAGTCGTGGCTGAATGATACCGTGGATGATTGTGAGTTGGTTTACGGTGACTTTTATTCGATTTTCCGAAGGGATCGCGGATCCAGCTCTTCCACGAAGAAGGACGGGGGCGGTGTGCTTGTGGCTGTGGCAAATTGGCTAAAACCTGAACCTCTGATGGACTTCAACAGTGAGGCCGAAGATATGTGGCTTGCGGTTGTGATCAATGGTGTGAAAGTGTTTTTGTGCTGCGTTTATCTTCCTCCGGGTGACGATGCTGCGTCTGCGTCGTTTGTCTCCAAACTAGAATTGAATAAATTTGCTATTGGTGATGGGATCATGTTAGTGTGCGGTGATTTCAACTGCCCTGCCGTCAATTGGGTGAGTCAAAATGGTGACAATTCCCTGTTGCCGAGTGATGTTGATGATAGTGCTTCTAGAATTATTGACTCGCTGTGTTTCATGGAACTTGCTCAGTATAACAATATTGTGAATAAAAATGGAAGAATACTCGATCTTGTAATGTGCTCAAATGCTTGTATCAAACACTTGATGAGAAATGAATCCCCATTTGTTATGGAGGACGGACATCATCCTGCCTTAGAATTTTTGCTTGATATTGGTGTTCCTCAATATTTACGAAAAGCCAAGAACTTTTTCAGGTCCAACTTCAAAAAGGCCAATTATGATGAATTGAATGATAGGTTGGCGGCTACGAACTGGGATGTCGTCCTGAGTGGTGATAATGTTGACGTGAAGATTGATAGGTTCTACGAAATTATAGACGATGTTATGATGCAAGGTATTCCTAAGATCAGAGTGAATAATGAATTCCCAGTCTTCTTTTCCATGAAAACGGTAATAATGATAAAAAAGAAAAACAAAATTCACAAAAAATGGATAAAATATCAAAATTTAGACGACTTTCGAACTTTCAAGAATTTACGATCTCTCTGTAAACGACTAATATCCTCTGATCGTTCAAAATATTTAGAAAAAATTGAACTCGATCTACACGCCAATTCAAAAAACTTTTTCAGATATGTTTCGAATAAGAAAAAACAGTCACGCTTCCCTGTGGACATGATATTTCGCGAGGAGAGGGGTAATACCTCGGAGGACATATCGGGGCTTTTTGCAAAGTTTTTTCAAAAAGTGTATGAGCCTGAAAATCAATGTTATCCGGATGTCAATAATATCCAAAACTTATATGGTAGTAACTACCTGCAGGGCATAACCTTTGAATTGGAGGAAGTGTTGGCTGCTTTGAACTCAGTTGATTGTTCGAAGGGTGCTGGACCGGATGGCATTCCTTCGGTTTTCCTGAGGAATTGTGCGTCTGCATTAGCCCCACCTCTCCTCCACATTTTCAATTTCTCACTGTCCAGCTCAACGTTTCCCAAAAAGTGGAAAATCTTCTCGATAATCCCGATTCATAAAAAAGGTCCTATCAATAATGTTGAAAATTACAGACCAATAAGTATAATGTCAGCCATTCCGAAAATTTTTGAATCGTTAATTTACAAATATATTTTCAATCATGTTAAAAGTATAATAATCGAACAACAGCACGGATTTCATAAAGGTAGAAATCTTGAAACGAATCTCATTAACTTCACCGAATATCTTCAAGCATGTATGGACCAACAAACTCAAGTAGATGTAATTTACACAGACTTCAAAAAAGCGTTCGATAAGATAAGTCATGCGATATTGCTTCGGAAACTCGCTGAGGCGGGTATAGGCGGTGATCTTTTGAGGTGGATATCCTCTTATATTCATAGAAGATCCCAATTTGTTTCAATTAACAGCAGTCGATCCTTCATTTTCTCTAACACATCAGGCGTTCCACAAGGTTCGCATCTGGGACCGCTTCTCTTTATCATTTATTTGAATGACATTGGTATGTGTTTCAGAAACTGTTCCTTTTTGCTTTATGCTGACGATCTCAAGTTTTTTAGAGCGGTCAACAGCTTGGAGGATTGCCGTCTGATTCAGGAAGATCTTGATAGATTACAAAATTATTGCAAAGAAAACAGTCTGTTTCTCAATTTTGATAAATGCCAAAAAATAACTTTCAGTAGAAATTTTCATCTTGTTTATAGTCAATATAGTATGACTGGACGCCTTCTCCTGGAGGTGAATAGCATATGCGACCTGGGAGTTGTTTTTGATAAAGGGCTCATGTTCGATCAGCATATTGATCGGTTGGTGAGGGATGTCAATGGGTTGCTTGGGTGGGTCCTTCGCCATTGCAGGTCCTTTCAACATAATAAAACTTACTTGACATTATATTATTCATTTGTTTATAGTCGTTTAAACTTTGCGTCGATAATTTGGAGTCCACATTATAACTGTTATATAACCAGGATTGAAAGGATACAGAATAAATTTCTGAGGTTTTTAGCTTTTAAAAATAACATTCCATATGCTAATCATGATTATTCCCATATACGGAAGAAATTTGGTTTGTTGAAGTTGGAAAATCGTCGACAAATAACTGATGTTGTAATGCTTTTCAAATTACTCAATGGACTTCTAGATGCACCTAGTATTTTGGGGTCTATTCCGTTTAAGGTTCCTGATCTGCGACTTCGGAATCAAAACATCTTTTTTGCCCCTTTTCGGAGAACAACCAGCGGGCAGAATGCTCCAATTTATAGAATGATTAACTCTTATAATAATCACAGCACTGATGTAGATCTTTTCAGTGTATCATTAGCCCGGTTGAAACGATACCTCAGGAGAAGTTTCTCATATCTGTAATACTTTAGATCGTGTATTGGTATGTGCATTTGAGTACTGTTTTATTTTCAAGAATTTGTATAAGTATTTTGTGTCTTGAATTTTCTATGGTAAAGTAACGATATATTTATTTTAGTAATTAGGTGAATACTGTATATTGGGCTTGACCCGTTGTATTCCATACCGAGTTATCGAATAAATAAATAAAAAAATAAATAAATAAATTATACGCTGAACTAGAGATTTCAAAGGACATCAGCTATAATTGGATGAAAATGTGTAGAATTGAAAAATAAGAACTACAATCCAAGAAGACAACGAGCATTTATCTTTGAAGAGAACAGAAGGACAAAGTTATTGTCTAAATGAAACATTATTTTATTTTCATTCATTCAACATTGTATATGTAAATATTTGTATTGATGCTTACAAATAGTGGAATCAGGCCCCGCACTAAGGTGATTTGTGCCCTGGGCAAATCGTCTACTGGCGTCCTTTTCCCAACAATTTATTGAGTGATTGCATAATTGGATTTTTTCACAAAAAACTACGTTTCACTGGAAACACAAACGCAGGTCGTTCATAGAAAATACTATAGCTATTTTTATATCAGCACCTCAGAAGTGAAATGAGTTAACTCTGGCACGAGTTTTTTACAATACTGGGTTCACAATATTAAATTCTAGCTAACTTAACACATATTTAACTCCCTAGGTACATCAATTCGTCAATTACGGTAGTAAACATTCTTTGAAACAATAATCGAACTGAAAAATCTCTCCTCTGACTAATTTTAATTTTGTGACTTAATACACCATACCACAGGGGGGTACTAATATTTATTATTCACTTTACAAACCAAGATTCGACATTTGAAAAGTTGAATTTCAAATGTAAAAGGTTCTTTTTTCTCTAGCTTTTAACTTTGCATCCATTTATGATTTCAGAAAAATCTGTAATTAGGGTTAGGTCTTTATCACAGCAAAATAACATTAAAGAATTCATTTCAATTAGCATTCTTGAATCTAGCCGAAACAGATAAAATTCTTTTTGCGGAGCAATTGGTTAGTGGTGGGGTAAGAAAAATTCTAATTCCTATCTCAAGATTAGGAGAACTATTTCAAACTATTTTCCATGATGTATTAATAGATGTCACGAACGCCACTAGATTCTTTCTGTGCTACATACATTTTCAAGTGCTGATATTTTTTTTCAAAAACACTTCCGATATCATTACGTATGGTATGACGCGCCCCTTCCGTTCACGACGTTTCGCCTAGGTTTGTATTTATCTCAAACGGTACGTTCTCAGCTTTTGTCAGTCCTATTATGAATAATACAAGAATACCTTTATAGATCTTGCTTATAATAACAAAGTTATAATCCAACCATGATTAAACTCAAATACTATATAATATAATTCTGTTTATTGTATCCCACGTATTCAAAAATCTCAGCTGTGTACCCATTTTTAAAGTTTTGTGATATTTTTTCCAACCCCCGCCCCCTAAAATTTTGCGCCCGGGGCAAATGCCCAGTCTGCCCCTACTGTAGGCCGGGGCCTGTGTGGAATTTTCTAATTTTGTGCATTTTGAAAGGTAGGATAAATATAATATTTGTATAGTTGTGATTCTGAACTTGGAAACAATAGTTTTAGGAAATTCTTGTCTGTCGGTATAATTCGTTTGATAATTTTTATTTCATTTTCCATTTCTTAATTGAAATGTTTACTACATTTACTCTTCAACGCAGTTCAAGTGTTGGGCGTTGGGAACCTATAGTCCGAAACATTTTTTAATTGTGTCAATCTGTAATAAATGGGGAAATTGTTAATTTCCTCATTAACAATGCAATACTGAAACCTCTTAATACGGCACTGTATCCGAGGAATGCATATCGTTTCCACAGCTACGTTATCATCATTCAATCATCACGCACTAAAATAAATCCGGTCAGCGCAGTCTAACTACGAGACGCAAATAAATCAAACTGTAACAAATATTAACTATTCACCCCATCACCATGAATATTCGAAAACGGTCGTTTTCGAATAGTTTATTATGAATAAAAATTGTGGATTTATTAGAGTTCATGATCTTCAAACTCATGAAAACTAACACTTCCACACTTAAGAAAGACATAAGAAGGTATTATTTATGATTATGGGTCAAAAAGGGTATCTAGAACCGTGGGACTTGAAAACGGCCAACTGGCATCCTTTTTTGGATACTCCCACGAAGAGGAAGAACCTTTAAAAAAGGAATCTTATTGGTAATGCCAACTTTTGAAGGGGGAAAGAAACACCCACAAGTAGGGGAATAGTTAATTTTTATCGTGAAGGGACAATCAGTACCGGCTGGGATAAGAACCAAAAGGGTTCATCGACGTGCTCGCGAAGTTCGGCTCGCGGTTTATTTTTGGGAGTGAAATAGAAAATTTCACAGTCAGTTTTTAAGTCTCAAGCAGAGACTTGTAGATTTTGTATTGCAAAGTCACGTACTCGTCGGTTAATCACGAAACCGAAACGGAAGTGCGTGTAGATTGAGCAGAAAGAAAGGATCGCTTCATGGATAACAGTAGAGTAAAGCCGAATTATTAGAAAGAGATCAAGGTCAGAATTTTCCAATTTTACTTGATGAGAATAGTCAAGTCCAAAAGTCTTGTCATCTCTCATCTCCTATCTGCTCACAACTTACATTTCATAGTATTAGGTTATTTTGGATTTTGCGTAATTAAGTAACCCAGGGAACATGAAAACTTATATTTTCTTTATTGAATTTTCTTATACAATCTGAGGTACAGACGTAGGGATTACTTTGTTACCTCATTATATTTTGTAGGATTTTGGAACAATAGATTTTTTTTGTTAAGTTACTTCGGTGGTTTCAATTTTCCCTAAAACTCAGAACTCTCTGGAAGAAAAATAACACTAAGACCTTCTCATTTCTGCAGAAAGCCGTACCCACTCAAATTTTGTTTGTTGGGTTGACATGAAGCCGCTCTCATTCGTCAACCCCCTTAACATCTAGACAATCCCTTATGAACAAAGTCACTTTTTATACGAAAAGGACAATGCTTATATAAAGGGGTCGATTATAAATCGTCTTACGGCAATATAGAAATATATTTGTTTTTTTTTTTCTGTTCCTCTGTCTTAAACAACAATAATCCTGAATACTCATTGTAGATAATAAAAATAGAAAATTCTTGAAAGCTTTTTATGTTACATCTTATATACTACTACTAACAGATCTTTATTGACAAAGTCAACAGGCTATCGACCGAGGTCCTTCAGCCGATCTCATATATTTTCGTGATATTTTCAACAATATAGAGGGTGTACCAAGTTCGACGGCCTATTAGGCGTTTCTGGAGAACTAGACTTATTTGAAATCTGAAAATTGAGATTATAATATTGTTTGACATTATCTATCGAGCTAAAATATTCTTGGAGCCCGACCACTTTCAGTTATACAGGGAGAGAAAAAAAATTTCAAAAATTTTTTTTTCTAAATAGTTTCAGGCTTTCACGACCGGATATATTGACATTAAGAGAGTCTTCCGGGCTTATTGGCCGTGGTCTATTAGGAATTATTTCACCTAACGTTTCGCCCACAACTGCGGTAGGCATCTTCAGAGGGTTCTTGGTCTTAGATTGTAACTCGACCGCTGAATTTCCGAAAGTGACGCTGGATTCGATCCGTTGGCCCCACTTATACCCTGATCATTGGCGGGAGAAGGTAGTGGGTTTACGCGCGCGATGTTAATTGGTCCATCGCTTCCACTTCGTATTGGCTTGATTTTGGTCTTTTCCAACACCGGCAACCATGCGCTATGTACCAAAGGAGTTTCTTCCCTTCTGTTCATATTGTTCTTATGTTTATATATCTCAATGGCTTCCATGTTCATCCTAGGATAGAAAATTTTGATGTTTGAAATAGCTTCTGCCTTTGAGAAAACAATATTGTGTCCATCTGTCAGAGCATGTTCCGCTAGTGCGGATTTTTCTGTCTGATTGAGTCGACAGCATCGTTCATGCTCCTTAATTCTCGTATTGATACTTCGCTTCGTTGTACCAATGTAGACTTTGCCGCAGTCACAAGGTATCCTGTAAATACCAGGTTGAGAGAGTTGGTCGACTTTGTCTTTGGTAGTTCTGATCATTTGGCCAAGTTTTTGAGTTGGCTTATAGACAGTCTCTATATTGTGGCCCTTTAGTATTCTACCAATTCTATCGGTGACCTTGGGGATATATGGTAAGATAGCTCTTCCATTGGGGGTGAGTTGTGATGTGTTATCATCACGTGTGGAAAGTCTTGGTCTTATTGCCATCTGAATTTCCTTAGCATTATATCCGTTAGCGATGAATGCATGCTGTAGATGTTCAAGTTCATCCTCCAGAAATTCCGGCTCGCACAATCGTCGGGCTCTATCTACGAGTGTTTTTATAACTCCTCGTTTCTGTTGCGGATGATGATTGGACTGCTTGTGTAGATATCTGTCAGTGTGGGTTGGTTTTCTATCAACCCTGTGTCCTAACTTTCCATTAGGCTTTCTAGTAACCAAGACGTCTAGAAAGGGTAGAGCACCATCCTTTTCAATTTCCATAGTGAATTGGATATTTGGGTGCCTACTGTTAAGATGGGATAGGAAAGCATCCAATTCTTCAAGTCCATGACTCCAGACGACAAAAGTATCATCTACCATGTGGACGGTCTCTTAGTTGCCGCTTCAATTGCACTTTGTTCGAATTTTTCAATGAAGAAATTTGCAATTGCAGGACTTAGAGGGTTTCCCATGGCGCAGCCATCTAGTTGCTCATAGAATTCGCCTTTCCACTGAAAATAGCTGGATGACAGGCAAAGTTCGAAGAGCTTTGTTATGTCATTCGGAAATAACTCAGACACGTAGTTAAGCGATTCTCTGATGGGAACTAGGAAAAACCTGAAGAAAAAGAGAGAAAAGAGTATTCGGTATTATGTTTATTCTTCCTAATCTAGATACTTTAAGCACAAACCGTTTTCACATTTTGAAGTCGAAGAATGAGAAAATATTGTACATTTCTAGAATTTTGAAAAACTCATCACAGGGTGTTCCAAATGTTGGGTCAAAAATTGGGATCAAGATTGGCCCATAAATTTCGTTTTTCAAATTAGAACCCTATTTTTTTATGATTGCGTTGGATTGTACAACGAAAAATGATGATAATGTTTTAACATGTTGATGCTCCTAAAATTGATAATTCTTGAGATATTTAGGATTTTCTGATTTTATGTCGAACGTAGCGTCAAATTCATTAGATCTGTTTCATATCAACTATGACCTTGGTCATAGAAGATAAATTATTCCAATAACTCACTAGTGACACACCTTTTTCTTTAATTCATTCATCATTGTTGTTATGAAACAGATTTTATGAGTTTGACGCAACGTTCCAAGACGATGGCTTAGGAGAATCCTTAACAACACTCCGAACACTACAGAAATTGATTCCCATAATCAACAACATCCCGAAAACCCCTCAAACCAGAATAATACTAGAACTTTACAATATAGGCCTACCATATGAAGAACATCTCATGAAAATAATACGGAATTTAATTCCTGCTAATAAATTCAAAATTACAACAAAAAACATTAAAACTGTAAGATCCTTATTCACAAAAATCAAAGACAAAATTATTCCCTTAAATAAAGCTGATGTTGTTTATAAAATTGACTGCATGAACTGTGAAGAATGTTACATCGGACAAACCTCGACAAAATTATAACAAAGAATTTCTCTTCATAAAAGCAACATAAGAACTCAAAAAGATGCATGCGCATTAACACTACATGCTTTAACTAAGAATCACCAACCTGACTTCGATAATATTAAAATTTTAAACACAGAGAAAAACATGAAAAAAAGAACATTTCTTGAAATGGTAAGAATATCCCAAAACGAAAATGCAATCAACTCTAAAAAAGATATTTCTGGGCTCAGTTTGATTTATTCATACCTAATAGAGATTGATTTCATAAAAAATAAACCACCTGATCAGTATAATTAGAGAAATTTGTCTGTCACTGTCACCTAGTCATAATAAAAAAATTGACATTGTAAGTTTCTGACAAAAGTCAAACATTCTTTCGATAATTTTCTTCCCTTTTGTTTGATGTCTCCATTCATGATACAAAATATCTTAGATGGAAATCTCAATTTCGTAAGTAGTATTTTATATGTTTTTTACCATGTGATGTTATGTCTATTCATTTTAGTCCTCCTGAGGAAGAGACAATAAAGTCTCGAAAGCTTGAGAAAGAAAAAAGAGTTTTATTTATCATCTGCTGCCAACCCACTATAAAAATCAATTTATATATATATATATATATATATAATTTTCAAAATTCTTGTTTGGGTACTCGGCATAGGGCTTCAATTTATTCAATACAACATTTGGTCTTTTAACATCTATATTTCGGTCCTTAGTTTGGGACCTTCATCAGGATGCTACAAAAATCACGTCAATGGGCAAAATTAATACAATAATATAAAAAATCTTACATAGGACAAGTTGTGAAATGAATGGCGAAAGGCAGCATACAATAGAAAACACTTCTCATTAAGATTGAAACATGAATAATTCAACTTGTTGTATTGAATAAATTGAAGCCCTATGCCGAGTACCCAAACAAGAATTTTGAAAATTTGATATTTACGGCAAATCTCCTTTAATATATATATATATATATATATATATATATATATATATAAACTGGTAGGAAAATATTGATCGCAATTAATTCAAAGTAGAATGTTATCAGGATGTTCGATCAAGGAAACTCAGTTAGACACTTTTATATTATCCTAGCTTCGGTAAATGTTGTTACCTTTTTCAAGGATCTGTAATTTGAAAATACATATAAATAACAATGGGAACAAAGACAACTAACATACATATACTGCGATTTTCTTCCTTCTGAGCAGTCTGAAGATGAAAAAACCAAACATTCGTTGAAATATAAATATAGAACATGTCATATAAGATAATAAACTCATCTGACATCTTTCAGTGGAGGTAGCATAAAATTGTATACTTTTTCTTCAATTTCATTGGTTGTTGTTATTTATGAGGTTCTGATTTTGAAATAGTGGATGTGATGTTCTTTATAACTCAATGAGGTAAGAATATATGTTATTGAGGTTGTTGGTATCTTGTTTAGTATTCATAGTTTTATCAATCGTTGCTATCGATAACATTTCCAAGAAGAGTCTCTTTTTGTGAGTAGGTTCTTTGAATAATACTTTCGTATTTGAATAATCGATTACATTGTTGTTGGCATGTATAGCTAGAGCGCAAGTTCTTGAATTTCTTCGTGTATCACTCTTGTGGGATGTTATTCTATCTTTAATCCATCTAGAATAATATAAAAGTGTCTAACTGAGTTTCTTTGATCAAACATCCTGATAACATTCTACTTTATATAAATATATATATATATAATATATATATATATATATATATATATATATATATATATATATATATATATATATATATATATATATATATATATGCAGGGGAGGCTATGCCTTCGGGGACTGACGACCCTGCATACCCCAGTTGCCCAGCGTCCTTGGCTAGCAACCTGGGATGCTGAAGTTCTTGAGAAGCTCCTGTAACAAGAAGCCAATATCAGGGCGGTAGGGGGCAGCGGACTGGCCCCCTTCGGAGCCGTCTGGAGGATGTGTCTGTAGGGGAAAGCTGTGGTGCGAGCGGCGCAGCCCCCCGAGATGGTGCCGTAAGCTCAAACGTCGTCATTGGTGAAGAGGAGGGAGCCAGTTTGAATATTGCACAGGCAAATTCCGCTGGCACCGCTCGTGGACGAGATGGGAGAACACGATGGTCGCAGGAGTATAATATTCTCATTATGCGTGTTCATTTCATTGCATTAGATCTGCAACAAAAAACGAGGCAAACATATAGAGAACTACTTACCAATACCTGGAATGAGATCTGCCCGGATAGAACATCTTATCCTAACTTGCTCTCCAATAGAGTTAGATGGCTCCTCAAAAATAATAAATTTACAACAATTGAACTGAACTCAATTCAACTGAGTACTAGACCACAGGGAGCAGTCCTAAATGAGAACATAGAGATGTCGAAAAAAAATCAGACAGAGACAAGAACAACAGAAGATCAGAGAACAGATAAAATTTGGTGCAACTATTCCCGCAACCTTCAACTGTACTCTGGACTAGCACCGGATATGAGACCCAGAATACCAAGATTGAAAAGCTCTAAGAAATTGCTGGAGATCGTAAAGACTCTGGACAATATAATAGAAAAAAATATAAACAAAGAAACAACTTTAAAAAATTGGTCGACTTGGTCTATGCTGGGGCAGTGACGGCATGTGGCGAGATTGGTACGAAACTCATCCAAAGTGACCCTAAACATCATAGGGACAGTGAACCGCCCTGGAGAAAACGTCTGGAAGAGAAAATTATTAGGGAAAGGAGGAAGATTGGAGTGATTAATGCTTACCTGAACACAGAGGCACCATCAAGAAGGCTTCGTAAGAAGATACTGAAGATTGCATCGGAACTCAGCATGAAGCGCTCTGATGAAAATCTGAGACGAGAGCTGATATTAGTCTGTGACAAGCTGAAACAAAAGATCAAAACGTTAGGTAATCGCATGAATAGGTATAACGAACGAATCAAAAGATTCAAAAATAACCAGCTTTTCCATAAGAACCAACAGCAATTCTTCCGCTCCCTTGAAGAAGGAAAGGAAATAGAGGGGGAACCACCAACAATACAGGAAATGCATGCAACTTGGAAGGAGATCTGGGAAGATCAGAGGGTCCATGATGATGAGGCGTTCTGGATAAGGGAGGCTGAGCTGGAAAATATACAATGAAGGCACTGAAGATAACGGAGGAAGATATTCACCGGGCACTGAAAGGAACAAAAAACTGGTCGGCGCCGGGATCGGATGGACTGCAGAATTACTGGTGAAAGAACTTCCGCTTCACATATACAAGCTTGGCAAAAATGTTCCAAGAAGCGTTGAAAGACCCAGCAATGATACCAGACTCCTTCACGTTGGGTGTAACCCACATGATATTCAAGGGAGAGAACACATCAGACCCAAAAAATTACCGGCCCATCACATGTCTTCCAACTGTCTACAAAATTCTGACTGGTATACTAACATCTCATATATGGAAGCATGTTGATCGATATCGAATAATGACACCTGAGCAGAATGGATGCCGAAAGAATGCTCGGGGATGCAAGGAAATGCTCAACATCGATTATCTGGTCACGAAATTGGCGAAGAAAAAACAACGAAACCTCTCTGTTGCCTGGATTGATTATAGAAAAGCATTCGATTCGATCCCACACTCGTGGTTGTTGAAGACACTTCAATTATACGGAGTATCTGAGCCTGTGGTCAACCTTATAAGAAGTATGATGGGCGTACTACATTATCATTCAGAGCGAAGAATGTCATTCACAGCACACCGAGAATTGGAATCAGAAGAGGAATTTTCCAGGGGGATAAGTTGAGCCCGTTATGGTTCTGTCTGGCGCTCAACTTCCTCAGTAAATTGTTGAAAGAAAACAATTACGAGTACGTTCTAGAGAGACAGCAGAATACAAAAATATCTCACCAGCTTTATATTGACGATCTAAAACTATACGCTGCCAACGAGGATCAGATGCAAAAACAGCTCGAAATTGTGGCATCCTTCTCCAAAACCATCAAAATGGAGATGGGATTGAATAAATGTGCGGTTATTCACGTGAAAAGAGGAAAAGTGATGGAGGGAGATGAGCTGAAGATAAACGAGGAACTAGCAATACGTAGACTAACATAAAACGAGACATACAGGTACCTAGGTGTCCAACAAGGCCTGGATATTAGAACATCTGAGACAAGAGCCATCTTCAAAAACAAATTTTTTGAACGATTAAAAAGGGTCCTAGCAAGCAAGCTGAACGCAGGAGCAATTTTCACGGCCATCAGTATGTGGGCAATACCGTGTCTGTCCTACTCATTCGGAATAGTCAAATGGTCCTCTACGGAACTCAAGGCAGTTGACACCAGAGTGCGAGTACTACTGAACAAGTATGGAATCCACCACCCCCACACTTCGGTGAGTAGGTTGTACATACCAAGGCCCGATGGAGGAAGAGGGTTACAAAGTGTTGAAATGATCCACCAACAAGAAATATCGGAGATGAGAAAATATTTCAAATCAAGAAACTCACCCTTCTTCAAAATGATCTGCCAGGAGGACGATAACATCACTGCCCTGAATTTGGCATCCAACAACGATCCACCTGAGGGAACAACAACTGAGGAGTTATCTAGGCAGTGGCACGAGAAGACCCTACATGGCAGGTACCCGGAATCACTGAAAAATAATAAAATCAACAAACAACAATCAATCAACTATCTAAAGGCCGGCTACCTGTACCCTGAGACTGAGGGACGATTGGTGGCGATCCAGGACCAGGTGGTACCTACAAGATCATACATTAAAAATATAACAGGAAGATACTTACCGTCTGATAGGTGTCGAAAGTGTGCTCAGGCCCTGGAAACCATCCAACACGTCACGTCGTCCTGTCCCATACTGGCACCAAGGGAGTACACGAACCGCCATAACGCAATGGCAAAAGTCTTTCATCAGGCGATGGCTCTGCGAGCGGGGCTTGTACTTACCTCAAAAAAACAGCACCAATATGAGCCGAGGGAAGTCATGGAGAATGAAAACGTCCGGTTATACTGGGATACCCCAATGATAACCGATAGGCCGGTCGCACACAACAGACCCGACATCGTGGTTCTCGAGAAATACAACCGGACTGCATACATCATCGATGTCACCGTCCCAGCGGATGATAATGTCAGCAGAGCTTATACGGAGAAAAACGTAAAATACCAGGATTTGGCCTTTGAGATCAAGGAGATCTATAAACTTAAGAAGGTGCTCGTTGTCCCACTCATAATCTCTACAAACGGACTGGTTGAGGTACATCTGGAGGAGAATATAAATAAGTAAGGACTGGAGACGCACCTGATAAACGTTGCGCAGAAGGAGGTAGTTCTATGGACGGCAAGAATAGTCCGAAGCTTTCTGATAGCTGAATAGATGCCTGACGTTTCACTGCCTTGACCGAGAACTCGATCCGGCAGTCATGACTGAGCCAAACCCCACAGTGGTGATTAAATATATATATATATATATATATATATATATATATATATATATATATATATATATATATATATATATAAATATATATATATATATATCAGGAGGCAAGAGAATAGAACTCAGATAAAAAGAAATAACAGCTTTCTCGAGTGGCGTTCTACACAGCTGCCTTAGATTTAGACGAAAATTTTTTTGAGAAACTGCCTAAATTACTCTCAATAAAGTATATATATATTATATATTATACATATACAGGGTGTACCAAGTTCGATGGCCTATTAGGCGTTTCTGGAGAACTAGACTTATTTGAAATCTGAAAATTGGGATTATGATATTGTTTGACATTATCTACCGAGCTAAAATATTCTTGGAGCCTGACCACTTTTAGTTATACAGGGAGAGAAAAAAAATTTTTCAAAATTTTCTTTTTCTTTTTGAATTTGATAGAGTATGCAATTCTGAATACATTCGTACTCAAATCGTTGCATTCGTCGAAATACTTTCAAAAATATCGAGAAAAACCTGAAGAAAAAGAGAGAAAAGAGTATTCGGTATTATGTTTGTTATTCCTAATCTAGATATCTTAAGCATAAACCGTTTTCACATTTTTGAAGTCGAAGAATGTGGAAATATTGTACATTTCTAGAATTTTGAAAAACTCATCACAGGGTGTTCCAAATATTGGGTCGAAAATTGGGATCAAGATTGGCCATAACTTTCGTTTTTCAAATTAGAACCCTATTTTTTTATGATTGCGTTGGATTGTACAAAGAAAAATGATGATAATGTAATGCTCCTAAAATTGATAATTCTTAAGTTATTTAGGATTTTCTGATTTTATGTCGTATTTAGCGTCAAATTCATTAAATCTGTTTCATATCAACTATGACCTTGGTCATAAAAGATAAATTATTTCAATAACTCACTAGTGACACACCTTTTTGTTCAATTCATTCATCATTGTTGTTATGGAACAGATTTTATGAATTTGACGCAATGTACGACATGGAATCAGAAAATACTAAATAACTCAAGAAATATTAATTTTAGAAGTATCAACATCATAGAACATTATCCTCATCTTTCTTCGCAGAATCCAACGCAATTATAAAAAAAATAGGGTTCTTATTTGTAAAACGAAAGTTATGGGCCAATCTTGATCCCAATTTTTGACCGAACATTTAGAACACCCTGTGACGAGTTTTTCAAAATTCTAAATATGTAAAATATTTCCATTGTCTTCGACTACAAAAACGTGAAAAACGGTTTGTGGTCAAGATATCTAGATTAGAAATAGCAAACATTATACCGAATACTCTTATCTACCTTTTTTTGTTCAGTTTTTTTTTTATATTTCGGAAAGTATTTTGACGAATGCAACGATTTCAGTACGGATGTATTCAAGTGTATATCATTAGTGGAATAATTCATCTTCTATGACCCAGGTCATAGTTGAAATGAAACAGATTAAATGAATTTGACGCTACGTACCACATAAATTCAGAAAATCCTAAATAACTCAAGAATTATCAATTTTAGGAGCATTAATATGTTAGAACACTATCATCATTTTTCTTCATACAATCCAACGCAATCATAAAAAAATAGGGTTCTAATTTGAAAAACGAAAGTTATGGGCCAATCTTGATCCCAATTTTTGACCCAACATTTGGAACACCCTGTGATGAGTTTTTCAAAATTTTAAAAATGTACAATATTTCCACAGTCTTTGACTTCAAAAATGTGAAAACGGTTTGTGCTTAAGATATGTAGATTAGGAATAACAAACATAATACCGAATACCCTTTTCTCTCTTTTTCTTCAGATTTTTCTCGATATTTTTGAAAGTATTTCGACGAATGCAACGATTCGAGTACGAATGTATTCAGAATGGCATACTCTATCAAATTCAAAAAGAAAAAAACAGAAAAATAAAATTTTGAAATTTTTTTTTCGCTCCCTGTATAACTGAAAGTGGTCAGGCTCCAAGAATATTTTAGCTCGGTAGATTATGTCAAACAATATCATAATCCCAATTTTCAGATTTCAAATGAGTCTAGTTCTCCAGAAACGCCTAATAGGCCGTCGAACTTGGTACACCCTGTATATGTATGTATAATATATATATATATATTTAGGGGAAATGGTTATTTTGGGTTCTTGGCAATTATTGGTTGGGCAATTATCAACAATCAATTGTCTTTACATCTATATTTCGAACCTTTAGTGGTTCTTCTTCAGGATGCTAAAATATAGATGTAAAGACAATTGATTGTTGATAATTGCCCAACCAATAATTGCGAAGAACCCAAAATAACCATTTCCCCTGTTTTCTCCGGCAAACAATCGTATTTCCAATATATATATTTATATATATATATATATATATATATATATATATATATAATATATTTATTTATATATTATCAGTACTGATGAGGGCCAAAGCCCGAAACTGCTGTCTACGGTTCATTTTCGTTTCAGAGGGTTATGTCCATTAAATCTTTTCCATGTATTTTACGATCCCTCATTATTTCATATCGTTATCATATATATATATATATATATTATATATAAATATATTTATATAATATATATATATATATGGTTTCGTAGTGCGTTGTGACATCCGTTAGCTTCATTGGGCGACCTGACCTCCGAGTGAAGGAGTGGTGCGATTGAAATTTTTTTTGTCAATAGATTTAGAGGGGAAGGCAAAAAATATGGACTTGAGAGGGGAAAAGGTTTTGCTCGAAAAATTTTTTTCATATATGAGACAGACCTTGCTACCTCCGCTTATATTTTGTATGGGTCGTGCGCTGTGTCCTCCTGCAACGATGCCAGATTTTCGGAGGACAGAAGGTAAATTAGTTCGGAATAATCATATATGGAAAGCAGCTGTTCTTTCAACACATGTTTGGAAAGATGAGTGCTTCACGCTGCTCATTCGGAGCATAGGAATAAATAAAGAAACATCGTCTTGTGCCTGACAATGCCTGACAATGTGCGTGAACTAATGGTCCCTATACACGGCTATGAAATAGAACGAGAGGTTTCTCAAAGTTTCAAGCATTATAAATCGAGATACTTCTTACAGAAAAAAACAAATTCTATTGAATTGGGAAAGATGCAACTGAATGTTGAAAAGATGAAGAAAAGTTAATTACTAACAACATTGATGAGATCAATCATAATTGAACCTTTTTAGCCAAAACAAATATTATACGTTATATTAAATTATAAAAACCATAAGATAACCTTCACTTTTCTATTCCCTCAATGCACGGTTGGAAGATTTTCGATGTTTCCGCCCTGCCAAAAATTTGGTTTCGTATCGTTGCTGGACATCTTTAACGATATTCAATGAAGAATATTATACCTCTGAAGAACAATAATGCTTTCGGAGTATAATATGAAAGTCTATGTTTTCGTTAGTTTGTTTATTTGTCTTCACAGAAATCGGGAAGCAAATGTCCGGTTTGATTGTGGAATTCATTCTAATATACTCAACGAAGAAATGGGGCAAATATAGAATTTTCATGAACAAGTTGTTATATGAACCATTTGATTCATGGCTTTTACGGACGACGCTGGATGAACTACAAGAGATAGTGAAACTCGAAAGGGACATTTTTGTAGTGTAAGAAAATTTATACATAAAAGTCCGCGACTACATATGTCTAACTCTCATCGGGGATAACCTCGATAACCAATTTTAACATATTCAATTCAATCCAAATCAATGTTTAATTTGAAGGGACATTTTGACTGGTATGGAATGAATTAAAATTTAAATAAATATGACTGTTATCATTACTTATAAAAAATGCTTTCAAAAGCATAGTTTCCTGAAGAATATTTCCCGAGATATGACGAGAGGCTGAAATAAAAATTTAGACAAGAAATAAAATTTACGATCTATCGTAACGAAGCGTTCTAACGCTTCATTTGATTGATTCTAACGAATCATTTGATAACTTGATATTGTTTCAAGTTTTCTCCATCATTGAGGTTTTAGATTTTTTGATATTGATAATAATTGTAATTATTTTTCGATTTAATTTTTCATATTGAGATTTTTTGATTTTCTGTTCTCACGTTCATCTGATGCACAACATCTGCAAGTTGAAGCATCTAATGAAAAGTAGCATAATATAGTGTACGTGTACAGGGTTAATATTGGTCGTAGAAAAAAGTTTAAATGAGCCAAATTGACGTACCTATTTTTCATGGGCATTCAGAATTCAGTACTAGGAAATGCAGTTTTCGTAAACCTAAAAATTTGTTCTAAACTATTGTTTTCTAAATGGTACAGTACGTGATCAGGCATTCAAAGTTTTGTGAATCCCACCTTGAAAGTGGTTTTTCGTCTATGATCACTTCAAATGAAAAAGGTCCCTCTCATTTTTTAAATTCGCAATATGATTAAATTAAAATTGATATGATGAATAGTGAGTAGTAAGGACCTCTTGAAATATTGACCTTTGAAATTAGCATTTTTAGTGTACCAGGGGCGGACTAGGTTGTACATTTGAAGCTTACATTATCCCTGTATGATAAGGGATACCTTATTTAAATACCTTGAATATTAAGCTCAGGAAAAGCTACTCTTATTCATTGTCGATAAAATGAACCGTTCTCGAAAAACAAAATATCAAGAGAACCTAGTCTGCCTCTGGTAAACTAAAGAAGCTCGTTTAAATTGAGTGTTTTAAGAGGTCCTAACTACTGTTCATTATAACAAAGTAGCTCCAACCCGCGGCTCCGCTCGCGTATTATTTCAATTCAAAACAGTACTGATTGGTCCACAACCACACATTCATAACTCGTATCGAAGCAGAGACATGCACTTGACTACGTGACAAAGCGATCTCGATTAGATTCAACAATTTCTTGCATAAATTCGCATTCGTTCAACCTGCTGTAACTTTTAAGGTATCCATTAGAAAACTATACGGTAAGGGGCATTTTTCAATTGAAAAAATAAAAACACAAGACTACGTTCACAATATTTCAATAAATTGTACATCTAATAAGTCGACATGTTTCGGATTTTATCCCATCCTCAAGACTGGAAAGTAAACGCATAAGTCAAAGAAATAAACATCAAACAACAGATGTTAAAACCGGAGATAAGCAGAAATCTAATTGATCGTTCACCATTGGTTGTTTATATTTTGAAGCAGAAAATATTTCCAAAATTTCTAGAAGATCTTGGCGTCTGCTTTTTACCCCTTCATGCAATATTCTTGTTTTATTGAAATCTATGAAATGGTTACAAGTGATACAATGATCAGAAAAACCAGTTGTTAATTAGTTTTGAAGAATTGACTTTCTATGTTCATCAACCCTTATCTTAAGAGAACGACCAGTCTGACCTATGTAAAAAACTGGGCATTCGTCACAAAAAATTTTATAGACACACACTTTTTTCAAAAGTTGTTTAACTATCCTTTCCATTACAAAACATTGATTTTAAGTTCTTCTTGTTGGTACATACAATGTCAATTTTATTTCGTCTTAATCTACTACAAATATTGTCGCTTATTTGTGGGATATAGTTTATATAAGCAAATTTATCAATACAGTTATTAATTTGGGTGGGGTATATACATGATAATAGTTTTTGATATTGTTTTCTGTCAATTAATTTATCTATAATATTGGGAGAGAAACCATTGTTCAATGCCAATGTCCTTAACACTTCCACTTCTTTTTCGAAATTAGCTGTTGAAAGTGGTATTGATATTAGACGGTGTACCAGGGAATGAAAAGCTGACATTTTTATTTTATATGAATGTGAACTACTATTATGGATGAGGATGTCTGAAAAAGTAGGTTTTCTATACACATCAAATTCCATATGATCTTCTACTATTTTTATCTGAATGTCCAAAAAGTTTGACGACTTATTTTCATTTTCTATTTCCAATGTGAACTGGACCGACACAAACAAAGAGTTAATCAGTTGGAAAAACAATTCAAGCTCAAAATCTGAGCCAGTCCAAATACAAAACACGTCATCTACATATCGTCCCCAGTATAGTACAAATTCAGTCACATTGTTATTAATTGACGAGAATATTTTCTTTTCCAAATGTGTCATGAATACTTCACTTAAAAGAGGAGATAAAGGAGAACACATTGGTAGACCATCAAACTGTTGATAGAAATTTCCATTGAACTTGAAATAACTCTGTTCAAGACACAACTGCAAAAGTTTATTTGTTCCATCTATCAATTCTGCACTGAGGGAAAAATTATTATGAAGCTGTTCGTTGATTAAATTTTTAACCAGGGCCGCTGCCAGGGTCGACAAACCGGGCAGTCTGCCGGGGCGGCAAATTCTAGGGGCGAAAAAATCAGTTTCGTCATACTAGATTTTTTCCGTCGAAATTGAAAACCCGCCTGTTATTGAACGTAAAAGTGAAAACACGACCAAATTCAGGGGCGGCTTTTTGAGCCTGGTCAACCAAATATATCACACTTGTACACAAATAACCAGATAAAAATGCAATTAAACCAATACAAGAGTAATACTAGCAGAACGAAAACGATCGAAGATACAGCATTCTACTCATAAATAAAAATCCCTGTCAGGTTGTAAATTTCGCCAACGTCTCAGCAGCTTCTCATCCTAGTTACACTCGCTTGTTTACGATTTTATTATCAAGACGGTCGGTCCCTTTGATGAATATCCGGAACTGTAAAGTTTTTGGGAGGGTTTCTAGGATGAAGGATAATTCAGTAATGACTCTTATTTTCAGTTTGCCAATCGGAAATCTAAATTTTGATATTCGGGAATGGTTTATAATACTCGAGAAATAAGGGTATGAACTCGTTAGTCCTCAGTGTCGCGTGTTGTCACAATATTCAATATTTTTGCAAAACTATATAGTGCTACATAATGAAATCTTTTATCTATCTTCTGAGTTGTGATTTTCGAACTGAATAACCCTACAAAATTGAAGGTGGGTTCTATAATTCGGTATTTTTCTACCGTCAGATTTCACATTTAACCGATAATAAGTATAAAGCGCTCTCTGCTTATTAACAGTGATATAGGTGATTTTTTTTTGAGTCTTTCATCGATCGCCTCAGATACGCATATTTTTCATAAAGCCATACAGCGTCGTTTCAATAATTCGAAAAGGCGCCTTTAAATGAGTTGGAAATATGCCTCGCTGAAATTTGACTCATATAAGTATTCTTAATTTATTGGATAATGGTCATAGTAAAAGTATATATCCATATTATTATAATAATCATTATTAGATACAGGTGAATACTTAAGATTTATATTGACCTCTTTTCATTTACTTGATCAGATGTTAGAGGTTAAGAAACATGGCAACAGGTAATAAATATCATAAGGTCAAATCGCAGAACGAAAACAGTAAGAATAACATGTACCTCATCCTGATCCGGAGATCATTGTCTGGAATTCTCTTTACACACGAGATCTGTGATGCCTTGGAATAAAGAATTAGTAATAATCAAAATCCAAGGCGCTCAAATTTTTTTTTAACATGAGTTAATTTAGTTTCGTACACTAAAAGCAGAGAGCGTTTTCATTGTTTCTCGATATTTTCTATGTGAATGCATTTTAGAATTCCGCATTTTTATTTAACATATCTTATACAAATGCATTCGTACTTGAATCGATTTACACCTGATTGAAAATTTTTACATACGCATTTATATTTATCGGTATCGTGTATCGTAGAAACTGTCGTATAATGATTTTATTAAATATGGAAAATACTTTTGGAATACTTTTGGCGAGAGAAGCTTTTCAAAGTTGAAAATGAATAATTTTCTACGACCAACAATGGCCCAAGATAGATTATCTGATCTAGCCATTATATCCATTGAACATGAGATAGTCAATAATCTCGATATATCTCAAACAATTCATGACTTTTGCGAGATGAAGAAAAGAAGAAAGAAATTTATTTGAGTTCAAACATTCTAGTCTGATGGTTCTGGTTCACTTTTATTCATGCGATGGCCGGTATATAAATATGTTTCTTTTTGTTATTTTTTATATAATATATTTTTTGTATAATACACATTTATAGTTATATTTCCTCGTTTCTGATTTTTTTGCCCCTTGATCAAATTGTGAAAGAGTTTTTATGAGTCTCAAACTCAATACATCACTGCAATTTGGCAAAATAAAATTTTCCAGGGGCGGCAAAATTTTATTTTGCCGGGGCGGCAAAATGTCTGGCGGCGGCCTTGTTTTTAACTTCTTTATGAGGTATTGATGGGAATAAATTTACTACATCGAACGAAATTAACCTAGCATTCGAAGGGATTTTCAGTGACTTTAATTCATCTGTAAGTTGGATTGTGTTTTTGATGGAGTGAATTGGTTCATGTTGAATCATTTTTGGTAAAATAGAATTCAGATATCTACAGAGTTTTGAAGCTGGTGCATGAGTATAGGAAACAATGGGTCTCATAGGACAATTCTCTTTATGGATTTTAGGTAGAGCATATAATTGCGGTATTCTTGGATTCATTATCGTCAAAGGAAAAGTTATTTCAGATAATACGTTTGGGCAATTTTTGATATACTTTTTGAGTGAATTTTGGAATTTCGATGTTGGGTTAACTTTCAGTTCTCGGAAGTTATCAGACTCGACATTTTTGCGATCTGTTCGACGCACTTAAATTTTTAGTAAACATGTAGAATTATTTTTCAACTTCTATCTGGCGATTTTTTCTGAGAGAAATAGTTAATTCCAAAGTGGGGACAGAAAAATTTCTTTGTTAAACAAAAATTCACAAATCCAGCTATAAAACTCGTCTAAATTGTTTTCATGAATTGGTCGTAATGATCATTGTTTGATCAAATTGAATTCATCATCGAATTCGATCAATTTGAATCATATCAACAGGTCACTATTGGAATAAATCTGCAGCATATTTCAAAACTGATGTTCGAACATAATCAATATAGAAGAAGTTTCAATACGTTCGATTCAGATTTGGACTTGGCATTTCTCACATTTGCGGGTAACTCTGGTTCAAATTCAAATATATTGGGAAGAGTGAATATTCAAAATGTTTTCACGTTGATGAGGTCTATTACCTGTCAATACAAAGCGTTACATTTGAAGACACCGTATGTATTCAGATTGATTAGAGAAAAGGATTGTATCTAATTTAATAATTTAGATTTCATGAAACAAATGTTCATATTTTACATCTATATTGGGGACAAGCTATATTCCCCGTATAGATACGTAAAAAGCTTTCATTCTCTTTCAGTCATGCGTGGATGGTACAAAATGAATAAGTTGGACGATGGAAAACAAGCATATATGAATTCCCTCATAGGACGAAGTTAAAGCTTGTCTTCCTAATGCATCACACCATTCCACATGAAAAAGCGATAAAATAACCTTTGAGATATGCCACCTGTTGACATCTGCTCTGAGGGTGTACCAATACACATTGTTGCCATTTACGGAGGAGGATTCGTCTTTCGAGTCTCTCAGAGTTATTCATCCATATTAGGAGCAGCACACTAGCGCCCGTGATATATACCCGAGGCCTTGTGACCTCAAAACGATTTTTTGATATGTTGATCCTTGAGTCATCCTGATTCCAACAAGCTAAAAAACAAGGCGATACGTTGTCACCTCCGAAATCGGAGGTGACAGCGTTATATATGAGGTCAGAGCGTAAAACGAGCTTCTGTTTTGGAGGTGAAAATGACCCTTTATAACTATATATATATATATATATATATATATATATATATATATTTTATTGAGAGTAATTTAGGCAGTTTCTCAAAAAAATTTTCGTCTAAATCTAAGGAAGCTGTAGAACGCCACTCGAGAAAGCTGTTATTTCTTTTTATCTAAGTTCTATTCTCTAGCCTCCTGATAGTCCATACTTAACACCCTTGGACACTTTTTCATTGATATATTCGAAATTTAAAAAGTATATGGCCTGTCTGCAAAATATTAAAGAGATTAAATTCAGAATAAAGGAAGACATAATTGAAAACCTCAATATATTTCATAAATAGTAAGGAAAACCCTTAAAAACTAAATTAAAAGATATCGATTGTGCGTAGACGTAAATGAGGGTCATTTGAACAATATGATTTTAGTATGAGTTTTTCTGTATCCACGGTTGTTAGTAGTATTATCAGAGCATTCGACATATACAGGGCGTCCAGGAAAGTGTGAGAAATCTCTCGGATTCAGATAAAGTGAAGTAATAATCATTTTTTTCTTCCTAGCGGTCCTCCCTACAGGAATACGGCCTCCTTAATGACGCCACTAGAAATCCATTTCACTGGAAAGAATTTTAAATTACACAACATGATCAAATTAAAATTGATATGATGGACAGTGAGTAGTAAGGACCTCTTGAAATACTGACCTAAATTTAAAATTAGCATTTTAAGTGTACCAGGGGTGGACTAGGTTGTACATTTGAAGCTTACATTATTCCTGTATGATAAGGGATACCTTATCATACGTATGATTTGAATACCTTGAATATTAAGCTTAGGAAAAGGTACTCTTGTTCATTGTCGGTAAAATGAACCGTTCTCGAAAAACAAAATATCAAGAGAACCTAGTCTGTCCCTGGTAAACTAAAGAAGCTCGTTTAAATTAAGGGTGAGTGTTTTAAGAGGTCCTAACTACTGTTCATTATAACGAACTAGCTCAAACCGGGGCTCCGTTCGAGTAATATTTCAATTCAAAACACAACCTCACATTCATAACTCGTATCGAATCAGAGACATGCTCAGATTCAATAATTTCTTGCATAAATTCGCATTCGTTAAACCTGCTGTAACTTTTGAGGTATCCATGAGAAAGCTATACGGTAAGAGGCATGTTTCATCAGGAATGAATGTCGCAGATAACAATCACATTAATTTTTATAAGAATTCATTCCATGCCAGTCGGGAGTCCTCTTCAAATTGAACATTATTTTGAATTTAATTGAAAATGTAAAAAATGGTTATCGTGGGTTATCCTCAACATTTGGACATATGCCGTCGCGATCTTTCATGTAGAAATTGTCTGTGACTATGTTTCTATATCCCTTATAGTTTACACAGTGTCAGCCGTGAAAGCCTGTTAAAAACGACTTTTTCATGAAAACTCAATATTTTTTCTCATTTCTTCGTGACATAGGAATGAGAAACCTACATGAAAACCTCTCAAAATAAATATTCTACATTACAGTGAAAGTTTCATCAAAATCGGTCAACTGGTTCCATAAAGGACAAACAAACACACAAACACACGGACATTCACATTTATATTAGTATATGGATAGATTTTCTTTAAATCATACTGGGTAGTTTGAAATTTATTCCAGTAAACTAGATTTTCAGTGGCGTTATTTGGGAGGCCGTATATCCGTAGGGGGAGCCGCTAGGAGGAAAAAATTATGGGAATATGTTTATTTTTTTGAACCATACATGATACAAATGATGTAAAAAAAGAATGAATGTATATATATATATATATATATATATATATATATATATATATATATATATATATATATATATATATATATATATATATATATATATATATATATATAACTGGTCATCTCCAGGTTCAGACAAAATCCACAATTATTGCTTCTACAGGGCGCCTAAAAATTACCGACCCATCACGTGTTTGCCATCAGTTTATAAAATATTTTTACAGGTGTCCTCACGAAATACATTAGCATTAGGGAACACAATCTCATGACTGAAGAACAGGGAGGCTGCCGATCCAGAACAAAAGGCTGCAAGGAGCTTCTGGTTATAGACCACATCATTACTAAACAAGCACGAAAAAAGCTCAGAAACATCTCTGTTGCCTGGGTGGACTATAAGAAGGCATTTGACTCCGTCCCCCATACGTGGCTGTTGAGGGTCCTGGAAATGCATGGAATATCACAAGAGGTTATTGGGCTGATGAAACACCTGATGAAGACCTGGAGGACTTCGCTCCCCGTGCGTTCGGGAGACTCTATAATTAAAACGGGACCAATCAAAATAAACCGGTGCATATTTCAGGGAGACACACTGAGCCCCATTTGGTCTGTATGGCACTCAACCCACTCAGCATACTCCTCAGGAATACTAAATATGGATATGTCATCAACAAAAACAGACAAGTCGCTATTAACCATCGCTTGTTCATGGACGATCTGAAATTATACGGAGCAAACAACGAACAACTAAAAAGACTTCTAGAAATAGTGGCGTCTTTTAGTGAGTCAATCGGAACGGAGATGGGAGTCGAGAAATGCGCAGTCCAGGAAGCTTCGCAGGGAGCAATACTAATGAACAACATCACGCGACCTGTTCTGAGTGAAGGTACCGCGTATAAGTATCTAGGAATCAAGCAAGCACTCGAAATAAAAACGCCAGAGATGAAGGAAGCCTTCAAAGCAAAGCTGATGAACAGGGTTGGATTGCTCCTCAGGGCCAAGCTCAACTCAAAATCTCTATTCACAGCCATCAACATCTGGGCGATCCTCAGCATGGCGTATTCGTTCGGCGTCCTCAACTGGTCATTAACTGGGCTCCAGGGTCTAGATTGGGAAATAAGATCTATGCTAACAAAACATGGAGTCCACCACCCCCACTCATCGACTATGAGATTTTACCTCCCCAGACGCCAAGGGGGGAGAGGGCTACTGAGTTTGGAAGACGTCCATGGCAAGAACGTGTACGATCTAAGGCAGCACTTTCTGAGGAATAACTCACCTTTGTTTAGGGCTATCCGCGACGCAGATGATAGAATATCAGCATTGAGGCTATCTGATCCAGAGTATAGGGTCCCGAGGTGTACTGAGGGAGAGCGTATAGAGGAACAGAACTCCAAGGCCTTGCACGGCAGATACCCAGCTCACCTGAAAAGTGAAGATGTGAATAGGGTGGAATCTCTTACTTACCTGCGGGCGGGGTACCTCTTTCCTGAAACGGAAGGGAGATTGTTGGCTATATAGGATCAGGTGGTACCCACTAGAATGTATATGAAACAGATTGCCAAGCAAGAGGTCCCATCTGATAGATGCCGAAAATGCTCCCGAACAGGCGAATCCATCCAACATATTACGTCATTATGCCCGATATTGGCTCCCAAAGATTATCTCGATAGGCAGGATGCAATGGGGAAGATATACCACCAACATATTGCTATAAAGCTCGGGCTGCTGCAGGATGAGATACCCCAGCACTTATACCAGCCGAAAACGCTCCTGCAGAACCAGCGCTACAAGTTGTACTGGGATGCAACGCTTGTAACAGACAGAGAAGTAGCGCACAATAGACCAGATGTTGCGTTATTCGATAAGGAGAAAGAAACGTGTACGCTGCTGGACTTCACGGGCCAGCAGATGACAATCTAGCGAAAACATACTAGGAGAAGATAGCGAAATATTCCGATCTGGCTTACCAATTTCGTGAGATTCATAAGTTGAAATCCGTCGGTGTACTTCCACTGATAATCTCGGTGAATGGCCTGGTCGAGAAACATTTACCTGAAAACACTGAGAATCTTTGCCTGGATCGCAGTGTTATATCGAGTTCGCAGAAGCAGGTGATGTTGGGCACGGCGAGAATGGTCAGAAGGTTTCTCCAAGGTCCCTAACGGCTGCACATGCCTTGGCGACGGCCCGGCGCGAATTCGATGATGAATTCAATTTGATCGAACAATGATCATTGCGAGGAATTCATGAAAACAATTTAGACGAGTTTTATCGCTGGATTTGTGAATTTTTGTTTAACAAAGAAATTTTTCTGTTCCCACTTTGGAATTAACTATTTCTCCCAGAAAAAATCGCCAGATAGAAGTTGAAAAATAATTCTACATGTTTACTAAAAATTCAAGTGCGTTGAACAGATCGCAAAAAAGTCGAGTGAGTATTTTATTTGGTGTTCAACTTCCTAAAAACGCGGCATTGATTCATAACAGGTGATTATTATCTAATGAACAGAAGAATGCAGTATTTATTCTGTAAAGTATTGGTGCTCAAAATTTCTTTAACTTTTTCCATAATAAATTCTGTATGAGTAATATGGAAGTTTGTATGATTGATTTTGATGAGTTCTACTACCTGTCAAAAAAAAAAACTTCACCCTTAAATAATACCCTGTGCATTTCGTCAGAAAATACTGGAGTATCATTATTCAATTTTATCGGTGGCACCTACATTCTGAACAATAACTGTCAAGTAAAATATCCTAACGTGCCATTTTTTCCAAGTAGCCTACTTGACACCAAATTTTTTCGAATGCACGTTATACCAGATTTTGAATTTTGGCCTGTTGGAACAGCCAAGGTCATCGAGATGTCATTGCGGTGACATTTGAATTTCGGGAATAAAGAAGAAGTCCAAATGTATTTTGTGAACGGTTGTATGGGAAGGAGTGATTTCCCATTGTTTCAATGTCGCAGCTCATTTTTGTGGATAGCGAAATTCAACACTTCGCGGGAAAAATTTTTGTTTGCTAACGTTATTCTTTTTTTTACATCATTTGTAGCATGTATAGTTTGAAAAAATAATATGACATATTCCCATATTTTTTTTCTCCTAGCGGCGCCTCCTACGGATAAACGGCCTCCAAAATGACGCCACTGAAAAACTAGTTTACTGGAATAAATTTTAAACTACCCAGTATGATTTGAGGAAAATCTATCCATATCTTAATATATAAAACTCAGTCGGCCATATTGTTGGTTACACCATTTATAACTCAAGATTGGATGAACTGTTTTTTATGAAAGTTTTTCTGTTGGATTCTTCTACGGCGGGGTTAACATAAAATACCATGAAACCCCGAAAAATTTGATAAAATAGAAAAAAATATAGGAAATAATTTTCTTCCTTGTGAATAACGCCAATAGATGCCGCTTCGGTTAACAGCGGTAGAGATCTTTCTTCTGATTTCAAATACACCTTATTGAGAGTATCTCTGGCAGTTTTCTATAAATATAGATATTTTCTTCTAAATCAAAGGCAGTTGTGGAATGCCGCACGAGATCGATGCGATTTTTTCATATCAAAGGAACCGTGGATAATGACACCTGATATTTATATTATTTATTTATTAACTGAAAGTTCAATTAGGGATTCAAATGACCCCTATTTATTTCTAGACAGAGTCGATATCTGTTAACGCCCCGCGTTAATTATAATGTGCAATGAGAGTAATCACCCATCTCGTCATTTTTGGGTGGTCAAAGTTTTTGTTGAGTAGTTTATCTCGCCATTCAAAGGGTTTCCTATAGCACCTACCGCGAAGACACACATGCAGAACAATATGAACATTCTCTCGCTGCTCTGTGTTCGACGAAGTGAATTTAAGAATTCTCCTCAAGTGCTCAAAATTTCTCTTGAGAAAATCATTCGGTGCCACCCCTAACCAATCAGATACAGTCCATACCCCCGGGAATGAATGATAGCTACCCTCTGGAAGCACTGAAGACTTTGGTGGACGATTTACCAGGTAGGTGCGAAACCAGACACTTTTTTGATTGGCGATCATATTCATTTTCTTTCAAATAGTGTGAAGTCAACATTTTGGTCGACTTCGTGCCGGTTTGGGCACTGTGGTGATTATTCTCATTGAAGTTTTCCCCTATTTCAAGTCTCTTGAAATACCCCAAAATATAATTTATACTACGAGTTATATTTTCATATCTCGCAAGATAAGTTTTTATGCGCTTCGTATGTACCTACGTCGCGCGTGCTTATCGCTAACGTTGTTTTGTCGCTGTCTTGACGAACATACACTACTCTACCTAAACGCGTTCGAAAAGTCAGGTATTTCTATAAATTCTTTAATAAATAGTTGACTTCTCAGAATCATTGATTTAATTCTCGATCATTTATTTTATTAATCAACAGTTCATTTGTGAGAACCAATTCGAGAAAATTGTTGGTATAATAAATATTGGACTACATTTTGTGGTGGGAACTTATATTTCAGTTTTTTCTTGTTATCCCAAGATAAACTTTTCTTTTGAATTTATTCCTGCCGTTATTCACTGCTTTTAGAATGGCGAAACAACTCAAGCAAAAAAAGGCATGTAGAGAAATTGTGATCGGAAGGATTTCTGAAATTTATCAGATAGCTTTATCTGCTGTGGATGATGAATCCTTTCATTTAAGCTTCAAAATGAGATACGCGTCTCTAGAAAGTATGTATAATGATTTCAATAATAACCACCTCGCTGTCGTTCAAATTTTGGCGATTCAAGACGAACCCGATTTCGATGCGGAAACTGCTCTTCGTCAGGAAGTGGATAAGCAGTATTTCAGAATTAAATGCATTTATAATGATCTTTTCGGAAAAGAATTAAAACCGGAATATGTAACAACTCACCAACCTAATGTCAAGTTGCCGAAATTAAATGTTCCCTCTTTTGATGGAAAGCTCAAAAGTTGGCCTTCATTTATTGGTCTCTTTGATTCACTTATACACAATAATCAATCCATCACGAGCATTGAGAAATTCCAATATTTATTGTCTTTGGTTTCAGGGGAAGCCTTCAACCTAATAAAAAATCTTCCACTTACTAATGACAATTATTCTATTGCATACAACAATTTAACATGTCGTTACCAGAACAAAAGACTATTATCCTCATTTTACTGGGAAGAGATTAATCAAGCTCCCAAACTCACCACCGAGTCACCCCGTAACCTAAGACAATTGTTGGACGTTTTCACAGATAATTTAAAGGCTCTAGAAAACTTGGGATTTCCTGTACACAGTTGGGACTTCATCCTTTTTCACTTATTATGTTCAAAATTAAATTCTGATTCTCTCAAACGTTTCGAGTTGAATCATGCATCATCAGAGGTTCCTAAATTTTTGGAATTAAAGAATTTTCTTTATAAGCAATGTGTTGCTCTAGAATCAGTCGCTCTCACGAAGCCACAAAAGGCAAACACGAATTCGCAGAGCAGACATTCACACCCTTGGGAAAAATCCAGTTCATGCCAGTCTGCTTCTACTTCAGTGACAAACGATCAGCGTGGAAATCAAAAATGTCCATTATGTAAATTACCGCATACTATTTATGGGTGCCCTAGTTTTTCCGCCAGATCTCCTAAAGAACGGTACGATTTAGCAAAAAGGTCAAAATGGTGTATACAGTGTTTAGGAACGAAACACTTGACTAAGAACTGTACTTCGAAATCTTGTTGCAGGGTGTGCAATAATGCCTCGCATCACACTCTTCTGCATTTCACCAATGCCTCACCCACCTCTGTCACATCCACTGAATCATGCCCAACTTCTTCGTCCGATAGTTCTGTCACAGAAATCAATTCAATGACTAGTATTTCCCCTAAATATTCCACGGTTTTACTCTCCACCGCTCAAGTCGAAGTTCAAGATGCATTTGGACAATATCGGTCGGTTCGCATTCTACTCGATTCCGCAAGCCAGGCTAGTTTCATTACCCAAAAATGCGCAAAATTTTTGAATTTACCACGTTCAAAATTCGCTCTGGCTATTAACGGTCTAGGTAATATGACCTCGAGGGCTTCTAATTACATCACATGTGTTTTGAAGCCATCAGGTCAATCTTTTCCGCTTCTCAAAGTTGATGCAGCAATACTTCCTCAAATCTGTTCAGATATGCCTGCTTTTCAATTTTCCACTAACAGTTGGTCTCATTTGGCTAACATCAAATTGGCTGACTGCCGCTTCAATATTCCAGGACCTATTGACATGCTTCTGGGTGCTGACGTATTTCCTGATGTTTTGAAAGAAGGAAAGGTTTCAGGCAGTGACGCTGATCCAATTGCTTTGAACACCATCTTTGGATGGATCGTAATGGGCAAAACAAACATTGCACCGACTTCTACCATTAATTCATTCGTTGCGGCATGTGGTTGTCCATTGGATATCACATTGAGAAAGTTTTGGCAATTGGAAGAAATACCAAATTGTCCCCCTATGTCCACTGGAGAGATTGAGTGCGAAAAAATATTTCTCGAAACTCACAAACGTGATTGTACAGGGAAATACCCGGTGTCCTTACCTTTCAAAGGTCCCGATCCTTACTTCGAAGACACTCGCTCTCAAGCTCTTCGGCGATTTTATTCACTGGAATCCAGACTTCTGAAAAATCCTCAATTATATCTAGAATATTCCAATTTCTTGAGAGACTACCTTCACAATGGGTATATGGAGGCAGTAGAACCCCCTACATCGTTTGAAAAAATATTCTATATTCCCCACCACTGTGTAACAAACCCAAATAGTACAACAACAAAACTCAGAGTTGTTTTTGATGCATCTGTTAAATCACCGCAAGGATACTCTCTCAATGACACTCTTTTAACTGGAAAGAAACTACAACTAGATATTGTCTCACTGTTGATGAAATTTAGATTACGTAAATACGTGTGTACAGCAGACATCAAGAAGATGTATCTTAGAATTCTTGTTGCTGAAGAGCACCGGGATTATCAACGAATCCTCTGGCGGTTCAATCCCAAAGATAAAATCCAAGATTTTCGTCTACGCACCGTAATCTTTGGTAACTCTTCATCACCTTTTCTAGCCCTACGCGTACTTTTGCATCTAGCAAACACCGAAAAACCGAACTTTCCCCTTGGAGCTGAAGCTCTTATGGATGGCACATATATCGACGACGTTATTATAGGCAGTGATACCTTAGAAGAACTAGAATCTATTCAATCTGAACTTATTAACTTGCTGAAAAGTGGTGACTTTTACTTGCACAAATGGACAAGTAATCACCCATATTTGCTCGAAAATATTCCGATTTCTGACCGTCGAGAAAGCGATCTGTCTTTTGTAGATTCCCAAGATACTACTATAAAGGTTCTCGGGTTGAAGTGGCAACCCAACTCAGATCTTTTTTCGTATGATATTACTCCTCTGGCCGATTTGTGTACAAAACGGTCTATATTGTCGGAAGTTGCTCGAATATTTGATCCCTTGGGATTTCTCACACCTCTTGTCAACTTTGCAAAACATCTCATACAGTACCTTTGGACTTTGGGGCTAGAGTGGGACGCTGACGCACCAGCTGATGTCCGTGAAAAATGGACCAAGTACCGAAATGAACTTTCATGCCTATCAAAGGTTAAAATCTCTCGACCCTTAACTCTTCATCAGTACACATCCTGTGAAATGCATGGTTTTTCGGACAGTTCGGAACGCGGATTCTCCGCTGTGGTCTATTTCAAATTTAATCACCCCAATGGGGAAGTAAATATCCAACTAATTGGAGGAAAATCGAAGGTAGCCCCCCTCAAACGAATTTGTATTCCTCGTTTGGAACTATGTGCTGCCACTCTACTTTCTCGCTTAATGGCCTTCATCACAAAAACATATGAAGGTAACATTAGCTTTGAAAAGAAATACGCCTGGACGGACTCGATGGTAGTTTTATCCTGGATAAAATCTTCTGCCCATCGCTGGAAAACTTTCGTGAGTAACAGAGTCAGTGTAATTCAAGAAAATGTATCCCCGGCGGATTGGCATCATGTTCCTTCAGCCGATAACCCTGCTGATTGTGCATCTAGGGGCCTCCTACCTAGAGATCTTTCAAAACATCCTTTGTGGTTCACTGGGCCGGCTTGGTTAAAGGGTGGTCCAGAGGAATATCCTCACTCAACAAACCATCTCCCAATACCTTCTCAGGTCTACGATGAGGAAAAGGCTTTTTCTCTTATGTCCTCAACGTCACTCTGTGTATTGGATTCTTTGATTGAAAGATTCTCCTCTTTAAGTAAAATTAATCGTATAATGGCATATTGCCTACGTTTCATCAACAACGTGAAATCGGGAAATGAGAAAAAATACGATCCTTTTAGTAAACAAGATTTACATCATGCTCTTCTTGTATTTGTGAAAAGAGTTCAACATTCTGTTTTCACCTATGAAATATCGCAGATCGAGAAGAATTTACCTCTGCCCAAGCCGTGGAGAAAACTCGATCCCTTCATGGCAGAAGATGGTCTGCTCAGAGTGGGCGGTCGTCTTCATTTCTCAGGTCTTCTTTATGATCAGAAACATCCAGTTCTACTTCCGAGTAAACATCGTCTTACCTATCTCATTATTGAACATACTCATAGAGAGCATCTTCACGCTGGACTCCAGACTTTGCATTTTTTACTAGCACAGAATTTCTGGATACTATCTCCACGTCGTGCCATACGATATGTACTTTCCAAGTGTATGGTATGTTTCAAGGTAAGGCCCACTCTTTTGGAGCCATTCATGGGTAGATTACCACCCGCTCGCATCTCCCAACTGAAACCATTTCAAAATGTAGGAGTTGATTATGGTGGTCCATTTAACATCACAATTGGTAAACGAAGAGGAATAAAATCACAGAAGGCATATATTTGCTTATTTGTATGCTTTGTCACCAAAGCTGTACACCTTGAGCTGGCATCTGAACTATCTGCAGAGGCTTTCATAGCGGCACTGAGGCGTTTCGTAAGTCGCCGAGGATTGTGCACTCATATTACTTCAGATTGTGGCAGTAATTTTGTCGGCGCATCCCGAATTCTTTCTGGATATATGAAAAATGCTGCAGATGGTGAAGGAATTAAATTTTCTTTTCATGCACCATCTTCCCCCCATTTCAATGGCTTGAGCGAGGCAGGTATAAAATCGGTTAAATCACATCTCTACCGTATAGTTGGTAGTCAAATTTTCACCTACGAAGAATTTACTCTTCTTACTCAAATCGAGGCAATTCTCAATTCTAGGCCGCTTTGTTCAGTAAGCTCAGATCCTAACGATCTGTCTGTGTTGACACCTGGCCACTTTTTAACTCTAGCTCCTCTTACCTCCGTACCAAATCCCGACTTGTCCCATCTCAACTTCAATCAATTGGACCGGTGGCAACTTTTACAGAGGTTACAACAAGACCTTTGGAAAAGATGGCATACCGAATATCTCCACACTTTGCAACAACGTCAGAAGTGGCTTAAGAATAATAGAACTCTATTACCTGGTGAGTTGGTTCTCATAAAAAATGAATTGACTCCACCTATGCAGTGGCGCCTCGCGAGGGTAGTAAAAACTCATCCTGGTAAAGATGGGATAGTTAGAGTAGCAACTGTTCGGACAAACCAAGGCCTTCTTCAGAGACCTCTGGTAAAACTTTGTCCTTTGCCTGTTCAATCAAGCAACGTGTAAAACACCTGGGTGGTGTTTTAGTGGGTTTTCCTAAGCCTGCATCTCTACTTTGTATATATAGATAACTAATGTTGTAAATAAATTAGTAAATAAGCCTAAATTTTAAGAATTTCGCTAACTTAATCAGTATTTATAGTGAACATGTCTCAAAGAAGGCATTCATCAACGAACTTCTCAGCCGAGTCCACAAATTTTATATCGAGAGCACTCAAAACACCTAGTTGGTGTTTTAGTGGGCGGTTATGTTAACGCCCCGCGTTAATTATAATGTGCAATGAGAGTAATCACCCATCTCGTCATTTTTGGGTGGTCAAAGTTTTTGTTGAGTAGTTTATCTCGCCATTCAAAGGGTTTCCTATAGCACCTACCGCGAAGACACACATGCAGAACAATATGAACATTCTCTCGCTGCTCTGTGTTCGACGAAGTGAATTTAAGAATTCTCCTCAAGTGCTCAAAATTTCTCTTGAGAAAATCATTCGGTGCCACCCCTAACCAATCAGATACAGTCCATACCCCGGGAATGAATGATAGCTACCCTCTGGAAGCACTGAAGACTTTGGTGGACGATTTACCAGGTAGGTGCGAAACCAGACACTTTTTTGATTGGCGATCATATTCATTTTCTTTCAAATAGTGTGAAGTCAACAATATCTTTTTTTGAACATTTTTCTCAACATTTATGGAATATATTGGGGTTCTCAATTTCTTCTTCTATTCTGAATTCAATTTCTTTAATATTTTGGGGACGGGCTTTTTATATTTCAAATATCCCCATAAAAAAGTGGCCAATGATGTTAAGAAGGGACTAACAGGAGACCATAGAATGGAACTCCGATATAAATAAATCACAGCATTCTCGAGTGGCATTCTACAGCTGCCTTAGATTTAGACAAAAAAACCAGTAATTTTCAGAAACTGTCGAAAAAAACCTCAATAAAGTATGTATAAATATTTTAAATCAGAAGAAAGAGCTCTACCGATCAGGAAAATAAAATACAGGGTGTGCCATTTGAAAAACAACAATTCACATAGAATTTTTATATTAACGGTGCCTTAATGCAATTCTTAGTACCGAATTCTGAATGCCCATTGTTACTGCAACTAGTTATGTCATCTTATTTAATTCCGAATCGCTTAATCGTTTTAATAAGTTCCACCCAATATAATGTTAATCTCATATTTTCGCGACAACATGTGCTGGAGGATTTGACGGATGTCTTCAGCAGTCAGTATTCATATGGCGCTCGTCCGATGAACTATATGCTAAGTTTCTCGAAACTCAACTTTTTCTCGATTAATTCAAACATCGTATTTTGCGAAAGTGATTATTTTCGCGAGTGAGTGCCACGAAGAAGATTTCAACCCTACTGTGGACCAACAGGTAGGCAGAAGTCGGTACTCCAGCATTCTCTTTACCTTTGTATCTTTTCTCTCGATTCATTTTTATTTCTTTCACTTTTTCACGGTCCTTCATTAGTCTACGGCCCTTGTCGTGCCATTTGGTCCATTTCGAGCCAAATTTTCGAACCGCGTTTTCAAAATTATCTCGATCAGGCGTTTCGGAATTTCATTCATTCCATCAGCTTAATCTTACTTTAAAAAAAAAAAAATCTGATAAGATATCGAAGTTAATATTCCGGAATCTTATGTGCATAAACAAATTTCTGTTCATAACCGGTCGCTTCGAACATAACCAAAAGTCAACTCTCACTCTCTGAGACCACAGATGACCTTTGAGGAGTTCTGATCTATGTTCATAACCTCTCTCTCAGAACATCAACACAAATAAACTTGCATGTTTTTTCTGTTGATTTTCACCTTTCTCTTTCTAAGAAATTTCATCTTTCTCTTTCTAAGAAATTTCATCTGATAATAATATTAACTTGAATTGTTTCAACTAATTATTGAGTTTGCTCATTCTTTAAAACGTTCAATATCAAAATACACTCGATTCTCTGCAGTATACCTTGAATAATCATTAAACATGGCATCAAAATTGAAACAACTGAAAGCTCGCCGCCAAATACTAAGTGACGATATCGAAGATATTTTGACTTTAGCTCAGTCTGCCGTTACTGACGAAAGTGTCCACGTTAGATTCAAATTAAGATTTGAACAACTAGAGGGAATCTTCGATGAGTTCCAGAGTTTACACAACTCAATTGTATCTATTATAGCATCGTCTGAAGAACCTGAATTTGAGACGGAGAAGGTAACAAGAACGGCCTTTATGGATAATTATTTCACCATCAAAACGATTTACGTTAATTTATTTAATTCAGCTAAAAAGGAAAATAGTAACTCTTCTATCAATTCGCCGAGTGTGAAACTTCCGAAAATAGTTCTACCCATTTTCGATGGTAATTATAAAGAATGGCCTACTTTCTTTGATATGTTCAAAAGTTTGGTGCATGAAAATTCTAACTTGAGTCAGATAGAAAAGTTCCAATATCTCCTTAGTTCACTTTCTTCTCATGCTTTGAGCCTATTAAAAGGATTTCCATTGACTGCTCAAAATTATGAAAATGCTTTTCAAACATTAACAGAAAGGTACCAGAATAAACGACTTTTAGCTAATACATGTTGGAAGGAAATTTATAATGTTCCAAAGCTTCAGAATGATTCATCTATAGCCCTTAGGCGAATCCTAGAGGTTTTTTCGGAAAATTTGTCAGTATTGAAGAATTTAGGTCTACCCATTGATCAATGGGACTTTGTTTTGTTTCATATTCTTATTCAGAAATTAGATTCAGCATCGATCAAACGCTTTGAATTACAAGAGCGTTCAACAGATATTCCTTCATTTGTTAACTTACGAAATTTCCTAACGAATCAATGCATCGCGTTGGAGTCGGCCGCTCTATCTCTTCCTTCGAGAACTCATTTAGTTTCGAATTCTCAAGTTTCGAAATCCAGTTCTGCCTCAATGCATAGAAGAAATTCTGCACTTCTCGTTCAAACATAAAACGAATCAATCAAAAAACAAATAAACTGCAATTATTGCAAGTTAGCACATAATATTTACAAATGCCCATCATTTTGGAACAACCTGCTCAGGAACGTTTCAAAATAGCAAAAGACAAGAATTGGTGTATCAATTGCCTCCATTCTGGACATCAGATTAAAAATTGTTCCTCAAAATCAAACTGTCGTACTTGCAACGGGAAACATCATACCTTGTTGCACATGCGCAGTAATACGGAAAATAATTCTTCAGCCGAGACGTTTCATTTCAATGCTGCAAACTCATCTGATTCTAATATAAGCTCAGCTCAAGTTTTAACGAATGTTTCTTCAAACTCCACCGTTCTTTTAGCAACTGCTCAAGTCGAAATTCGTGATGCCTGGGGCAGACATCAAAAGGTTCGAGTTCTATTAGATGGTGGCTCTCAAATAAATATAATAACTCAATCGTGTGTCAATAAATTGGGTTTGAAAGTTTGTAATGCTTCACTTTCGATAAATGGAATCGGGGAAAGCTCATCTTCTGCTAATTGTACCACTGAATGTACAATTCGTCCAACCGGTCAAGTAAACCCATCTTTTACATTCGATGCAGTCATAATTCCGAAGATTTGTTCACAGATGCCAAGTTCCTTTATCAATCCTTCTTATTGGAATTGTATATATGATAGGAAATTAGCAGATCCGGATTTTTCAACCCCGAAGACAATAGATATTCTTCTCGGAGCGGACATATTTTCGTTGATACTTCGGCATGGTCGCGTTGAGGGTAATGGTTCAGAACCGACAGCACTGGAAACAGTATTTGGTTGGGTTTTCATGGGGAAGATTGAATCACCTAACACAACAGTTAACACCTTTCATTTATCCTTATCCGAACCCTGTTTAAATTCTTCATTAAAGAGATTCTGGGAACTTGAAGAAGTTTCAGAGACTGTCGTCGTATCACCAGAAGATCAATTTTGTGAAAGCTCGTTCTCTCAAAGTTATTCTAGAGATGCTTCTGGACGTTATACTGTGGCGTTACCATTTAAACCTGATCTCTCTACAATATCATTTGGTGACACATATTCTCTCGCATTACGTCGTTTTTTATCTCTTGAACGTAAACTCATAAGAACTCAAACAATTTATGAAGAATACTCCAATTTCATGAAGGAATATTTAGAAAGGGGTCATATGTCATTAGTTTCTACTAGTTCCGATGATGACAGTACCTTTTATATTCCTCATCATTGTATCATCAAGCCAAATAGTCCATCCACAAAGTTTAGGGTTGTTTTTGATGCGTCCGCTCATGTACCGGGTCAGTTATCTTTGAATGATGCGCTATTGATAGGTCCTAAGTTACAAAAGGATATCATAGTCATTTTATTGAATTTTCGTGTTCATAAATTCGTTTTCACAGCTGGCATAAAACAGATGTACCGTCAAATATTAGTTCAAAGTTCACATCGAAACTTTCAGAGAATATTATGGCGGTTTTCTCCTTCGGAGCCCATAAGTGTGTATCGGTTGAATACTGTTACGTACGGAGTCGCACCGGCGCCTTTTCTTGCTCTTCGAACTTTGTCACAGTTGGCTAAGGATGAGGAAGTTCGTTTTCCTAATGCCTCTAGAACATTACTCACTGACATTTATGTCGATGATGTCGTTACAGGATGTGATGATTTAGACGAAGCCAAAACTTTGCAAAAGGAACTTATTTCCTTGTTAAATTGTGGCGGCTTTCAGCTCCGAAAATGGAGTAGTAACAATTCTGAATTACTTTCATCTATACCTTTAGATCATCAATATCAGAATTCTTTGGATTTCGATCTCGATCCGATAATTAAAATTCTCGGTTTGAGGTGGCTTCCTTCGTCGGACGAATTTTCATACCTGGCAGAAACAACTGGTCGGGTATGTACCAAACGAACAATACTTTCCGAACACTCTCGAATTTTCGACCCTCTGGGTTTTCTTTCTCCGTTCACTTTTCTGGCTAAACATTTGATCCAGCATCTTTGGACATTGGGGTTGCACTGGGATGATACACTTCCAGACGATGTCCATCGTCGCTGGAGTCAATGTAAATCAGAGTTGACCGAATTAGGTAAATTAAAGATACCTCGGAAATTGGCATCGAAACCATTTTATCGTTGCGAACTTCACGGTTTCGGAGATAGTAGTGAGCAGGGTTACGCAGCCGTTGTCTACTTCAAGTTTTTCTATTCTGACGGTTCCATTGACACATCTTTCGTATGTGGCAAATCAAAAGTTTCACCTTTAAAACGAATTTCAATTCCGCGACTGGAACTGTGTGCGTGTCTCTTACTCTCTAAACTCATTAATATGATATCCGCTGTTTACCGGTCGGCATTTACAATCGACAAAATATTTGCTTGCTCCGATTCTATGATAGCTCTTACATGGATTAGGTCCTCTCCTCATCGATGGAAAACGTTCGTGAGTAATCGGACAGCTCAAATTCAAGACTTAGTTTCCACAGAGAATTGGTATCATGTCAAATCAAAAGATAACCCAGCTGACTGTGCTTCACGCGGTCTAACGCCAACCGAATTGTTGAACTGTTCTATCTGGTGGACAGGCCCTGCCTGGCTTCGTTCCGAAAGACTTTCCTTCGCAAACGAAGAAATCGAGAATTCTCTCTGTTCTGTACAAGAAGAAGAACGTCATCTCTGTTCATCAACTGTCATCTCACCCTCGTTCGTAGAAAATTTGCTCTCAAAATTTTCGTCTCTATCCAAAATCCAAAGGGTGGTAGCTTACATTCTCAGATTCGTTCACAATACGAAAAATTCAAAAGCTCGTAAAGTAAACGGATTTTCCTCAATCGATCTCAAAGAAGCACTCCTTTTCATTATTAAACAAGTACAACGATCTGTTTTCAAGGAAGACATAGATAATCTATTATCGGGTAATCCTATTTCAAAATCCCTCCGAAAATTAAACCCATTCGTTGGAGAAAATGGTGTTCTCAGGGTGGGCGGTCGTTTGTCATTTTCCGGTCTAGCTTATGATCACAAACACCCAGCTCTGCTTCCCTCATCTCATCGCCTCACTGAACTCCTTATTCAGCATTTTCACAAGATATATCTGCATCCAGGTGCTCAGACTTTACAGTTTCTTCTCACTCAACAGGTCTGGATATTATCAGCCCGAAGAGCTATAAAGAAAGTTATTTCTCGCTGTAATACCTGTTTCAAAGTTAATCCCAAAATGTCTCAGCCTCTCATGTCAGAATGACAATTCTCGGAATATTTCGTAGTTTTTGGTCCTGAAAAATATTCTGTTTTCTTGTGTTTAACATGTTTGGTTTATCTATGGGAGATGATTGCCTTTCATTGGGGTCCCGTAGCGGTCTTCAAACATCTGAAGTGCCGGAAAATCATCACCTGGAAGGTCGTATCTGGTTTGAAAAAACCCTCACGACCAGAGAGCAACAATTTGTGGATTTTGAATTTGAATATCGAAGGAATTTCGAAAGACAAGTGTGATTACATCTCCAAATTAGCTGATGAACATGGTATCAAAGAGATTCTTCTGCAAGAAACCCACACGGCAACAGAATCGTCGTGAAGGAGGACAGTTAAAAGGTTATGTATTAATTGATTTTTTACAAGTTTAGCTTGTTATGTTGAAAAATTATCAGTTACGTAACTTTCAACAGATTCGGAAAGGGGAAATTGATGGAGTTCTTTTTTTCATTTCTTTCAAATTTTGTGACATTTCTGTCATAAATATTTATAAATCTCCGAACATTATTTGGCCAAGAAATCTCAATGCTGATGTTTTTTAAAGTAGCAAATGCATCTCAAAAATGCCTTCGATTTATTCTGAATAATCGGTTTCTTTTCTGCTTTTGTCTTTTTTCATTTCAGATTAAGAATTACGAGTCGTTTTGGGAAGCATCTGTGTATCCGAGACCATCGACGGATATCATGAAGATGATCACACTGATGTCTTTCAAGTTTTTCCTGATATTTATGTTATTTTGTTTACGGGGAGGCAGGTTTTTTCGGCTGAGGTTTTTTCCCCTGGCTGTATAGTATCGTATGATACTATCGTATGATTGATAGTATCGTATGATTCTATAGTATCATACAAAGAATGTTATGATACCCCGTTCTTTTTTTACCTCAGCTTAGGTACTTTTTGTTTCAACATTTATTGTATTATTTTAGCTCTCTTTTTATAAGAATATATATATATATATGGGTAACTTGCCGCCTTTGAGAATTAATCAGCTCAAGCCTTTTCACTGCGTAGGAGTAGATTATGGTGGCCCATATTACATAACCATGTCTAGATCTCGTGGCTCAAAATCGTTAAAGGCGTACATATGCCTTTTTGTATGCTTCACCACGAAGGCATTGCATTTGGAGTTGGTGTCCGACTTAACTTCCGATGCTTTTCTTGCTGCATTGCGTCGTTTCATTGCCCGAAGGGGTAGATGTACCAACATCTTTAGTGATGGTGGAACTAACTTCAAGGGAGCTTATCGGGAGCTTTCAAGTTATATGCAAGACGCTGTGTCGGAAGAGAAAATAGAGTGGAGTCTCAATCCGCCTTCTGGTCCCCATTTTGGAGGTCTTTGGGAATCCGGTATAAAATCTGTCAAATCCCATTTGTTGAGAGTGATCGGTCATCAAATTCTTACTTATGAGGAATTGTACACCGTCCTTACACAGATTGAGTCTGTACTCAACTCACGCCCTCTGTGTCCCCTCAGCAACGACCCGAATGACATCTCAGCTTTGACACCGGGACATTTCCTCACCGTAGCTCCCTTAACCGCTATTCCAGAACCCGATTTATCTCACCTATCTATCGGTCGATTATCACGTTGGCAGCTCTTAACTCGCATCCATCAGGATTTTGGGAAACGATGGCATTTAGAATACCTGAACACACTACAACAACGAAAAAAGTGTGACTCATTTCCTTATACCGCCGGCACACTCGTCCTGATAAAAGACGATCAAGTTGCTCCTTTACATTGGCGACTTGGACGCATTGAGAAATTGCATCCTGGCGCTGACAAAATTGTTAGGGTAGCTACTGTTCGAACAACTCAAGGTGTACTGCAGAGACCAGTGGTTAAATTATGTCCATTACCACTACAATAATTAAATTATTATAAACATTTTTTTTTCTTTTGTTTTAATATTCGATATCTTTTCAATTTTGTTTGTTTTCTTTTTCATTTTCTCATAAAATATTCTATTTTAGGTGGGCGGTTATGTTACTGCAACTAGTTATGTCATCTTATTTAATTCCGAATCGCTTAATCGTTTTAATAAGTTCCACCCAATATAATGTTAATCTCATATTTTCGCGACAACATGTGCTGGAGGATTTGACGGATGTCTTCAGCAGTCAGTATTCATATGGCGCTCGTCCGATGAACTATATGCTAAGTTTCTCGAAACTCAACTTTTTCTCGATTAATTCAAACATCGTATTTTGCGAAAGTGATTATTTTCGCGAGTGAGTGCCACGAAGAAGATTTCAACCCTACTGTGGACCAACAGGTAGGCAGAAGTCGGTACTCCAGCATTCTCTTTACCTTTGTATCTTTTCTCTCGATTCATTTTTCTTTCTTTCACTTTTTCACGGTCCTTCATTAGTCTACGGCCTTTGTCGTGCCACCCATAAAATTTGCCCATTTGAACTTTTGTGTTTACCAATATTAACTGAGATAGCTATTGAGCTATTTCATTGCAATTGAATTTTTTGTATATTTTGTACTTTTGTTTTTTTTTTTGTATTTCACCTAATATATTTCCTTCGAAAAAAAAACAACTTTATTCATCTCTAAGGCGGATTAATGTTTGCCGCGCCAGCTAGCTTATCTAATTGCCAATTGCCACAATTAATTCCACCACCAGATCCCTTTCGCTCTTTAGTTCTAAGCAGTTCTGGGCCAACATTCAAAAGCTGTTTCCAGAAGACAACGTTTGGAGCAACACAATTTTATGTCCACATTCAAGGTATTATACCATAATAGTTAAATATAATGCTTTTTTTTAGGCAGTACGAAGTCTGCCGGGTCAGCTAGTACTAATATAAATGTGGATGTCCCTTGATGAAACTTTCACTATAATGTAGAAAATATATTTTGGGAGGTTTTCATGTAGGGTTCACATTCCTATGTCACGAGAGAAAATATATTGAGCTTTCATGAAAAAGTCATTTTTATCAGGCTTTCACGGCCGACGCTGTGTAAACTATAAGGAAAAGAGAAACATAGTCAGAGAAAATTTTGTAGTGTTCGAAAAATTCTATATAAAAGACCGCGACGGCATATGTCCAAATGCTGAGGACAACCAACGATAACCATTTTTTACATTTTCAATTAAATTCAAAATAATGTTCAATTTAAAGAGGACTCCCGACTCCCGCAAGAAATTATTGGATCTAATCGAGATCGCTTTGTCATGTAGTCAAGTGCATGTCTCTGCTTCGATACGAGTTATAAATGTGTGGTTGTGGACCTATCAGTACTGTTTTGAATTGAAATATTACGCGAGCGGAGCCGCGGGTTTGAGCTAGTTTGTTATAATGAACAGTAGTTAAGACTGAATTTGACTCTGTCGTATTCCTTTCTTTCAATGTATGGATTGGTTTTCGTGGGAGTTGAATCTGTTAAATTTTGGAAAAAGACACTGAGTCATTCTTTCGAGCGACGTTTCGCAACTTTATTGTTGCTTCTTCAAAACTCTATGAAATAACACATGGATAAGAAAAAATAACATAAGAATTACAACATTAATACCTCGGAAGCGGCTAACGTCCGTCAACTTTCCATTCAAAATTCATAAATATTGGATCTTCAAAAAAATGTTCGCACAGGTCAGCGGCTTGCTAAGTCATATGATGGAATAAATAAATATCATTTGCGTGTTTCGCTGCCGTACAGATGTGTGAATACTAGTTATTCGAATGTGCTAGAATGACGGGACGCTCCCACCCGCACAAGCACTGACACAACCGAGTCGTATAAATAAAACAAACATATATTACAAATAGGCAATACCCTGTAAAATAATTGACATGAACAAAATGCGATTAAATTATACCATTTAAATTCTATGCCAGGAAAATAAATTCAAGATATTGTGGTAGATGGTACTCAAACCCAAACAGTCCGTTCTCAGATTCACATTGTTAGTCAATTGAATTTGTATCATCTCCCCTATATTGCGCTTGAACCAATTGGATTCTCTATCCATAATTGTTGTCTCCTCAAATTGAAAATCATGACCTGTGTCAAAGTGGTGCAGAGTTAACGCCTCAGCTTTAAATACTGCTTCGTCTGTCCTATGTACGATTTGCCACACGAACAGGGTACTCTGTAAATAACATTTGACAGGTTGTTCAACGCTGTTGGGTCTTTCAACCGTGTAAACAGACAATTGGTGGTTTTTACACTGAAGTAGGCTAGCTTGGTGTTGTGATTGAGAGCACTATTAATGGCAGGTGAAAGACCCTGTACGAGAGGAAATCTGAAGTATCGGCCAACTGAAACAGCCTCCCGCACACTCACACGACTCTGATTCATGAAAAACGAGCGTATGCATCGGTTTACGAAATTTCTCGGGTAGTTATTGTTCTTCAAGATGGCTCTTATTCGTTCTAGATTGGTGTCGTGATACGAAACGTAGCTCAAGCTCACCATCCTGTGTAGCAGTCCTTTAATTATATTGATTTTGTGATTCATTGGGTTGTTCGAATGATAATTCAATATTCTTCCGGAACTTGTCGGTTTGATATACCAGTTTGTCATCAGTTTTCCACCTTCAGTCCTCCGAACTTCGACATCCAAGAACGCTATTTTCTCGTTTTCTTCTTTTTCTATGGTAAACTGTATTTTAGGGTGGAGGGAATTGAAAACCTCAAGTACAAGATCATGACATCCCCCGGGTACTGTTATTGAGTCGTCAACATATATCCAGAAGAACGGGACGGCAAATGTCAGACTGGCCAGAGGAGACTAATTCGTCCATTATAATCTCCGCCTTATATATAGCTTCCTATAATACCAGAACTCTGCTATCAGAGCAAAGATTGCTAGAACTGGAAGAAGAGCTCCGGAACATAAAATGGGATATCGTAGGTCTGAGTGAGGTGCGGCGAAAAGGAGAAAGTCAGTTGATGCTGCAGTCAGGACACCTGTTCCACTTCAAAGGACATGAGGATACATCTGATGGAGGAGTGGGATTTATTATACATAAAAAACACATACCAGATATAATAGATATAAAAGCAGTAAGCCAAAGAGTCATCTACCTGATTTTAAAATTAAGCTCCAGATACAAGCTCAAGATTATACAAACCTACGCTCCTACATCAAGCTCGGAAAAAGAGGAACTTGATGAATTTTACGATAATGTTGACATCGCACTTCAAGAACATCATACCCACTACACGCTGTTGACAGGAGACCTAAACGCTAAGATAGGCAGAAAACAAGACTTATCGGAAAGCTCGATGGGTGACTATGGATATGGCGAACGAAACGAACGAGGAGCCATACTCATTGACTATCTACAACAAAACAACTTGTTCGTTATGAACTCCTTCTTTAGTAAAAAACCACAATACAAATGGACATGGGCCAGTCCAGACGGTCAAACCAAAAACGAAATCGACTTCTCCATTACTGACAAGAAGGAGATAGTAAAAGACGTATCTGTGCTCAACAGTCTTTCAACTGGAAGTGACCACCGAATGATAAGAACAAAATTGGTCATAAACATAAGAAAGGAACGTAGAAAACTCCTGAACAAACGGTGTGTAAAAAACTGCTTACCACCCGAAAACACAGCGCTATTCCAGAACGAAATCAACACAAGCTTAAAAAACGTACTAGACACACGGGATGGAAACATAAATATTGAAAACCTAAACACAACAATAGTTGACTCAATAAAAAAGGCACAAGAAAAACACTTTGTTAAAAACCAAGGAAAACACGAGAAACTGAGTGCGGGGACCAAAGAACTTATGAGAGAAAGAAGAGAGCTGCCGCACAAGTATGGAGGAAACTTGGAGACCTTTAGACAGCTTAATAAGAGAATTTCAAAGTCTGTCAGAACCGACATAAGAAATTACAATACGGAGATGGTGACAAGAGTCATAGAAAATAATGGAAGTCTGAAGGTACTAAGACAGAAGCTCTCGCAAGGACGTAAACAAATATCATCCCTAAGAGACAAACACGGAAAGATAACCACAAATAAGGAACAAATTCTGGAGATAACCGAAAATTTTTATGCAGAGCTCTACAGGGAAACGAACAAGAACACAGAAACTAAAACACCACGAATTATAAACCAAGGCTCAGAGGATATACCGGAGGTGACCATCTATGAAATTGAGAAAACACTCTCAGAGATGAAGAATAACAGGTCACCTGGACCAGACGGAGTTGATGTTGACGTTTTAAAGAAAGGGGGAAAGGAACTAATAAGAGCACTGAAGTTACTGTTTAACGAGTGCTTGTCAAGAGGCATAACTCCTAAACAATGGAATAGTGCAACAATCACTCTCATACAGAAAAAGGGTGACATGACCGATCTGAAAAACTATAGGCCGATCAGTCTGCTGTCTCACATATATAAGCTCTTCACTAAAATAATCACAAAACGATTGAATGTCAAACTGGATCAATACCAACCGACGGAGCAGGCAGGATTCAGATCAGGGTACAGTACGAACGATCACCTCCACACTTTGAAAGTTCTTATTGAAAAAACGGTCGAATACAATAAACCTTTAGTTTTGGTGTTCGTGGACTATGAAAAAGCGTTCGACACAATCAGCCAGCAGCAGATGTTAAGATCCCTAGCTGACGCTCGTATAGACCACCGATACATAGCCACGATCAAACACATATATGAGAATGCCACAGCTCACGTCAGAATTCATGACGACACAAACAACTTCCGTATCGAAAAAGGGGTTCGCCAAGGTGACACCATCTCTCCGAAGTTATTCAACAACCTGCTCCAGTACATGTTCAAACAGATAGATTTTGAAGAACTAGGCATAAACATAAATGGCGAAAATCTATGCCATCTTCGATTTGCAGATGATATTGTCTTGATATCCGACTGCATAAACAAAGCCCAAGAGATGTTACAAAGACTGAACACTGCCTCTAAACAGATGGGACTAAAAATTAATATCTCCAAAACTCAAGTAATGACAAACCTAGTCATTGGCGGCGGAATATATGTCAACGAGAAACAACTTGAGGAAACAACAAGTTACAAATACCTGGGTCACGAAATACGTATAAGCCGCGATAACCAAACGTGCGAACTTGCTAGACGCATAGGGCTCACATGGGCCGCCTATGGACGACTCAGGCATATTTTCAAAAGTACACTTCCGGTATGTTTGAAGAGAAGGGTGTTCAACCAGTGTGTGCTGCCTGTTTTAACGTATGGAGCAGAGACCCTGACATTAACGAAGAAAACAGCAAATAAGATAAGAACTACTCAAAGAGCAATGGAGAGATCTATGTTGTTGTTATCTCTGAGAAACAAAGTACCGAATACCGAAGTACGAGCCAGAACAAGAGTCACGGACGCAGTGGAGAAAATAACTAGTTTGAAGTGGAATTGGGCGGGACATGTGGCGAGGCTGAGCGATGATCGTTGGACAAGGAAAATAACAGAATGGAGACCAAGACAACATGCATTCAGGAGCAGAGGTCGTCCTCCGACCAGATGGCATGACGACTTAAGACGGATCCACACAAACTGGATGCAAATTGCTCAGGATAGGGAGATGTGGAAGCAAACAAGGGAGGCCTATGTCCAGCAGTGGACTTCAGCGGCTGGTTGATTGAATCTCCGCCAATACTGGGCTCAGAGGATTTCCCATAGCGCTGCCATCTAGCTGTAGGTAAATAGCGCCCCTAAACTGAAAGTAGCTAGACTCCAGACAAAAATCAATCATCTCCAAAAACATTTTTCGTGGGATGTTTGTGTACGCCGAAATGAATTTCCATCTCTTGTTCAGTATACTCCGAACTAGTTGTTTTGGTATGTTCGTGAATAATGAAATCACATCTAACGAGATTAGTCGATAATTTGGAGGTAACTGTGCGTCTTTCAGGTTGTTGACGAAATCGAAAGAATTATTGACTTTATAGATGAATGTTGTTGTCAATGGTAATAAAATCTTGTGCAAAAACACTGCCAGTTCATATGAAGGAGCGTTAATGCAGCTGACAATTGGCCTCAGGGCGAACGAGTCCTTGTGGATCTTCCTGAGTCCATATATTTCATTTCATTTCATTTCATTTATTTATTTGTAATCAACAGACCTAATTCCAATAATAGACTACATTCTAAATATAAATTAGTAAACAGTTTCTAACTGTTGTGACTACACACAAGAAAGTGAAACATCAGCAATTATTCCTAAGAAAATCAAAACAAAAAGAGTCTTTCAATATGATTTCTGAACTCACCATATGTGCAAAAAAATATATCTACATCATTCAGGTAGAAATTAACAGCATGACAAGCTCTGTACATGGGAGAGTTGAGTCCCAAGTTCGAATGGGGTACAGAGACATGTAGTAGAGTATTATTCCTTCGATTGAATTGGGGCACAGAAAACTGAACGCGAGCCAAGAGTTGGGGGCAATTAATTTGCCCGTTTATTATTTTATGCATGAACAGCAAAGTGGATATGATGCGTCTAGATTCCAGCTTTTTAAATGACAAGTCACTTAAGAAGGTTACGTAGGGTGTATCTAAGTAATAAACGCCATGTTTTCTGTTATATAAATATCGCAAGAACTTTTTTTGAACCTTCCCGATATCATTTTTTGCCTCGGAGTAGAACGGTGACCATATAACTGTGGCGTATTCCAAAATGGATCTAACAAAAGTGTGATAAAGTATTTCTAAGGTCTTTTGCTCTCGAAAACTGTAGGCATTCCTGATGACGAATCCTAGAAGCTTGTATGATCTACTCACAATATCCTGGATATGGATATTGAATGATAGTTTTTCATCTTAAGTACTTTCTGTTTCAACATTTATTGTATTATTTTAGCTCTCTTTTTTATAAGAATATATATATATATATATATATATATATATATATATATATCAAATATGACGCCCAGATCTGGTAGATCGCCAATACGATGCACAAAATCAATAACATGTTTTTTAAGAAAAAGAAAATTCTTTGCCTTTACGAAGGCACATCGAGAAAATTTTTGAAACATAGATGAATTCAAAATAGTAATCATCGAAATGAATACCATTTTCAATTCCCAGGCTCACAGATCTTTTATCATGAGGTTGGAGAAATGATATTAGATTTTGTCACTGAGATGAGAGATATACCGGTTTCGGCCTTGTTGAGCCTCATCAGTATCCCGCACATCTCAGGACAAAATCCACATAAAAAACTTCAGAATTTATAGCAATTGGTTGTGAAGTAATGAGTAAAATATTACAAAGTACTAAGGTGGTGACATCCAATTGCGTCAAAATGAAGTTTCACATCTCCAATCAAATGCAAAAAAAGAAATCTGTACTTCCTCTTTCACTGAATGAGATTTTAGCAGTGGCTCTATTCAGTGCCCGCTTGCTAGTTTCTCAAAGTGATGGAAACGCCCAATTCTTTTTGTGACTGTGAAGCCTGATGTTTTTAAGAAAAAGAAAATTCTTTGCCTTTACGAAGGCACATCGAGAACATTTTTGAAACACAGATGAATTCAAAATAGTAATCATCGAAATGAATACCATTTTCAATTCCCAGGCTCAGAGATCTTTTATCATGAGGTTGGAGAAATGATATTAGATTTTGTCACTGAGATGAGAGATATACCGGTTTCGGCCTTGTTGAGCCTCATCAGTATCCCGCACATCTCAGGACAAAATCCACATAGAAAACTTCAGAATTTATAGCAATTGGTTGTGAAGTAATGAGTAAAATATTACAAAGTACTAAGGTGGTGACATCCAATTGCGTCAAAATGAAGTTTCACATCTCCAATCAAATGCAAAAAAAGAAATCTGTACTTCCTCTTTCACTGAATGAGATTTTAGCAGTGGCTCTATTCAGGGCCCGCTTGCTAGTTTCTCAAAGTGATGGAAACGCCCAATTCTTTTTGTGACTGTGAAGCCTGATGTTTTTAAGAAAAAGAAAATTCTTTGCCTTTACGAAGGCACATCGAGAACATTTTTGAAACATAGATGAATTCAAAATAGTAATCATCGAAATGAATACCATTTTCAATTCCCAGGCTCAGACATCTTTTATCATGAGGTTGGAGAAATGATATTAGATGTGCGGGATACTGATGAGGCTCAACAAGGCCGAAACCGGTATATCTCTCATCTCAGTGACAAAATCTAATATCATTTCTCTAACCTCATGATAAAGATCTCTGAGCCTGGGAATTGAAAATGGTATTCATTTCGATGATTACTATTTTGAATTCATCTATGTTTCAAAAATGTTCTCGATGTGCCTTCGTAAAGGCAAACATCTGAGCTATGGTATAATTTTCCCCAATCAACATCCCCGAATAATTTATAAAGTTTCACAAAGTCCGCTCTTCCAAAATTATAGCCCCTATTGAAGGTTTTAAACTCTAATGTATTCTTTAAACCAATAAAGTCGATTGTACAGTCTAATGCGGGATGATTTGAATTCTCATTCACCAAAGGAGACAGACTATGTTCGACTGAAACAAAACAATTGCTCAGAACTAAATCCAGATATCTGTTACGAAAATTGAGTATTTTATTATACTGTTCCAAACTCAAAACATTTAGAAAGTCAACAAGTCTTCTCTCGATACAACTTAGTGATCCCAAATCCATAGTGGCAAGTCCAGGAATATTGCAATCTCCCAAAATTGAAATCTTTGAACTCAAATGCATTAACTTTTCCTCTACCAAGTCAAAAAAACTAGAGTAAACATCATTTGACAACCTAGGTGGAATATATACTGCAAGCAAGTACAATTCATATGAACATATTTTAATTTTCATCAGAAGTTCTTCTATATGAACTGAAATCTCAAACGATGGAAATAAATTCGAGCTATACTGTTTTTTCACCGCTATCAAAACACCCCCGCCTATTCCTTTTCCACACCCTCTGAAATCCCTATCTTTCCTGTAAACAGTATAACGGTCATCAAAAAATTCGCGATCGAAAATCGACACATTTGTCCATGTTTCTGTTAAAATAATTCCATCATAATTGGAAACGCTTACACTTAATTTGAAATCCTTAAGCTTTGTGTTGAGTCCCTGTACATTCTGATAAAAAAAGTCTTAACTGTATATTCTTGTTACTAATGCACATCATTAGGAGAGTTTATTGAACTTATCACAAACACTTTTGCTCCCTCGGATTTCCGCATAAAATTTTTTCCATTTTTCACCATAAAAAGCGAATCTTATGCTCCTTCTTGAATTCACGGCACTTCTTGAAGAGTATCTGATTCTGTCTTGTGAGGCTCTCATTGATGAAGATCGGATTTTTGGACTCAGCGATTCCTTCAAAAACTACGTCCAGATCTTGAAGACAAAGCTCGGGTCTTCCTCTCTTCGCCGCCATGACCTCCTCCTTACGCAATCGAGAAACAAATTTTACGTTAATCGCCCTTTGCGAATTTTCTTTGTTAGGCATTCTGTAGCAACAGTCTATTTCACTTTGCTCGATGTTCACATTCAGAGCACGGAATACCATAGAAATGGTTCGCAGAGTATTCTCCTGCTTTTCCTCTGGTATTCCTCTTATTTCAATACTATTAAGTCTCGAGTACTGCTCTTGCTGATTGAGTTGTTCCTTTAATTCCAGGTTTTCTTTTTTGACTTGATGGTATGCCGCCTGCAACTCCTCTACCTTATCCAGACATTGTCTGATTTTAATATCTTGATCCTTTATAAGTGCATTATTTTCGTCAATTTTTTCGTGACAACTTTCGAGAGATTTGGTGATACTCTCATTTATCGTATGAAGTTTACGGATTTCCAATAACAAGTCTCTCATAGAGGGATTCCCACATCTTCCGCAATGCCAGTTACCATCTGCGGGAATTTCCCCTTGACTCATGCATGCCACGTGAATAATCTTGTCGCAATCCTTGTCAGCACATTTTGAAAATTTTCGTTGATTCTGGGATGTTATTTCTTTTTTAAATTCAACACAACTGCCCGGCATATTTGTATGTTTTTGTGATTGTATCGTCTTCGTCGTTCTCAAAGAAGTATGAAGGAGACAGAACAGCTATCCAAAACTAACCGAACTTAGTTGAAAACTTTTTTTTTTCTTGAAGGAATCGAATGATTGAAGACTCAAAAATAATCTGTTAAAATTTCATAAATTTTTACAAAGGATATCACAAACTAAATCGTGTAAATTATGGAGCTAATTTCAACGATGCGTTCACTACGGATATTCTCACACACATCTTGGGAGGGACAGAATTATTGGTTTTTATTTTCTTACCTTGGACTGTGTTGATGTATTCGTGCTCAAGTAGTGTCTTCACAAAATGATTGACACGGTCTTGAAATTTTTTAGTTGGATCCTTCGAAATTGGTTGGTATACCTCCACATCTGTGAGCATCTCAATCATCTTGCTTTCATATTCAGTTTTTAACATGATGACAGTGGAATTACCTTTGTCCGACCTTCCCACCAAAATATTATCATGATTTTTCAGGAAAAGCTGCGTCTTCACAAAATCTCTCATGAGATCTCTGTGTGACTTAGGCATCTCATAAGACATGTAAAAATTTGTTAGAATGTTGGTGGTACGTGCTCTGATCATGTTTCTCTCATCTTCGTCTTCATATTGATTTGAAATACAATACTCCAAATCTTTTATAATCGTGTGAACAGGGATGTCCTTTTTCTGGAGAGGCAAACCAAATTTGGGTCCCAAAGATAGAATTCTCTGGACTGGATTGGGTAAGTCCATCTGTGTATAATTATAAATGAAATTCTCGTGATTTTCTTTGAAGAAATTGGTATGTCCAACGCGCAGGTTTTCAATCTTTTTTATATTTGTTTTCTTGATTTTTTGAAATCTTATTTCGAAACGTTTATTATTTGCGTTCTCTACTTCTCGAAAAACGCTCTCTGGGAGGACTGTTCTCAACTGGTCTACTAATAGAATGTAACAATTGTTTGTATTTCCATATAGTAATATCTATTTCAACGTTCAAAATCGATTTCTTAAAGCTGTCGGCAATGTTTTTAACTCTGTTTTTAAAGGGATGGTTTTCAATGCTCAGAGGCAATATACAACCGATGTTGTTTGTTATATGTTTGGGAAATATGTTTAAACACCTACACTGTAACAGAAATATACGCCTATTCTTCAGCGCAGCCAACTTCATCCGATCGTTCGACCATCTCTTCAGCAATCCATGTGCTCTGTGTCCATATATGTTCTTAAAATCTTCGTAAAACCCCATTTCTTTCAACTAAATTTGACTCTGTCGTATTCCTTTCTTTCAATGTATGGATTAGTTTTCGTGGGAGTGGAATCTGTTAAATTTTGGAAAAAAAAACTAAGTCATTCCTTCGAGCGACGTTTCGCAACTTTATTGTTGCTTCTTCAAAACTCTATAAAATAACACATGGATACGTAAAAATAACATAAGAATTACAACATTAATACCTCGGAAGCGGCTAACGTCCGTCAATTTTCCATTCGAAATTCATAAATATTGGATCTTCAAAAAAATGTTCGCACAGGTCAGCGGCTTGCTAAGTCATATGATGGAATAAATAAATATCATTTGCGTGTTTCGCTGCCGTACAGATGTGTGAAAACTAGTTATTCGAATGTGCTAGAATGACGGGACGCTCCCACCCGCACAAGCACTGACACAACCGAGTCGTATAAATAAAACAAACATATATCACAAATAGGCAATACCCTGTAAAATAACTGACATGAACGAAATGCAATTAAATTATACCATTTAAATTCTATGCCGGGAAAATAAATTCAAGATATTGTGGTAGATGGTACTCAAACCCAAACAGTCCGTTCTCAGGTTCACATTGTTAGTTAATTGAATTTGTATCATCTCCCCTATATTGCGCTTGAACCAATTGGATTCTCTTTCCATAATTGTTGTCTCCTCAAATTTAAAATCATGACCTGTGTCAAAGTGGTGCAGGGCTAACGCTGTTTTGTTTGTTTTGGCTTGACTGTGATTTTTACAATCGTTTTTGTGTTGTCCTATCCTCAGCTTAAAATACTGCTTCGTCTGTCCTATGTATGATTTGCCACACGAACAGGGTACTCTGTAAATAACATTTGACAGGTTGTTCAACGGTATTGGGTCTTTCAACCGTGTAAACAGACAATTGATGGTTTTTACACTGTAGTATGCTAGCTTGGTGTTGTGATTGAGAGCACAATTAATGGCAGGTGAAAGACCCTGTACGAAAGGAAATCTGAAGTATCGGCCATCCGAAACAGCCTCCCGCACACTCACACGACTTTGATTCATGAAAAACGAGCGTATGCATCGGTTCACGAAATTTCTCGGGTAGTTATTGTTCTTCAAGATGGCTCTTATTCGTTCTAGATTGGTGTCGTGATACCAAACGTGGCTCAAGCTCACCATTCTGTATAGCAGTCCTTTAATTATATTGATTTTGTGGTTTATTAGGTTGTTCGAATGATAATTCAATGTTCTTCCGGAACTTGTCGGTTTGATATACCAGTTTGTCATCAGTTTTCCACCTTCAGTCCTCCGAACTTCCACATCCAAGAACGCTATTTTCTCGTTTTCTTCTTTTTCAATGGTAAACTGTATTTTAGGGTGGAAGGAATTGAAAACCTCAAGTACAAGATCATGACATGCCTCGGGTATTGCTGTTATTGAGTCGTCAACATATATCCAGAAGAACGGGACGGCAAATGTCAGAGGAGACTAATTCGTCCATTATAATCTCTGCCAATACTGGGCTCAGAGGATTTCCCATAGCGCTGCCATCTAGCTGTAGGTAAATAGCGCCCCTAAACTGAAAGTAGCTAGACTTCAGACAAAAATCAATCATTTCCAAAAACATTTTTCGTGGGATGTTTGTGTACGTCGAAATAAATTTCCATCTCATGTTCAGTATACTCTGAACTAGTTGTTTTGGTATGTTCGTGAATAATGAAATCACATCTCACGAGATTAGTCGATAATTAGTGTCAATCATTTTGTGAAGACACCACTTGAGCACGAATACATCAACACAGTCCAAGGTAAGAAAATAAAAACCAATAATTCTGTCCCTCCCAAGATATATGGACTCAGGAAGACCCACAAGGACTCTTTCGCTCTGAGGCCAATCGTCAGCTGCATTAACGCTCCTTCATATGAACTGGCAGTGTTTTTGCACAAGATTTTATTACCATTGACAACAACATTCATCTATAAAGTCAATAATTCTTTCGATTTCGTCAACAACCTGAAAGACGCACAGTTACCTCCAAATTATCGACTAATCTCGTTAGATGTGATTTCATTATTCACGAACATACCAGAACAACTAGTTCAGAGTATACTGAACAAGAGATGGAAATTTATTTCGGCGTACACAAACATCCCACGAAATATGTTTCTGGAGATGATTGATTTTTGTCTGGAGTCTAGCTACTTTCAGTTTAGGGGCGCTATTTACCTACAGCTAGATGGCAGCGCTATGGGAAATCCTCCGCCCAGTATTGGCGGAGATTATAATGGACGAATTAGTCTCCTCTGGCCAGTCTGACATTTGCCGTCCCGTTCTTCTGGATATATGTTGACGACTCAATAACAGCAATACCCGAGGGATGTCATGATCTTGTACTTGAGGTTCTCAATTCCTTCCACCCTAAAATACAGTTTACCATAGAAAAAGAAGAAAACGAGAAAATGGCGTTCTTGGATGTCGAAGTTCGGAGGACTGAAGGTGGAAAACTGATGACAAACTGGTATATCAAACCGACAAGTTCCGGAAAAATATTGAATTATCATTCGAACAACCCAATAAACCACAAAATCAATATAATTAAAGGACTGCTACACAGAATGGTGAGCTTGAGCCACGTTTCGTATCACGACACCAATTTAGAACGAATAAGAGCCATCTTGAAGAACAATAACTACCCGAGAAATTTCGTAAACCGATGCATACGCTCGTTTTTCATGAATCAGAGTCGTGTGAGTGTGCGGGAGGCTGTTTCGGATGGCCGATACTTCAGATTTCCTTTCGTACAGGCTCTTTCACCTGCCATTAATAGTGCTCTCAATCACAACACCAAGCTAGCGTACTACAGTGTAAAAACCACCAATTGTCTGTTTACACGGTTGAAAGACCCAACACCGTTGAACAACCTGTCAAATGTTATTTACAGAGTACCCTGTTCGTGTGGCAAATCATACAAAGGAAAGACGAAGCAGTATTTAAAGCTGAGGATAGGACAACACAAAAACGATTGCAAAAATCACAATCAGGCCAAAACAAACAAAACAGCGTTAGCCCTGCACCACTTTGACACAGGTCATGATTTTAAATTTGAGGAGACAACAATTATGGATAGTGAATCCAATTGGTTCAAGCGCAATATAGGGGAGATGATACAAATTCAATTAACTAACAATGTGAATCTGAGAACGGACTGTTTGGGTTTGAGTACCATCTACCACAATATCTTGAATTTATTTTCCCGGCATAGAATTTAAATGGTATAATTTAATTGCATTTTGTTCATGTCAATTTTTTTACAGAGTATTGCCTATTTGTGATATATGTTTGTTTTATTTATACGACTCGGTTGTGTCAGTGCTTGTGCGGGTAGCAGCATCCTGTCATTCTAGCACATTCGAATAACTAGTTTTCACACATCTGTACGGCAGCGAAACAAGCAAATGATATTTATTTATTCCATCATATGACTTAACAAGCCGCTGACCTGTGCGAACATTTTTTTGAAGATCCAATATTTATGAATTTCGAATGGAAAGTTGACGGATGTTAGCTGCTTCCGAGGTATTAATGTTGTAATTATTATGTTATTTTTACTTATCCATGTGTTATTTTATAGAGTTTTGAAGAAGCAACAATAAAGTTGCGTAACGTCGCTCGAAGGAATGACTTAGTGTCTTTTTCCAAAATTTAACAGATTCAACTCCCACGAAAACCAATCCATACAGTAGTTAAGACTTCTCAAAACACTCAATTTAAACGAGCTTCTTCAGTTTACCAGAGGCAGACTAGGTTCTCTTGATAATTTGTTTTTCGAGAACGGTTCATTTTATCCGACAATGAACAAGAGTACCTTTTCCTGAGCTTAATATTCAAGGTATTCAAATCATTCGTATGATAAGGTATTCCTTATCATACAGGGATAATGAAAGCTTCAAATGTACAACCTAGTCCGCCCCTGGTACATTAAAAATGCTCCTTACTACTCACTGTTCATCATATCAATTTTATTTTAATCATATTGCGAATTTAAAATTCATTTCAGTGAAATGGATTTCCAGTGGCGTCATTAAGGAGGCCGCATTTCTGTAGGGAGGACCACTAGGAAGAAAAAATGATGGAATTTTGTCATCTTATTTCTTGACTTTATCTGAATCCGAGAGATTTCTCACACTTTCCTGGACGCCCTGTATATGTCGAATGCTCTGATAATACCACTAACAACCGTGGATACAGAAAAAATTACTAAAATCATATTGGTGATAGAAGGAAAGTAGTCGTCTATGATTTGCTGGAATTTCAGGTGATTTAGGATGGAGACTGATTAATAATTCAAGGAAGGTTCCGTTTTAGAAAAGCGAGCAAGACCGTTGGAGAAAGTGGCTAAATGTTTTAGACTCCTCGGGTTATTATTACAACAATGAGCTCGCCAAGAAAGACGTAAACAGTTCTCCCAAGTGTCTGTGTAACTGTGTACCCAATCTATTAATTAGATACCACATGTTTCAGGATACATTTCACATTCGTTCTCCTATACTTGACATCTCAAAATTGAAAAGAATCCATAAATTGGTAGATCCGATTAGCTCTTTCAATAAATTCACGGAGGCGAGACAGAAATTGACCCAAATAAGAGGGACCTTTTTCATTTGAAGTGATCATAGACGGAAAAGCACTTTCAAAGTGGGATGCACAAAACTTTGAATGCCTGATCACGTACTGTAGCATTTAGAAAACAATAGTTTAGAACAAATTTTTAGGTTCACGATAACTGCATTTCCTGATACTGAATTCTGAATGCCCATGAAAAATAGGTACGTCAATTTTGCTCATTTAAACTTTTTTGTACGACCAATATTAACTGAGATAGCTATTGAGTATAATTAAAACAATCATCCTGTACACGAACACTATATTATGCTACTTTCCATCAGATGCTTCAACTTGCAGATATTGTGCATCAGATAAACATGAGAACAGAAAATCAAAAAATCTCAAAAAAATTAAATTAAATCAAAAAATAATTACAATTATTAACAATATCAAAAAATCTAAAACTCCCATGATGTAGAAAACTTGAAACAATATCACGTTATCAAATGAATCGAGATAAGCTAACTTCCTGAAAAAAATACTTTATTGCCCCGATTCGGGTACCTAATCTAACGATCCTATTGCAAATGTAAATCGTAGGTCGTCATAGGCCGATTGTGCTCTCTTAAACCATCTCGTAAGGGCACGCGACGAAGCGTTAGAACGCTTCGTTACGATAGATCGTAAATTTTATTTCTTGCCTAAATTTTTATTTCAACCTCTCGTCATATCTCGGGCAATATTCTTCAGGAAACTATGCTTTGAAAAGCATTTTTTATAAGGAATGATAACTGTCCTACTTATTTAAATTTCAATTCATTTCATACCAGTCAAAAGGTTAATCAAATATTGATTTGGATTGAATTGAAAATGTTAAAATTGGTTATCGAGAGTTAGACATATGTAGTCGCGGAATTTTATGTATAAATTTTCTTACACTACAAAAACGTCCCTTTCGAGTTCCACTATCTCTTGTGGTTCATCCAGCGTCGTCCGTAAAAGCCATAAATCAAATGGTTCATATGACAACTTGTTCATGAAAATTCTTTATTTGCCCCATTTCTTCGTTGAGTATATTAGAATGAATTCCACAATCAAACCGGACATTTGCTTCCCGATTTCTGTGAAGACAAATAAACAAACTAACGAAAACATAGACTTTCATATCGTACTCCGAAAGCATTATTGTTCTTCAGAGGTATAATATTCCTCATTGAATATCGTTAAAGATGTCCAGAAACGGGACGAAGCCAAATTTTTGGGAGGGCGGAAGAATCGAAAATTTTTCAACCGTGCATTGAAGGAATAGAAAACTGAAGGTTATCTAATGGTATTTATAATTTAATAAAACGTATGATATTTGTTTTGGCTGAAAAGGTTCAATTACGATTATTCCCAACAATGTTGTGAGTAATCAACTTTTCTTCATCTTTTTAACATTCAGTTGCATGTTTCCCAATTCAATAGAATGTGTTTTTTTCTGTAAAAAGTATCTCGAATTATAATGCTTGAAACTTTGAGACACCTCTCGTTCTATTCCATAGCTTTGAAGCATTTCTTTATTTCATTAAATATGGAAGCGAAGGTAAAGCCCAGTTTTAATCAAAGATAATCTTTTTTTCTGCAGAATTTGTTCCATAAGAGAAGTAAATGTTGGGGATGAGTAGTTTCAATATAATGAAAGTATTCAAAGTGGTGAGTAATTAACTTTGAATTTTCATCTCTGCCAACCTTTAATTATATAGGTTTCTTTATTTGATCGGAACTGTTTTTGTGGGAAATACTTTTCAATGGTGTTCGAAACTTTGAAACGCACTTTTTGTATAATTTTTCTGTTTTAAATTTCATTTTTATTCTAGTTTGATTTAGTTCTTAAGTTCAAACCATTATGAAAGATATTCCTTGAATGAAAAATACGCATGAATGAATTTTGGGTAGATGAAAAATCAAAGTTAATTACTCACCACCATCAAAATGGAACGGCTCATTCCCAACGTTCACCTCTTTGACAGAAAAAAAAAGATACATTTTTCCTGAAAAAAAATATGCTTCAACATTTCCTAAGCTACATAGTTTAGGAATAAAACGAGAAGTTTGTCTCAAAGTTTCAAGCATTAGAAAACAAGATACCATAGAATAAACAAATCTACAACACTGAATGTTGATAGGTCGGAAAAAAAGTTAATTACTCACTAATTTGATGAGTTCCATCTTATTTATTTATTTATTTTAATCCATACTTAATTAACACAAACAATTTATTTGACATGAGAATTCCTAATTGAATTTTGTTCCTTTCCCCGGGCCCCAGCAACTCGTCACCTGAGCTTGCGCTCGTAAGTGATCGAAATACCGAAACAGAAGTTACCTATGCAAATTATTCCTACTCTACGCCAAAACTGATTCAGACTTCAATAAGAAGATAGAAAATGCTTAAAAGAGTTAATCTTTCGATACCTTTTGACTTCGAGGTCAAGAGTCTATGATCATACCCCTAATCGGATTGGCAGCCCGATTCAAAACTCTATTGTATTCGAGTGACACCTCTTTGTAAAGGTTTTGGAATTCTTTTCATACTAACCAATTTCTATTTGGGGTCAAAAAAATAACCTGTCAAAGCATTTTCTGGAGCATACTCAGAAAAATATGGGGCTGAATGGCGCACCCAGTACAATTTTTCATATATATTTTTAACGGAAAGACAAAAATGATTCTTTCTGAGACATAATGAACTATTGTTTCCATAAGAAAAAACACAGCTTTATGTAATTGCTCGGCAAGGAAACCTCTTGTTAAAAAACATAGTCTGCTACTGGACTGTTATGAAAAAAGTGTCCTTATGAGGTTTTAAATTCATTCTAGCACTAACAGAATACAGAATTGGTGATAGTGACCAAAGTTGAAATCGCGCAAATTTCAATTTTGGCCTTCAACTCGAAAAAAAGAACTTAGAAGAATGCAGTTGATGGCATTATCAGTTTCTCCAAAAAAGGCGCCCGTAAAATGCCATTCATTTTTCTCTATTCCGTTGGGTTAAAAACCTTTCAACCAATTTTGCCAAACCTGCTTTCAGTGCAGATACAGGACTATATATTGAAAGATAAAGGATGTTTCATGCATTTGATAAACATTTTTCAACCAGCATAACTTTTTAACGCCTTGATAGATTTTCATGAAAATCTTGAGAAAGGGGTATAGAAGATGATTCACAGATCCTTGAAATGAAAAATAGAAGTTTCGGATAATAAATGAAATAGGAATATGATGTGTGCTATTATTGTAAATAGGCTTGTTTGAAAGGTTAGTTCTAGGGTTAGTTAGTTTCTGTTCGTCATTCATGTTCTCTATCTCTTTGGGTTAAAAAGTTCAGGTATCAACAATTTCGGCCACCCTGTACTTCAAGTTAAATTGTAATTACAGCATTCATGTTGTTGGTTTCAGATTGATAAACTAAATATCTGTAATTACAAAACTGGCGGGTAATGAATTAAAAAACCACCAAATCTCATGATTGTATAACAGCATCAATAAAAATCGGTTTTGTGAAAGACTCCATGATAAACCTCTCTCAATCAAACATCATTACATAGAATCATACCCTTTTAATTTTTGTGATCCGATTATTTCAAATAATTTTCTTTCATAATGTCATATTGAAATTTTATCAACTTCAAAATTCAATTCACTTATGATTTCTGTAAATTAATCCCATCATTCTAATCTTTTATGCAACTACATCTTTGAAATTCAACCTCAAATTCGTGAGTAAGATCCTTGTAACCTTGTCTTTATGTTTATCCGTTGTATTTATTCAGTTCTGCTGATGAAGGGACAATAAATGTCTCGAAAGCTCGAGTAAAGAAAAAAGGGTATTATTTGATTCAACTGCTGCTATTCCCAATATATATATATATATATATATATATATATATATATATATATATATATATATATATATATGGATTCGTAGTGCGTTGTGACCTCCGTTAAGTTCATTGGGCGACCTGACCTCCGAGTGAAGGAGTGGTGTGATTGAAATTTTTTTTGTCAATAGATTTAGAGGGGAAGGCAAAAATATAGGGACCTTGAGAGGGGAAAAGGTTTTGCTCGAAAATTTTTTTTTCATATGAGACAGACCTTGCTACCTCCGCTTATATTTTGTATGGGTCGTGCGCTGTGTCCTCCTGCAACGATGCCAGATTTTCGGAGGACAGAAGGTAAATTAGTTCGGAATAATCATATATGGAATGCAGCTGTTCTTTCAACACATGTTTGGAAAGATAAGTGCTTTATGCTGCTCATTCCGGAGCATCGGAATAAATAAAGAAACATCGTCTTGTGCCTGACAAAGGCTTCGTGAACTAATGGTCCCTATACACGGCTATGAAATAGAACGAGAGGTTTCTCAAAGTTTCAAGCATTATAAATCGAGTTACTTTTCACAGAAAAAAACAAATTCTATTGAATTGGGAAACATGCAACTGAATGTTGAAAAGATGAAGAAAAGTTAATTACTCACAACATTGATGGGATTAATGATAATTGAACCTTTTTAGCAAAAACAAATATTATACGTTATAGTCCGTTTCAAAATGATTGGCATCTCGGGCGGCTGTGGAATCTCGAAAATATGTTGGTAATATCCCATCAGTAACTTTTGAGTTCTAGGATTTGGGTTGGTGTTGATTGAAAACACTAAGTTTTGACATTTCAGAGTTTGAATTAACCTCCTTTCGAATTCATTTCTGTATGCTTATGTTCTTGATTAAATCGAAAAAATAGTTTTGAATTTGAATATTTCTCAAGTATTACCGAATTGAAAATGGCTGGAATTCATCAAGATACTTCTCGCCTCGCCTAACTACAAGGAAACGTGAAGCAGTTTTCGTCGGTATTGCGAGTTTTTCAACAATTCAGCAGGTTTCTGCCAGTTTTAATCGCGTTTTGCTAGTTATTCAGGTAACAATCATTTACTTGTTCGAGGTGTTTTCGATTTTTTCGAATAAATAAATAAGTCTCAAATTTCAGTTTTCACCTAGAACTGTCAGATGAATTTTGGAGAGAAAGAAGGCAAGACAAGTCATTAACGGTCAGAAGTGAGCAGTGGATGGAAACCTATTCCACATGATTATACCTTCAAAGAGACATTATACGACGTTATTCTTTCTAAAATCAGAAACAATGAATAAATCAGTTTGTACATATCTTTTGAACTGCCTGAAAAGGAACCGAGTTTTAATCAAAATCAACATTTGGTATATTATTTCATGAAACATGAAAAAGACAGTATTAATAAAAATTCAAATAATAGTGATCTATTTTATAGCATATCACACTTCCAATGATTCACAATTTGTCAACAAATATTTTCTATTTGTTTCAACAACTTGGCTATGGAATCATAAAGTTATGTCAGCTTTATTATACTTTCTTTTCCTCAATACCTACTCAGAAAAAATAACACAGGGTGAGAACTTGGCTGAATTTTCGATAGTAATCAAGATTCCAAAATTTGCGGAAGAGTCTTCATAGAGAACGAACTTTCAGTTATCCTTGATTATTTAATGAATGATATCTCTACTTTGGAGTTCCTCGAAAGCCTCCAAGATTTCATGTTGAAGTTTTCCACGCTATTTTTATTATCAATCCAGAATTTCCAATTCCCATGCTTGATCCTTGATCTACAGCGAAATAGTGTGGGTGTGTATTTTTTAGTCATCATCTCAGCTTGTTTTTCTTTTGTAATTGAAGCTGAGTTTGAAAATGTGTTCAACAATGACGAAAATAATATTATTCCACAAAAAAATCTTCAAATTTATTTGCCTTGAAAAATATATTCAATCATTTTATAGGTTATATTGATATATTTCAATCTATGATGAACCCACAGAAATTTTTAGTTACTTTTTGTAACTAGAAATAAAGCCCCGGCTGGAATTCCATGGCTTGCTCTGATGACAATCATTTTGAAACGGACTATATATTAAATTATAAAAACCATTAGATAACCTTCAGTTTTCTATTCCTTCAATGCACGGTTGGAAAATTTTCGATGTTTCCGCCCTCCCAAAAATTTGGTTTCGTCTCGTTGCTGGACATCTTCAACGATATTCAATGAAGAATATTATACCTCTGAAGAACAATAATGCTTTCAGAAAAAGAAAATTCTTTGCCTTTATGAAGGCACATCGAGAACATTTTTGAAACATAGATGAATTCATCTATGTTTCAAAAATGTTCTCGATGTGCCTTCATAAAGGCAAAGAATTTTCTTTTTCTTAAAAACATCAGGCTTCACAGTCACAAAAAGAATTGGGCGTTTCCATCACTTTGAGAAACTAGCAAGCGGGCCCTGAATAGAGCCACTGCTAAAATCTCATTCAGTGAAAGAGGAAGTACAGATTTCTTTTTTTGCATTTGATTGGAGATGTGAAACTTCATTTTGACGCAATTGGATGTCACCACCTTAGTACTTTGTAATATTTTACTCATTACTTCACAACCAATTGCTTCAAATTCTGAAGTTTTTTATGAAGATTTTGTCCTGAGATGTGCGGGATACTGATGAGGCCCAACAAGGCCGAAACCGGTATATCTCTCATCTCAGTGACAAAATCTAATATCATTTCTCCAACCTCATGATAAAAGATCTCTGAGCCTGGGAATTGAAAACGGTATTCATTTCGATGATTACTATTTTGAATTCATCTATGTTTCAATGCTTTCAGAGTATAATATGAAAGTCTATGTTTTCTTTAGTTTGTTTATTTGTCTTCACAGAAATCGGGAAGCAAATGTCCGGTTTGATTGTGGAATTCATTCTAATATACTCAACGAAGAAATGGGGCAAATATAGAATTTTCATGAACAAGTTGTTATATGAACCATTTGATTCATGGCTTTTACAGACGACGCTGGATGAACTACAAGAGATAGTGAAACTCGAAAGGGACATTTTTGTAGTGTAAGAAAATTTATACATAAAAGTATGTCTAACTCTCATCGGGGATAACCCTCGATAACCAATTTCAACATATTCAATTCAATCCAAATCAATGTTTAATTTGAAGGGACCTTTTGACTGGTATGGAATGAATTAAAATTTAAATAAATATGACTGTTATCATTCCTTTTAAAAAATGCTTTTCAAAGCATAGTTTCCTGAAGAATATTTCCCGAGATATGACGAGAGGCTGAAATAAAAATTTAGACGAGAAATAAAATTTACGATCTATCGTAACGAAGCGTTCTAACGCTTCATTTGATTGATTCTAACGAATCATTTGATAACTTGATATTGTTTCAAGTTTTCTCCATCATTGAGGTTTTAGATTTTTTGATATTGATAATAATCGTAATTATTTTTTGATTTAATTTTTCATATTGAGATTTTTTGATTTTCTGTTCTCACGTTCGTCTGATGCACAATATCTGCAAGTTGAAGCATCTAATGAAAAGTAGCATAATATAGTGTACGTGTACAGGGTCGTAAAAAAAAGTTTAAATGAGCTCAATTGACGTACCTATTTTTCATGGGCATTCAGAATTCAGTACTAGGAAATGCAGTTTTCGTAAACCTAAAAATTTGCTCTAAACTATTGTTTTCTAAATGGTAAAGTACGTGATCAGGCATTCAAAGTTTTGTGAATCCCACCTTGAAAGTGGTTTACCGTCTATGATCACTTCAAATGAAAAAGGTCCCTCTTATTTTTTAAATTCACAATATGATTAAATTAAAATTGATATGATGAATAGTGAGTGGTAAGGACCTCTTGAAATATTGACCTTTGAAATTAGCATTTTTAGTGTACCAGGGGCGGACTAGGTTGTACATTTGAAGCTTACATTATCCCTGTATGATAAGGGATACCTTATCATACGAATGATTTGAATACCTTGAATATTAAGCTCAGGAAAAGGTACTCTTGTTCATTGTCGATAAAATGAACCGTTCTCGAAAAACAAAATATCAAGAGAACCTAGTCTGCCTCTGGTAAACTAAAGAAGCTCGTTTAAATTGAGTGTTCATTATAACAAAGTAACTCCAACCCGCGGCTCCGCTCGCGTATTATTTCAATTCAAAACAGTACTGATTGGTCCACAACCACACATTCATAACTCGTATCGAAGCAGAGACATGCACTTGACTACGTGACAAAGCGATCTCGATTAGATTCAACAATTTCTTGCATAAATTCGCATTCGTTCAACCTGCTGTAACTTTTAAGGTATCCATTAGAAAACTATACGGTAAGGAGCATTTTTCATTTGAAAAAATAAAAACACAGGACTACGTTCACAATATTTTAATAAATTAAACATCTAATAAGTCGACATGTTTCGGGTTTAATCCCATTGTCAAGACTGAAAAGTAAACGCATAAGTCAAAGAAATAAACATCGAACAACAGATGTTAAAACCGGAGATAAGCGGAAATCTAATTGATCGTTCACAATTGGTTGTTTATATTTTGAAGCAGAAAATATTTCCAAAATTTCTAGAAGATCTAGGCGTCTGCTTTTTTCCCCTTCATGCAATATTCTTGTTTTATTAAAATCTATGAAATGGTTACAAGTGATACAATGATCAGAAAAACCAGTTGTTAATTTGTTTTGAAGAATTGACTTTCTATGTTCATTAACCCTTATCTTAAGAGAACGACCAGTCTGACCTATGTAAAAAGCTGGGCATTCGTCACAAAAAATTTTATAGACACCACGTTTTTCAAAAGTTGTTTAACTATCCTTTCCATAACAAAACATTGATTTTAAGTTTTTCTTGTTGGTACATACAATGTCAATTTTATTTCGTCTTAATCTACTACAAATATTGTCGCTTATTTGTGGGATATAGTTTATATAAGCAAATTTATCAATACAGTTAATAATTTGGATGGGGTATATACTTGATAATAGTTTTTGATATTGTTTTCTGTCAATTAATTTATCTATAATATTGGGAGAGAAAGAAACCATTGTTCAATGCCAATGTCCTTAACACTTCCACTTCTTTTTCGAAATTAGCTGTTGAAAGTGGTATTGATATTAGACGGTGTACAGGGAATGAAAAGCTGACATTTTTATTTTATATGGGTGTGAACTACTATTATGGATGAGGAGGTCTGAAAAAGTCGGTTTTGTATACACATCAAATTCCATATGATCTTCTACTATTTTTATCTGAATGTCCAAAAAGTTTAACGACTTATTTTCATTTTCCATTTCCAGTGTGAACTGGACCGGCACAAACAAAGAGTTAATCAGTTGGAAAACCAATTCAAGCTCTGAGCCAGTCCAAATACAAAACACGTCATCTACATATCGTCTCCAGTATAGTACAAATTCAGTCACATTGTTATTAATTGACGAGAATATTTTCTTTTCCAAATGTGTATGAATACTTCGCTTAAAAGAGGAGATAAAGGAGAACCCATTGGTAGACCATCCAACTGTTGATAGAATTTTCCATTGAACTTGAAATAACTCTGTTCAAGACACAACTGCAAAAGTTTATTTGTTCCATCTATCAATACTGCACTGAGGGAAAAATTATTATGAAGCTGTTCGTTGATTGAATTTTCAACTTCTGTATGAGGTAGGTATTGATGGGAATAAATTTACTACATCGAACGAAATTAACCTAGCATTCGGAGGGATTTTCAGTGACTTTAATTCATCTGTAAGTTGGATTGTGTTTTTGATGGAGTACATTGGTTCATGTTGAATCATTTTTGGTAAAATATAATTCAGATATCTACAGAGTTTTGAAGTTGGTGCATGAGTATACGAAACAATGGGTCTCATAGGACAATTCTCTTTATGGATTTTAGGTAGAGCATATAATTGCGGTATTCTTGGATTCATTATCGTCAAAGGAAAAGTTATTTCAGATAATACGTTTGGGCAATTTTTGATATACTTTTTGAGTGAATTTTGGAATTTCGATGTTGGGTCAACTTTCAGTTGTCGGAAGTTATCAGAGTTCAACAATAATTCTGTTTTTTGTAAATAATCAGTCTTGTTCAAAATTGTAACTGTATTGGCTTTGTCAGCTTTTGTAATTATCAGATCATTCTCAGAGGTTTTCTTTTTGATTTGTTTCAAAACGGCAACTTCGATTTTATCCTGTCTAATACGAGCATTGGATATCATTCTCGCACAAACAGATTTTTCAAAGTTTTGTATCTCAGGAGATTCGATCTTATTTAAAGCTAATTTTACATTAACTGCTAAATTTTTGAGGTCCTTATTATTAAACATATTCGGACAGTATTTCAAACCTTTCTCCAATAATCTCAATTCAGCTTCTTCGAAATGTACTTCTGTAAAATTCTTCACTTTTCCATAAAACTTCACTGCAATTTCACTGGCGCGCATCGACAGATTAGGCTTGAATTTATCCCTACAATGCATAAGAGATTCGAGTTTTCTCTGCGCGCCAGTGAAAGTGCAGTGAAGTTTTATGAAAAAGTGAAGAATTTTACAGAAGTACATTTCGAAGAAGCTGAATTAAGATTATTAGAAAAAAGTTTGAAACACTGTCCGAATATGTTTAATAATAAGGACCTCAAACATTTAGCAGTGAATGTAGAATTAGCTTTAAACAAGATCGAATCTCCTGAGATACAAAACTTTGAAAAATCTGTTTGTGCGAGAATGATATCCAATGCTCGTATTAGACAGGATAAAATCGAAGTTGCCGTTTTGAAACAAATCAAAAAGAAAGCCTCTGAGAATGATCTGATAATTACAAAAGCTGACAAAGCCAATACAGTTACAATTTCGAACAAGACTGATTATTTACAAAAAACAGAATTATTGTTGAACTCTGATAACTTCCGACAACTGAAAGTTGACCCAACATTGTATGTACCAACAAGAAAAACTTAAAATCAATGTTTTGTTATGGAAAAAATAGTTAAACAACTTTTGAAAAACGTGGTGTCTATAAAATTTTTTGTGACGAATGCCCAGCTTTTTACATAGGTCAGACTGGTCGTTCTCTTAAGATAAGGGTTAATGAACATAGAAAGTCAATTCTTCAAAACAAATTAACAACTGGTTTTTCTGATCATTGTATCACTTGTAACCATTTCATAGATTTTAATAAAACAAGAATATTGCATGAAGGGGAAAAAAGCAGACGCCTAGATCTTCTAGAAATTTTGGAAATATTTTCTGCTTCAAAATATAAACAACCAATTGTGAACGATTTCCGCTTATCTCCGGTTTTAACATCTGTTGTTTGATGTTTATTTCTTTGACTTATGCGTTTACTTTTCAGTCTTGAGAATGGGATAAAACCCGAAGCATGTCGACTTATTAGATGTTTAATTTATTTAAATATTGTGAACGTAGTCTTGTGTTTTTATTTTTTCAATTGACCAAAGATGTTTCACCAAGTGTTGAGCGAGGAATCAATTTCGTTAATCAAGGGGCATTTTTCATCAAGAATAAATGTCGCAGATAACAATCACATTCATTTTTATAAGAATTCATTCCATGCCCGTCGGGAGTCCTCTTCAAATTGAACAATATTTTGAATTGAATTGGAAATGTAAAAAATGGTTATCGTTGGTTGTCCTCAGCATTTGGACATATGCCGTCGTGGTCTTTTATATAGAATTTTTCGAACACTACAAAATTTTCTCTGACTATGTTTTTCTATCCCTTATAGTTTACAAAACGTCGGCCGTGAAAGCCTGATAAAAACGACTTTTTCATTAAAGCTCAATAGTTTTTCTCATTTCTTCGTGACATAGGAATGTGAACCCTACATGAAAAGACCTACATTATAGTGAAAGTTTCATTAACGGACATTCACATTTATATTAGTATATGGATAGACTTTCTTCAAATCATACTGGGTAGTTTAAAATTTATTCCAGTTAACTAGTTTTTCAGTGGCGTCATTTGGGAGGCCGTATATCCGTAGGGGGATCCGCTAGGAGAAAAAAATTGTGGGAATATGTCATATTATTTTTTCAAACTATACATGATACGAATGATGTAAAAAAAAGAATAACGTTAGCAAACAAAAATTTTTCCCGCGAAGTGTTGAATTTCAATATTCACAAAAATGAGCTGCGACATTCAAACAATGGGAAATCCGAGGGGAAATCACTCCTTCCCATACAACCGTTCACAAAATACATTGGGACTTCTTCTATATTCCCGAAATTCAAATGTCACCGCAATGACATCTCGATGACCTTGGCTGTTCCAACGGGCCAAAATTCAAAATCTGTTATAACATGCATTCAAAAAAATTCGGTGTCAAGTAGGCTACTTGGAAAAAATGGCACGTTGGGATATCTTACTTGACAGTTATTGTTCAGAATGTAGGTGCCACCGATAATATTGCATAAAGATACTCCAGTATTTTCTGACGAAATGCACAGGGTATTTTTTAAGGGAGAAGTTTTTTTTTGACAGGTAGTAGAACTCATCAAAATCAATCATTCAAACTTCCATAATGCTCACCTGTTATGAATCAATGCCGCGTTTTTAGGAAGTTGAACCTCAAATAAAATACTCACTCGACTTTTTTGCGATCTGTCCGACGCACTTAAATTTTTAGTAAACATGTAGAATTATTTTTCAACTTGTATCTGGCGATTTTTTTCTGAGAGAAATAGTTAATTCCACAGTGGGGACGGAAAAATTCGTTTGTTAAACAAAAATTCACAAATCCAGCTATAAAACTCGTCTAAATTGTTTTCAATTGGTCGTAATGATCATTGTTCGATCAAATTGAATTCATCATCGAATTCGATCAATTTGAATCATATCAACAAGTCACTATTGGAATAAATCTGCAGCATATTTCAAAACTGATGTTCGAACATAATCAATATAGAAGAAGTTTCAATACGTTCGAGTCAGATTTGGAGTAGGCATTTCTCACATTTGCGGGTAACTCTGGTTGAAATAAATTGGGAAGAGTGAATATTCAAAATGTTTTCATGTTGATGAGGTCTATTACCTGTCAATACAAAGCGTTACATTTGAAGACACCGTATGTATTCAGATTGATTAAAGAAAAGGATTGTATCTAATTTAATAATTTAGATTTCATCAAACAACTGTTCATATTTTACATCTATATTGGGGACAAGCTATATTCCTCGTATAGATACGTGAAAAGCTTTCATTCTCTTTCAGTTATGCGTGGATGGTACAAAATGAATAAGTTGGACGATGGAAAACAAGCATATATGAATTCCCTCATAGGACGAAGTTAAAGCTTGTCTTCCTAATGCATCACACCATTCCACATGAAAAAGCGATAAAATAACCTTTGAGATATGCCACCTGTTGACATCTGCTCTGAGGGTGTACCAATACACATTGTTGCCATTTGCGAAGGAGGATACGTCTTTCGAGTCTCTCAGAGTTATTCATCCATATATGGCGCAGCACACTAGCGCCCGTGATATATACCCGAACTAAAAGATTGTTCAGTACATAAACAGGGTGCCTTGTGACCTCAAAACGATTTTTGATATGTTGATCCTTGAGTCATCCTGATTCCAACAAGCTAAAAAACAAGGCGATACGTTGTCACCTCCGAAATCGGAGGTGACAGCGTTATATCTGAGGTCAGAGCGTAAAACGAGTTTCTGTTTTGGAGGTGAAAATGACCCTTTATAACTATATATATATATATATATATATATATATATATATATATATATATATATATATATATATACGCATTAGACTATCTTTGCCAAGCCCGCCATAAGACACAGGTGAAGTGAAGCCAGGGTGTGCGGTGATCCAAGGGGGGTGTGTATAATTTATACATTTGGGAGTACGTATCACAACCCATTAGAAGCCTGTCATATGGTAATGCCATACCAAGCCTATTTGTGTAAAAAATAGATGATTCACGGTCTACGGCAAGCCCAAGCAGTGTTGCCAAAATATTCCAGTTGAATATTGCGTCTGAATTATTCCGCTGCATTATTTTCTATTTGTTTCATATCCAGATATATACATACGACACAAAGTGCGGCCACCTGAAGCCACGAGTTGAGTCATTAGTTGTACAATGAGGGTGATACCATTTCAACATCGATTTGATATCCTCGGATACCACGAGAGCTGTTTTTCGGAGAATGAAAGATAAGGAAATTTCAAAGCAGTTGGAAAAATTTCAAAGCAGTTGGCAAAATTTAGAAGCTGTGAGAAAAATTTCCAAAGAAGTTGAAAAAAGTTCAAAGCAGTTGGTAAAATTTCAAAGCTGTTAAAATACATAATTCCGAGATAGTTATAAAATACGAAGGAATCTGAATAAGAAAAAACAAGTTTGCAATCAGTACTTGACAATATATGTATAGCCGGGAATAAATGGTATTTAACCCAATATTTTCACCATCAAGTGTTGGGAGAGATGCGGCCTCAAGAAGTAGGTAACTAGTTGTAAATTTTTCAGTAACCTCGCATGGACTGTGTCATAAAAAAACCATCTGGTATCATAAATTTTAGTAGATAAGCAGAATTTGTTTTTGCACGCTCTTCGAACATTGTGTCATAGTTTTGCGAATAAACAATATGTGTAAATAAATTTGAATAATGAACCAAAAAATATTCAAAGTGAAGTTCAAGGTATGTAGTGCCTTATAAAAAATTACAACAAAAATTTCATGAACAGAAAACGCACGAAGGACAACAAGTGTGAGAGGAAATTATGGGTAGTGACCACAGAATATCAGAAGTCATAACAAAAATCGTTCAAAATACTAAATTCATCCCCAATTCCAAACACTGATTGCAATATCTTTATTCATTCCCTTCGGATATATAGCAACTATGTATGGGCCGCTGCAAAGAGATCGAAATCGCCAACTCAAATAAAATTAGGAAATTTTGTTCAAAATTGTTTCTTCAATATGACTGATATAGGTCAAAACCGTTTCCCTACTAAATTGGGAATCTGGTTTTTTTAAGAAGTATCTTGATTTATGACACACACTTTGACATACATTTTTTGTTTTATTCCCTAGTTATATTGCTTTTCTTTATTTCATGGAATCTGTAAGCAAAATTAAGGCTCAATTGCATCAAACGACATATATTCTCTGGAAATTTTGTTCCTATTATTCTGTGAAATGGACCCATGTTAAGGATGAGCAGTTTCAATATTATGAATCTCATACAAGTGGTCAGTAATTAACTTTGATTATTCATCTACCCAACATTCAATCATGTATATTTCTTCATTTTATGGAATCTGCTTTTTTCGTGAAAAATATCTTGTTTAATGATGCTTGAATTTTTGAGATACGCCAAAAAATGAAACTGAACTAAATTAAAGAATGAAACAAAAAGTGTGTCTCAAAGTTTCAAATATAATTCGAGGCATTCCTCACAAAAAAACGATTACTGAAAATTGGAAAATTAACTTTTATTTCTCATAATTTTGATTCCCAATATTTACTCTTTTCACGGAATAAAAATAATAGATTTTTCAGAAAAAATATTTTCTCTGATGAAAATGAGCCATACCTTCGCTTACAGATTTCATGAAATAAAGAAAAGCTACAAAACTGAAGAAATAAACAAGTAGTGTTTCTAAAAGTTTCGAGCAACATCAAGATACTCATCATGAAAACACAAACTCTTTAAAATCTACTCAATTGAATGTTCGGTAGATGGAAAAAAGTAAATTACTCCTCACTCTGTTGAAATTCATCATTTTGAACAAATATAATACCATAATATGTATAACGGTTTCCTGTTAATTCAATGTCCAGTTGGAAAATTTTCGATGGAACTTATTTGTTGGTGACATTTTGAATCCAACTCTTCTCAAAAATACAAACAAGGTCCAATTCAGAATTCACGTTCGAAATGTCGTCCATTCGGTTCCAGAGATATCGATCTTGACCAGACTGCGTTGTCTAAAGAATTTCGTTAGGATCTGAATTATGAAAAACTTTACATACTTTGATTCGCAACTGTTCTATATTTCGTTCGCGTAAACTTCTTTCTTAATTATACCCCATAAATAGTAATCTAGTGGGGAAGATCTGTAGATCAAAGCGGTCGAAGAAATCAACCCCTATTTCACCAGCAACATTCCTCAAATATTCTTGACGAATATTTTCTCTTGTTTTCCACATACCAATCATTGAATGCGAGGTGTAATTCACGCAAGAAATTTTCGACTAGGTTTTCAAATGAAATATCTGAGTTGGTCATCTGTGACAAGGCAGAATACAGATAATTGAAATGCAGTTTGAACTTCCTTGACTTTGTTTCATTCGTTATTCCTTGTCGGGTAAATTTAGCTTGGTCAGACCGAATGATATGTTTTAAGAAGTTTTTGTGTTCTTGAATTCTCAGTAAAAATTATTCACAAAAAATTACCATTAATTGGACGGGGTAGAAATTATCAATGAATAAGATTCTCTGATCTTCTAAATCATCAAAAGATGACCAAAGATGAGTTCGATAATAACCCATTACGTCGATTTGTTTTTTTTTTCAATTACGGTAATGATTTTGTTTCTCCTGTACGGCAAGACCATGAAATTCCGCTGGATCCTGAGAAACTTCACTATCGTTATCCCAGGTAACTCGGGATATCTGATATCGAAATCGCAACATGTAAACAATTCTTGCGCTTTCTTTATGATTTTTTGCAAAATAATAATTCTGAACATTTTATTTAGAGAAATGAACAACAAAGAACGGCAGTATGCTCACAGGAATGAACATTTTCTGAGATATTTTCAGTATGCTGAATTTGTAGTCGAAAATTCTGAATTCAATGTGTTGCGAGAATGAAATTAGTAGGAATGAAAATGTGATATATTGACATGTTGTCAGTTTTTTTCAGTTTCAATAAATTGTTTTCTTCTGCGGTTCAATGTTTCATCCACACATTCAGTAACTAGAAAAATTTTGATTCATATTCATTTTTTGGCAGTTGATACGGAATGGTAGTTTGCAACAATTTCGCACATTTTCTGCTCTTCGTTTTTAAAATGAATAATTTGTCACTAATATTCATAAAATTTTATTGAAAATACGAGGTAAGGCATCTAGTTTCATCTATTTTTCATAGTGCGTTGTGGAAATAATAATTTGTTTTTGACAATTGTAGTGACACATTCCTTTATGTCAATAGTTGCAATTTAATTGGCCATGGAGAAATTTCGATGAATCAGCGAATTTATGTAGTAAAACAATTCATATTAAATAATTCAGTTGTGCAAGCGCAAAAAAATTTTCGTCAGGAATTTAATATGGAAAGAAACGGAAGAATTCCAACATGCCAAAACATATTTAGGTGGGTAAGAGATTATGATGTTAGAGGGAATGTTGCAGCAAATTTTTGTGGAGGTATGCGTAAAGTCAGAACACCCGAAATTATTGACCGGGTGAGACAAGCTGTGAAAAGAAGTCCGAATAGATTTGCATCAAGGCAGTCACTTGTGTGTGCGAAGAATTTTTAAAACGTGAATTGCACATATTAACATCGTTATTTTTCAAAATTTTGTTTCAATAAAATGTTTTTTGCTTTTATAACAATTTTTTTCAAATAGGTGACACCAAATGTCTAACCCGTTAGTTGAATGTATTCATAACATAGTAATTCTATTGTAAGAAGCCAAAAAGAAAGAGCTATGGACAGAGAAAAATCAAATAATATTGCAGGTGTCTGAGAGACACCACCTCACTCTCTATGGCAGTGAAATACCACCTCACCGGTTAATTTAACCAGTTGAATTAATTGATAATTGCCAATAAATTCAAAATACGATGTCCGAAGAAATTGAATAGTTTAAGGCTTTCACGACCGGATATACTGGTATGAAAAGAGTCTTCCGGGCTTATTGGCCGTGGTCTATTAGGAATAATTTCACCTAACGTTTCGCCTACAACTTCGGTGGGCATCTTCAGAGGATTCTCGGTCTAAGGTTGTACCTCGAACGCTGAATTTCTGACACTGGCGCGTTCGAACCGGGAACGTCATCTGCGCGCCGGTTTATGGCGGGAAAAACCGACCTTAGAAAAAACAAAGATCAAGCCGACACGAAGCGGGAGCGATGGGCCAATCAGCATCGCGCACGTAGACGCGCCACTTTTTCCCGCCATAAACCGGCGCGCAGATGACGTTTCCGGTTCGAACGCGCCAGTGTCAGAAATTCAGCGTTCGAGGTACAACCTTAGACCGAGAATCCTCTGAAGATGCCTACCGAAGTTGTAGGCGAAACGTTAGGTGAAATTATTCCTAATAGACCACGGCCAATAAGCCCGGAAGACTCTTTTCATCCGAAGAAATTGATTTCCCATAATTGAAAAAACTTTGCAATTCGAAGCAATTCCCTTTTTTTCACACAAATATTATTTTCTTACGTTAAATTGCCCATGGCTTCAAAAAAGAAGTTCTCGTTTGAAACAATTCAGTGCTCACTTTTTCAAGTTCGCAGTTTGCCAACATTGACAAACATTTTTGATCTGTATAATGATTTGTTATCTAGAGGTCATGACAAAAACTTGATGTTTATCTTTCACAAAAACCTAAAATCGAGAATCATCCAATAAAAAAATTTGTTTTTTGTTTTAGCGAAGCTCTATTTTCAGATGAATATTCATAATTTCACTTCTAGAACAATTGCCTTACCTATTATAAGAAATTTTACATTCGGACAACTCAGTATCAAACTTCAATCATTTTACCCTAAGAACGAATTCCGTATAGAATGCGACATTGCCAAACTTACGGGCTTCGAATAGAAGCTAGGCATGGCGGGATTCCTATAATCAGGGTTATATCGCCAGAATGTATATATTTATATACGGAACTAGTGGAGCACCACCTACAGGTGGATCCCGTGAACTAAGCGCGTATATATTGCGATATTATATGGGCGATATTCGGCCCAGGCGAATCGTAGATAGACTCACTGACCTATTAGGAAGCCTGTGTATAAGATTCAGTTCCATTCCTCGATACCAAACTAATTAGACAAAATAATATTCTAAAAACTGATTGGTATATTAAACCAATGGCCTCGTACAGATACATACATTATAGGTCATATCACCAGTTAAGAATGAAAATGAATGTTATACTCAACTTGAAGTTTCGAATAAATAAAATCTCACATCCAGATTTTTTAGATAAAAACCTTAAGAGACTTTTTGATATCATGCTAGAAAATGGATACCCCAAACAATTGTTAAAAAAGATTATTTTTCGAACACCTACTGTACCAGACCCTTTACCTAGTCAGACGGAACCTGTGGCTAGTATACAAAATGAAGCAGCAGGATTAACTGAAAATATGAAAACTATAGTCCGCCGATGGGTTATCTGATCGACTGACCAAGGTACTAAGACAAGATAATTACCGTTTCACTTATATTTACACGAATAAATCGAAATCTCTTTTCACAAAATTGAAAGATATCACTCCTGATACCAAAAAATCAAATGTTGTCTATAAAATAACATGCATGAACTGTGACTTAATATATATAGGTGAAACAAAAAGAACTCTGAATAAAAGAATCAACTCTCACAGAAGTGATATCAAAAGAAGAATAACTAGTTGTGCCTTGGCTAAATTCGATAGATAACGGACACAATCCAAATTTTGGACAAGTAAAGGTTATAGACGAAGAACGGAACATGTTGAATAGAAGATTCTTGAAATTATTTAGAATAAATCAGCATTCCCAAACGATGAATTCCAGAAGAGACTCAGAGGGAATAAGTTCAATTTACGCAAATTTATTAGAAATTGTTATAAAGACTAGAGAAGTTGTGAACAATGATGCCACAAGACTTGAAATAGATTAATTGAAGTGAAAGGATGCCTCTGATGACACGGTAGTGATATTTTCAACCTGATTTGTGTTGTGTTCTCTTGTACAGGGAAGGTTTCGAAGACTTTTCAGTGATTGTTTTAAACTCTTTATTTTGTAACTTTGATTAATTTGTTAGATGAACTAGTAGAGGAAGGTTATTATTCGACCACAGTTTTGTGGTTTGAGAGTAAAAATAATCTAATATCAGTGTGAAGAAAGATGTCAATCTCCAACCTCATTCATCTCATCAAGTGTTATTACTTTCCATATTCTAAATGCTCTCTACCTCACTAACAAATTCTATCTTTGGTAAAAATCTCAGTCTCTGTAAGTATTTCATGTTTTTCTTTTAAGAAAATAACTCACATGTGCTCATGTTGTTGTAGAACTCCTGAAGAAGAGAAAAATATATTCTCGAAAGCTCGAGCATTAAGACAAAAGAGTTTCACTTACCTTCTGCTGAAATGATATATATATATATATATATATATATATATATATATATATCCAGGGTGATGTTTTTAAGTGTTTCATTAGAAGTTTTCGGGAAAGGAATTTTAAACCAAATTCCAGATTTTGCATTGTTGTTTTAGACTACATGACCTTGAGTTGTAAAATATTTTCAAGCAAAATCTACTTCCGGTTCTACCGGAAACGAATGTGAACTTCGTTATTTCAAATGTAACACCCTGTATATTTAGACATATTTTAATTCTTCGTTCAATTCTACACTAATTTCAGGTATAATATGCGCAACCTCACAAGCGATTGTGGAGTTATAGCCCAATTGGCAAATTATTCGTCAGAAAGATTGTCACAAATTAGTGTTTATATCTTCAAAATCTCTCATTGTAAATTTTTTTTTTCGCAACAGTGAAATAAAATAAAGTACGCTGTTGCTGTTGCTGCTATAACTTATGAGGAAATTCTGAAACAAAGCTTCAAAGTGAGCCTTAATAAAACTATGAAATCTGCTTTTTTTCAAATAGCAACCATATAATTTTGTTCTTCTAATTGATAGCTCGTCAAAAACTAGTTAGAGTATGTCTAAAATTTCATGCCTTCAAATACAGTAGTTTTGACGTTATTGAATAAAATTCGAAATTCAGGAATAAAGTCAGGTTTCTCAATCTAGAAATGGATTTGTTCAGATAATTTTCAAGTAGGCTTTGTCAAAAGTAAATACATCAATTCATTTATAATGCATTGTTAAGAATTATCCTTCGTTATACTTGTTGTTTGATTAATCGGGGACTATGCAGAATCGGAATTTCGTTAACAGTGATGTATAAAATATGTTCTTCATTCAAGGTGAATGTATCAAAATATCAGATTGAATAGTCCATCAGATTAGCCCTCTCGTTCTCCAGACCTGACGTTCGTTCATTTTTATCTATGGGGTACTATAAAATGGGAGGTTTATAAAAATACCAGTCATTCAAGGAACAAAATTGAAGTTAGGGTGCGGGTTGCACTGCGGGAATTATCACCTGAACACCTTACAGTAGGTGGTCGTAGAAGAATTAATAAATTTGAAAATTTATTTAAATAGCATTTATTTAATTTTCGTTGGTTCTTAAGAGAATTGATGTGGAAGTTTTGAACTGAAATTTTTTTTGTTTATTTGATCATTATGAAAAAAGGTGAGAATGACAGTTCCTACCATAGCCTACTAAAAAAACGAGCTTACCAATTAATTCGACTGAAACCTGTCTTTGGTCGTGAAATTGAATTTAATTCAATAACGGCAAAACTACTGATTTTGAAGGCATGCAATGTTCGGCATACTCTATCTAGTTTTTGACGAGCAATCGATTATAAGAACAAAATTACATGGTTGTCATTTGAAAAAAAGGAGATTTCATAGTTTAATTAAGGCTCACTTTGAAGATTTGTTTCGGACACCCTGTATGAAATTTCCACATAAGTTTTAGCAGCAACAGCAACAGCACACTTTATTTTATTTCACTGTTGCGGAAAAAAAATTTTACAATGAGAGATTTTGAAGATATAAACCTTAATTTGTGACAATCTTTATGACGAATAATTTGACAATTGGGCTATTGGACAAAATAATTACCGATGGTGTCGCTGCATTCGCCGATCAGCTGTTTACCGAAACGAGTATTGTTTCGTGTTTACATTAGAATTCTATTTGTATTTATTGGATTTTTAAGTTTAAACGTTTATTGGCTATCAATAATCGAAGTTGTTTCCTTGATTGTGGATCCTGTGGTCTATATTGTAAGTGCAAGTATAGGTAATATTGTGCTTTTTGTTATATTTTATGAAAATATTGAGGTGAGCACTATTCAATTCTGAATGCTTTTCAGTTCATCTGGCAAGATGTTTACCAAAGGTTCCTCTAATTATAGGAAATTTTCCAATATTTCCATGCTCACAGATGCTGGGTAGAGGGTGAGCAAGTGTTGCAATGCAATCATTTGATTCTATGTGGGAAAAAATTATTTCAAAACATTGGAATTCTACAAGGACAACCCCATCATATTGAGGAAATGATGTCTTATAAAAATGATGGTGTGAAGGTTGACAAGATTATATACAGATACTAAGCATTGTCTGGAATTTGCAAGCATATTTTAGCCCTGCTACTCTACAAGGTACGTACTACAAAATATTTTGACAATTCTACTGATTGTGAAGGTAAAATTGTAATGTAAATGAACATAAGCATGAACAATATATTCATTTAATAGAAGCTACTAATTTTTTTTTTTTTAGGAAGGGAAAAAATCTATGAATAGAAAATGGGTGATAAATTTTGAATAAAAATGGACATTCTTCAGAGAACCGTATGTATGCAGATCATGACGTGATCCTCGATTAATCATGTGGAAGAATTCATTACGCTAGATTTTAATGTATTATTCATTTATTGCATCTCACTTGTGTCTTAGGCTGCAGTTATAATAAAATAAAATAATTCAACTCATCTATCGATTGATTGCACCTTTTCCGTTGCTAAATGAACGTCAATATTATCAAGCTATTTTTAATATTAATATTAAATTGATACATATATGTATGATATATTGTTTAAAATTGCCAATTCTCGGAATTTATTTGAAATTCCACATGTAGTTTTGATCAATGCTGAACATGAGTTCAATTTTGCAACCATCGAGAGAATCACTTAAACTCACAAGATCCCTAGTTTTATTGCACATTATCATATGGATTGAATTCAACACTTTCAACTAGGCTTCTTGAATTGTTGAAACTTCTATATATTCAAAAATATCAAGTAGACTCAAAGCAATTCATTTTGATAAGAATGAAAATTATTGTACAAGAACGATATGAACAAAAATTTAAAATGACTTGACTTGAACTGCTTTTTTTGGTAGGTTTAGTGAAGGTACAGCTTTCTTCTCCAGTAACAGAAATGTTTTCATAGTGAGAGTTTCTGAAATAATTCAAAACATATGAAGCATTGTTTTCAATATACATCAGTTTCCACTCTTGCTTGTTTTCATTTCACAATCTTCTGGTCGGAAATGCTGTAAGCATACTCTAATATGTTAAGGTACAGGTTTTTCCATTATCAAAAAATGCTCCCAGGATTTACATCTATTAATTTCCTCTACGATTTCTAGTTTATTGGTAAAGTAAACATTTTGATTTTCACCACGAAAATGGGCTCCAGGATTCCTAGATTTTTTTGAATTGCATCCATAAACACAACAATTAGTGTTTTTCACGGTTTTTTCCTTAGGCCTATCTTTTTGTCACAATAAAAACGTAAAAATAAACAAATAAACCCAGCTTTCACGTACTAACTGTCAAAACGATACTCGTTTCGGGCTTAGTTCCAGCTAACGCCGGCGGTGTCGCATAGAGTTGTGTTTTGCTCTATAACTCAACAATCGCTTGTGAGGTTGGGCATATTATACCTGAAATTAGTGTAGAATAGAACGAAGAATCAAAATATGTCTAAATATACAGGGTGTCACATTTGATATAACGAAGTTCACATTCGTTTCCGGTAGAACCTTAAGTAGATTTTGCTTGAAACCATGTTACAACTCAAGATCATGTGGTATGAAACAACAATGCAAAATCTGAAATTTGTATTAAAATTCCTTCCCCGAAAACTTCTAATGAAACACTTAAAAAAATCACCCTGTATATATATATATATATATATATATATATATATATATATATATACTAGGAAAAGATAAATAATGGACATAAACCTCAAAAATGAAAAGTAACCGTATACAAGGGTTTCGGCCCTAATCACTAGTATACTTCTAGAATATAGTATATAAGTCAGTGATATATTTCAAATTTTGAAGCATGCAGGCGCGTGACAGTCGCACGCATCTGGCAGAGCTAATTTAGTGTGCACTTATTTATTGATTGTCATTTGTTCTAATCGAACTATCATGCATTTCGCATGCCCAGGGACTATTTTTTTCACAGAAGAAATATGTGTGATTCTTATTTTGGTGGATGCGTTTATCGTGTAGTGAGTTGAAAGGTTGATAGGATACCCTATTCTGTGCATACCACTTCCAGCAGGCCGTGATCGCAAATTTACTCTTTTCGATAAATTTCTTCCGTGATTATTTTTCTGCAATAAATCACATTTGGACGAACGAAGAGTAAACTATTGGATGGATCAATTGTCCTATTCTCAAATCCTGATATGAATTTTTCAGTTGACCGTCACTCTTTAACATCCTTTGAATGATTCATAATTATTTTATAATATGTACAAAATATCTATACAAAAATGTTGACGAGTTAAATTCTTACCAAATACTTATTGAATCTAAATATTTCACGGATACGAATTTTTGAAGAAGTTTTCTCTTATCAGTTCAAAATATATCGAAAATTGTCTTGGTACTCACTATCCAGAGGAACTGTAGCGGCATACTCTCTCTGAAGAACATATAAGAGCCCCACTGGACCAACGACCTTGTTCGGTATAGCCAATAGCTGGGCTGCTCTATCTCTATAAACAGGATGGGTATGATACAAGGATGAAGTATCAGTAGGGCACTCCTCTTGTAATACCCCGTTGAAAACCAACACCATTCTGAAAAAAAAAAACATTTCAAAATTATTAAATGAGGTAGTTGAAATGAGGCTTCATTCATGAGCAGTCTAGAGCGAATAATCTAGTAAACATATTTCGTGTAGAGCGCATGCTTTTGTGAGTGCTGACGTATCAGATATTGCGAATTAAAGGAAGGGATCCCCATAGCAGATGTTTCTTGTAACAACGAATCTGTGTGTGACTTTCACCCAAAGATATATCTATTGCGTTGAGTCCTGATCTTTAGGATTGAGAATCCCCAATGGAAAGGACAATGGAGTCATTTGGTTTTGTCGAAAAACGGGTACGATATGAAATATGTTTTTAGGCAATTACCCGCCAAATGTCCTAGTGAAAAACCAAAAAATATGAATGTTCAATTGATTCAACAAGAAATGAAAGAACCAGTTCTCAAAAAGCCGAGAAAAAACAGCAAGCGGATTGTAAATCCTATTGAAAGTAGCATAGAAACATCAACCTCATGCGAACTTTCGAGTGATTGTGAATCAGTGTACCAGAAAAATATGCAAACAAACGAAGAAGATATGACAAACAAGGACAACGGAGCCAAAGTGAACTCCCGCACAAAGTTTAGTGAACAAAAATTGAATATACCGCCTAAAAGGGAAAAAATGGCCAACTTGATAGTTCAAAATCGTTCAGAATGGCAAAAAGTAAACAACACGATCACGCAAATGAGCATCAAATGCAAAAAAAGTCAAGAACCGGCTTCCGAAAATGACTATAAATTTAAATAAAGAAGTCTGAAAGAGAAAAGATTCAATTTCGCGCTCGCGATCTCAAAAGCCAGGAAAAATGGGTGCGTGAAGTTGGCGAAAAGTTGGAAGCACTAATTCTGAAACTATGTCAAATATTTAGTACATCATTAGTGCCGTTTGAATCAGTGACAGCACCATTGTAGTTTTCGAGATATTGACGATTCAAGTTGTTGGTGCTAACTTCACGCTCAGCACCAAAAGTTTCAAATATCAATGAAACTTATATGCCAATATTTAGTGCCTAATTAGTGCCTATTAGTGCTTTTGGAACCAATGAAAAAAAATTAAGAGTTTCCATGATATCCGGGAATATTTCTTTTGGTGCCAACTTCACGCCCAGCACCAAAAGTTTCAAATCACCTTGAAATTTATATGCCAATATTTAATGCATAATTAGTGCCTATTTGTGCCGTTAAACTGGCTGCGATATCATTTTTAGTTTAATAGTAATCGAGTGTTGTTTTTCAGTAAACGTGAAGTTAGCGAAAAGATGGAAGCACTAATTCTGAAACTATATAACATATTTTGTGCTTTAATAGTGTTAATTGGGGCCGAATAAATCTTTGAATGCACCATCATATTTTTTTCGTTATAAGTAATTACATGTTTTAATAACGTGCAGCCATCTATGGGGTGTATGCGATTCATTCTGCGTAATACAAACTCAAGGTCATCGGGACATGTTATTATTGTCTAAGGCGGCTCACACGCATAAGACTCGAAACGCTAATCTTGATTTCGAAGAATGAAATTATCTGAATGAAGTATTCAGATAATGATTAATGAGGATATATTTCAATTCACAAGTATTTATTGGGTTATCGGGATGAATGAAGGAATATATAAATATGGAAACGATGTTTATTGGATGTTTATTCAAAACCAAGAATTTTTAGCTTTCATTGCTATACGTAGACATTTTTTTCTTGTGTATCTTTTTTTTGTAAAACTGTTCTCTATGAATGAAAGAATAAACATTTATTATTATTATTATTATGTTGTTCATAATATGTATATAGGTATATAGCATAGTATTGTGATAATTTATAATTGGTTATTATGGAGGGTGTGCTCTCGAGTTTCAGTTATATTTTGTCGAAGTATATTGTTATTTATTACTACAGTAGAATCCGTTTATTATGACGCCGGCTACACTGACTAATCGCTTATAATGACGCAAATGCAGTGTTAAGTTTGGTTTCATTCAAAACTTACAATGACATGAATTCAGATACAACAACATGATTTTTCGAAAATTTTTCCGGTTATAGTGACCGCTCGATCGTTTTCTCAAGCCACCCTACCCTTTTTAATGCGATGAGGTTTGATACGATACGAGACATACGCGTGCCGACATGCTTTTTAGTATAATCCAGTTCCTTGAAGAGATTATTGGTGTTTTGTGGACAAAATGACATCCATTGAGGCCATTTCTGAGTTGTACAATGGTGTAAGAAGCTATTATTTCAAGTCGAAAAAAAAAACAAACGCAAACTAAAGTTCTTTATATTTAGTTTTTTTTTGTAAGAGAAGCAATTTTTTTATTTTTTCAATAAATCAAAATCTGAATTTGTCGTTCTTTTCTTAAACTGAATCCAAGAAGAATACCATCAATTTTGATGAAATTCGGCTCACGCCTCAGTGATTATATCACGTTAATATATATATATATATTATATATATATATATATAATATATATATATAATATATATATATATATATATATATATATATACCATCAATTTTGATGAAATTCGGCTCACGCCTCAGTGATTATATCATGTTAATATATATATATATATATATATATATATATATTCTTTCCAAAACGGCTCGCAATTCTTAATCTGAAATGAAAAAAGAAAAAAGCAGAAAAGAAACCGAATATTCACAATAAATCAAATAATTTTGAAATTAACCACCCATTTTAGAAATGCATTTGTTACTTTATGTATAGCCTCGAAACCATCTTGAAATTTATAAATGGGACAACTATTTATAAGATGTTCTATAGTCTCCTCATTTTCCCCACACTCACAACTAGGACTCTCAACCGAATTCCATCGGAACAGCATGCTATTGCAACGTCCATGGCCTGTTCTAATGCGATTTAGAACAGACCATATTCTCCTGGGAAGGTCAAAACCAGGAACTCTGATGGAAGGATCAGAAATAAGATCTTTATTGAAAAAATTGGATAAATTCCATTCAGATTGCTACATTTCTTTGTCGCTTCTATTCATATTAGTCAGAAAATTTGACCAAAAAGGTTTCGCGACTTCAATCAGGGGACCCTATTATCTGGAATATAGGTGAGTATGGGAAATGAATTTGGAAAGGAATTGAATTTGTTCCAAAAATTCAAAGCTGTTGTCTCTCTGCGAATATGGGGAGGGACAATATTTGAGAGGACTGGTAACCAAGGAGTAGGTGTAGACTTGATAGTACCAGTAATAATCCTCATAGAAAAATTTAGTCGGGCATCAATTTTTTTTACATGAACACTGTTCAACCAAACAGGACAACAATATTCAGCAGCGGAAAAAACCAAAGCAAGCGCTGCTATTGTTGCATCAGCGCCCTATGAGGAACCAGCTAGTTTCTGAAGAATATTGTTTCGAGTTTTAAGTTTCGAACGCAGATCATCTAAATGGGCGTTGAAATTTAGAGAGGAATCAAGTTTGATTCCCAGGTATCTAGGATTGAAATTATGCTTTAAGGGAGAAGAACCGAAAGTTACACTCAATTTTCTATATTTCTGGTGATTATTCCAATGAAAACACGAAACTTCGGTTTTATTTTCATTCGGACACAAACGCCACTTCAAAAAATAATTTTTCATTATGTTCAAATCTGCGGAAAGGGTACTTTTTATTGTTTGAAAATTAGAATGATGAAAGGCCAGAGCAATATCATCAGCATAAATAAATTTCTCCGAAGAAGTAGATGGAATGTCACACAAATATAAATTGAATAGAAGTGGTGCTAAAACTGAACCTTGTGGAAGACAATTATTCAAAGCTTCGAAATTACTACTGTTATTATCGACAAAAACTCGGAACCTTCTGTCGGATAACATATTTTCAATAGTCTTACCATTTTTCCGCATTTCGAATGATTATATAGTTTATAAATTAATCCATCTTTCCATACTGTATCATATGCAGCTAATAAATCCACAAATGCTGTCCCTGTTTTTAAGTTATTATTGAACCCTGATTCAATAAATGTGGTGAGGCTAACCACATCGCAACAATTCCTATTTTTCCTGAAACCGCCCTGACAGTTCTGTAATGATTCTTCTATAGTTGATTCTATTCTAAATAGAATCAATCTCTCTTAAATTTTGAAAGGGACGCTCAATAAACTAATAGGACGGTAGCTACTCGGATCAGAAGAATTTTTTCCACGTTTCAAAATTGCTGCTACTTTAGCTTTGCGAAATTCGGTCGGAAAATTGCCGGAATTAAATATATCATTATAAAAAGATAACAACCAAGATAGGGCTTTTTTTCCTAAATGTTTGATGAATTCTGGATAAATTCCATCAAAACCGGCTGCTTTTCTAGATTTTGTGTTTTTGATCGCTGAAATTAATTCATCCATATTGAATGGGTCAGAAATAACATTCACGGTATGTTTTGCTGTCCTAAATTTATGTAATTTCAACTTCATATCTTTGATTTGGGATTTCGATATTTTAACTGAATTAGAGACATTAACAAGACGACGAGCAATCAATTTGGGGTTAATTTTCGAGGATGATATCGCGAGAGGTGCAGCTTCACCTAGTTTTTTCAAAACATCCCTGAACTCCTTCTGGAATGTGTAAAATTCATATTTGTGACTACACTCTTCCATTTATCCTTCCGACTGGCATTTATTGAGCTCATGAGTTTTTCACTTTTTTCATTTGATGGGGAATTTTGATAATCTTTGTATAATTTTTCAGTTTCCTCTGTCCAACCAGGAACATATTCTTTACGAAAACCTCTCGGAATGAACTTTTTAGCTGCAGCTTTAAATACGCCCACGAATCTAGAATAATTATCATAAGACGGTCTAATCCATCTTATGTCACTATCGACTTTATTCCCAAAATTGACCCAATTAGCCTTACTGAAATTCCAACGAGGTTTTTCCAAACATGGAGCAAAAAGAACCTCATCTTCTAAAGTCAATAACATTGGCCTATGCTGACTATGCGGAAAATCCCCAAGAATTTTTCGATTTACTTTTAGAGGTTTTGAAGATATATCACACGAAACTAGGCAGAGATCAGGATTATAGCCCCTATTCCATCTTGCAGAATGGAAAGAAGGTGTATCTTTAGCATCAAAAATTAAAAAATAATCATTATCCTCCATCCAGTTAGTAAGAGCTGTACCACTTCTATCGACAGAATTATAACCCCACATTAAGTGATGAGAATTGAAATCTCCGCAATAAATTGATGGGTGAGAAACATCAACATTCAGATTTCTTGGCCAAATAATGTTCGGAGGTTTATAAATATTTATGACAGAAATGTCACAAAATTTGAAAGAAATGAAAAAACTCCATCCATATCCCCTTTCCGAATCTGTTGAACATAACGAACTGATAATTTTTTAACATAACAAGCTAAACCGTATATTGGACTCAGTAAAAAATCAATTAATACACAAACATCCACTCATTAAACAATAGAATCAAGCTTTTTGTTGCGATTATTTCGAAGTAAATTTATTAGTATTTTCTGTACAAAACAGTGCTTCCTGGTTATGTCTTTACCTACATATCATGATATATTCATTTTCATAATTGTTAACCTCTATAAAAGTTAATTTCATCATAATCTCCATCAAATATATTTTTTCACGGTTCTATTAATTTTTCTGCTAATATTCTCGTTCTATGCGTTGAAGAAGAAATACTCCGTTGTCTCTGGTATTGAGAATTTATATTCTCATTCAATCATAATATGGTTCATTTCTTCAAAAGCTACAGGGCATTAACATAATATAATCACTGAGGCGTGAGCCTGTACGTTACTTCTAAGTGAATAAAATATAATGCAGTATCCGGAATTCAAACAATTTCACAATTGAATAGTAATAAATAACAATATACTTTGACAAAATATAACTGAAACTCGAGAGCACACCCTCCATAATAACCAATTATGAATTATCACAATACTATGCTATATACCTACAGGGTGTCCCGTAAAGACCACGTCATACGAAAACGGAAAGTAGATCAGAATATGCTCTACCTGATGTGAAAAAATCGTTCATATGAAAGTCTCACAGTTTTCGAGATATTTGATGTTTAATGAAAATGTTGAATTTTTTCACTTAAAATGCTTTCTCTCTTGCGGAAGCTACAATTAAATACTTTTTGAATCAGTTTTTTTCCGTAAATATTGTTGAATGATTATTTCAATTCATGCAATGAAAAATAGCACGAAATATTATACAGGCATTCTGAAAAAAAAATTGAAATTCCTTCAGAACTGAAGGAAGTTTTTTGTACTGAATTCTATCTGAAGTGGTATCAAAAAAAGACGCTAGACCTATTCTGCATTTTGTGAGGATTCCGAAAAGATAAAATACAGGTGATAACCTCCTTCTCGAAAAAAGATATTTGAATGTTTACCGAAAATGGAGCATTTCTGTGAAAAACTGATTTCTTCACCTTTTCCATAAATCCTTTCATTTTGCAGATTCTGCTGTAACATATTGAATAATTCTCTTGAAAAATGTCAGTTAGTCCTTAAATTACTTATTAAGTGAAATTATTCATTAATTGCAATGATATAATATAATAACGCACAGGACCTTCAACATCAACAAATCTATTGTGAAGAAACTTTCGAAATATCAATAATAAAAATTCAGGATTCGTATTAGAGCAAATGCTCAAAATGACACCCCCTTCGCTAAAACATGCCCTGCATCTATTGAGAAATGACCTTTTCAAACCATTCAAACTTCTCCCCGCTATTTTGGATGCTGAAATACGAATGCGGTCCCTTAGTTGTGCTTCATCTCTTATGGGATTCGAATAATTTTCGTTTTTTAAAAAACCTCAGTAAAAAAATCCAAAGGATTTGAGTCTGGTGAACGGGGAGGCCACAAAATGTCACCGCCCCTTCCGACTGTAGTGTGCTGGGCACCTGTCGTGTTGAAACCACAGAATACGTCGCATTTCCAGTTTTATATCTTCTAAGAGTAAGGGTACACTGTTCCTTAGAAAATTCGAATAATTGGTCGGACCGAATATTTTGCCATCGTATATTCCAGTCCATGAATTCACCGTAAATCGATATTGGTATCTATCTTGCCTTATATTGTGCGGATTGATATACCCGCTTTAAGTACAGGAACACTCATCAGTCCAAAGGATATTATTGAAAAAAATCGGAATTTGCTGTATGTACCTTGAGTGTGAATCATTAAATCGCACCACATAATATCGATGTTCGAAAGTTCTTTAGGCAAAGAAAAAGAAATAAAAAACTCAGTCAGTGAATTGGTATCTTAATAACATTTTATTGATTTGTTGATTGATTATTTTCAGCAGGAAGTGCAAAATGAAAGTATTTATGGAAAAGGTGAAAAAATCAGTTTTTCACAGAAATGCTCCATTTTCGATAAACATTCGAATATCTTTCTTTCTGAAAAAGGTTATCCGCTGTTTTATACCTTTTCAGAATCCTCACCAAATAGGCAACTTTTCAACGTAATATGCAGAAAAGGTCTAGTGTCTTTTTTTTACACAACGTCAGATAGCATTCAGTACAAAAAACACTTCCTTCAAAACATGAATTTAAAATTTTTGTTTTTCAGAATCCCTGTATAATATTTTGTGCTATTTTTCATTGTATGAATTGAAGTAATCATTCGACAATATTTACGGAAAAAACTGATTCAAATATTATTCAATTGTAGCTTCCGCAAGAGAGAAAGCATTGTAAGTGTAAAAATTCAACATTTTCATAAAACATCAAATATCTCGAAAACTGTGGGACTTTCATATGAACAATTTTTTCACATCAGATAGAGCACATTCTGAACTACATTCCGTTTTCGTTTGACGTGGTCTTTACGGGACACCCTATATACATATTATAAACAACATAATAATAATAATAATAATAATAATAATAATGAATGTTTATTCTTTCATTCATAGAGAACAGTTTTACAAAAAAAAGATACACAAGAAAAAAATGTCTACGTATAGCAATGAAAGCTAAAAATTCTTGGTATTGAATAAACATACAATAAACAAGGTGCGTCAAGTTGGTGACTCACTAGTGGAATTTCGATATGAAAATATTTTGGGAATTTTGTGCTCATTTTGTGCCAATTTGTGCCGTATGTTACGAATTTTGTGCCCATTCAGTTTTCGAGATATTTCGAAATTTCAATATGAGTCACCAACTTGACGCTGTGAGTCATATGTGGAATTTTGATATGGAAATATTTTAGGAATTTTGTGCTCATTTTGTGCCAATTCGTGCCGTATGTTACGAATTTTGTGCCCATTCAGTTTTCGAGATATTTCGAGTTTTCACTATGAGTCACCAACTTGACGCTGTGACTCATATATGGAATTTTGGAAATCTTCTTTTTTCGATGAATTGTGTCTACTTTGTGCCAATTTGTGCCGTAAGTTACGAATTTTGTGCCCATTCAGTTTTCGAAATATTTCGAGTTTTCACTGAGTCAAGCGTCAAGTTGGTGACTCACATATGGAATTTTGGAAATTTTCTTTTTTCGATAAATTGTGTCTATTTTGTGTCAATTTGTGCCGTGAGTTACGAATTTTGTGCCCATTCAGTTTTCGAGATATTTCGAGTTTTCTTTGAGTCAATAAGCGTCAAGTTGGTGACTCACATATGGAATTTTGAAAATTTTCTTTTTTCGATGAATTGTGTCTATTTTGTGCCAATTTGTGCCGTAAGTTTCGAATTTTGTGCTCATTCAGTTTTCGAGATATTTCGAGTTTTCATTGTGACATCACCACCTTGACGCTGTGACTTATATATGGAATTTTGGAAATTTTCTTTTTTCGATAAATTGTGTCTATTTTGTGCCAATTTGTGCCGTAGGTTACGAATTTTGTGCCCATTCAGTTTTCGAAATATTTCGAGTTTTCACTGAGTCAAGCGTCAAGTTGGTGACTCACATATGGAATTTTGGAAATTTCCTTTTTTCGATAAATTGTGTCTATTTTGTGTCAATTTGTTCCGTAAGTTACGAATTTTGTGCTCATTCAGTTTTCAAGATTTTTCGAGTTTTCACTACGAGTCAAGCGTCAAGTTGGTGACTCACATATAGAATTTCGGAAATTTTCTTTTTGGATAAATTGTGTCTATTTTGTGCCGATTTGTGCCATAAGCTACGAATTTTGTGCCCATTCAGTTTTCGAGATATTTCGAGTTTTCGCTATGAATCAAGCGTCAAGTTGGTGACTCACATATGGAATTTTGGAAATTTTCTTTTTTCGATAAATTGTGTCTATTTTGTGCCATTTTGTGCAGTAAGTCACGAATTTTGTGCCCATTCAGTTTTCGAGGTATTTCGAATTATCACTGTGTGTCACTAATTCGGAAATTTTATAATTTTTTTATGTTACGAATTGTGTGCTCCTTCAGTTTTCGGAATATTCCTAGTTATTCTTGTGAAAGATAGATGAATACTCGTTTAGGAAATCATTTACGAACGTTATTTGTATTTCTCAATGATTAATATAAAATTATTAGTCTGATATCATAATATTCGGTTGAGGTACAGAAAACCAAGTTTCGAATATTCGACGTTTCAAATCATCTTCATATTCAATATGAAATAGGATCTCCTCCGGCACGTCTTCAACGACGCACGTGTTTGGTAAAAGACGGGTAGCTATTGGTCCTCTGTGGTTGTGTTTTTTTGTTGGATTAAGCATGGCCAGTGGTGCCATCTCAAGGAAAGCAAAATATGCTAGTTTTGCGTTCAGAAAGTGCCAAATACATGCTTTTTCATTTCGGAAAGTGCCAAAAAAAATGCTAGTTTTTCATTGATATTTTTTTCTATAGTTATTTCTGAAATATAAATACTTGAATGTGAATGAATATTGGGGTTCTGAGTTATCAGATTTCAAAATATTCCTAGGTCCTGGGTTAAACTTTCATTTTTTTATTGTAAGAACTGTTTTTCTCAAACTTGAAGGAATTGAAATAACTTGAGTTGATGCGGTATAGATATAAATAAAATATGTTATATCTTAATATTCACAAATATTCGTTCGTTTCATTGAAGAGGGTAACAGTGAAAGAATCATGGAGGTAAAGAAAAGGGAGGGGCATACCGTTTGAAAAGTGTCACCGAAACAAATCCGGAATTGGCACCCCAAGATGGCCAACTTCGAGGTATTTTAAACTGTAGGTTCTGCAATTTTAGCCTTATTTATTATTCGTTCGTTGGTTTTGGCAGTTATATGTAGTGGAAAAACATATAAGAAATGCTTTCTTGTACAGCATATGCTGATCTTACTCGCCAATTAATGGTGAAAAGCTAAATTTTTTGACTTTTGTAAATACATGGTTTAATTAATGTTGCATACAATTTTAATTGATGGAAATACACGAGATAATTTACCTATTTGTTTCATTGCATATTATCTGAATTTGTATGTACCTTAATTGAAAAAATAGAATGTATGATTAGTAACAGGAACAAATTATTCATTCCATACGTAATTCAACTCACCAATTCATTAGAAGCAATTGTTTATATTTTGACCCCTTGATTTGTTTCGATCATTATTTATTCATCTTTTGGTCATTAAAAGAAAATGGAACAAACTTCGAATTGTAAAAATTCAAATATACAAAATTCCCACCATAAATTTGGCTTCGCAACATGGCGGATTTTTGGTGACCATAGAGATAGTATAGAAGGAGACGCTGTTGCATTCAACGATTTCCACATAAAACGGGTCCACTGGGCGGGGCAAAGTGTCGTACCAATGTGGCGGTTTCGGCCACAGAACCACAAATTGGACAGGGTCGGAGTAAATAAATTACAGGCTAATTTATGGATGAAGCAGAAAAACCATCATGATTTTTAATATTTATGAAAGAAAAATGAATTTCAACAGTTTATATACTAAAACAATACCTATCTTATTTTGAGAACATTTTTAATGGAGATTCAATTCTTCTGAGTTTTTCTAAAGTAAGGGAAAACTAGTGATATTCAATAACATCTCTGGAAGTTGTACTTGTTAACGTTCCTTCAAATATTGAGCTACTTCTTCCATCATGACTCAGTTTGTATAGGTGGAAGATCAACAATTTTTTCCTTATATTAAAAACAGCTAGATTTTTTATTATAGAATACCTACCCTTTTTTTGGTTTGAAGGATAAATACACGAGTAGATATTACTTTCTCTTATGGTAGGTTCTCGTATAATAATAGGCAAAGTACAGATTTTGTATAAGGTGAAAAATTTATTCAAAATATAAATAATGAATATAAAAAATTATATAATATACATATATATTAAAATATGTACACCTAGTTAAAAAAATTTTTATTTCCAATTCATATTATGACAGGTAACTTTTACATGAAATCTTAGAAACATCTGAATGTTCCAAACATTCTCTCATATTCAATAACTAAGTTCTCCTTTCACAAACAAAAAATTCACTCGATTAACAGTTTTACTGTCCCTCAAACGGTACAATTTTGTTATTTTGGTGCCTAATACCAGTTGATTTGTCAAATTTATACTTAAAGAGAGAAATCATTCTTATACTGTAATATTTCTTTATTATGCTTTTGATCAATAATAATCGATGATTATTCGAAAAACACTGATCAAAATTGTGATCAATTGAAAATGAAAAGATGTTTGATGAAACAACTTCATTAAATATCCTATTATTAATACTTGTAATTGACACAGAGTTTTGACCAACTACAATGATTTCTCGCTTCATGATTTTTTCGGTCTTCAAGCAAATTTCGATGACATCCTCTGAAGGGTATTGAAGACCCTTTACATTCTTCAAATCTATAAATGAATATAAAAAGGAATCTCTAGTATCAAACATCAAATCTACTTAAACCGACCCTGTACATTGTTGATATTAACCTATGAAATGTAATTCCTGATGATTTCTTCTGATCCACGCCATCCCGGCTACAGCAACTTCGCACAGCATAAGAAACCATTTTGTTCAATTAGTACAACGAAGATTGTCCTTCAAATATAAATAATTTTCACAAAACTCACAACCGAACACGAAACATCAAGGTCAACGACCGCTTGACAAATGTGTCGTACCAATGTGGCGGACCTGGTCCCGTTTTAGTCACGAAATCGCATCTCCCCTTTTACTATCTCTATGTTGGTGACACTTTCATAGCAAGGGAAACATAGGATATGCTACCTCCCCTTCTTCTACCTCCATGGAAAGAAGTACCAACTCAGTGGGTTCTTGTGCATTTGTTGATTGTGAAATATTAGAAAAGTCCGTCAATAATTTGTTTCTCTTTTCCCTTCCGAAAATATGCTCAATAATATACTTTATGCTAAACGCTAAAAATATATGCTGCACATGAATCAAATATGCCAAATTTAGCATTGAAAATGCTGAATTGACAACCATGAGCATGGCTTTCACTTGGGGATTGTTTAACTATCATGTGAGTCACATGAAGTTGATGATTAACATGGAAAACTGGTAATATCTCGAAAACTGTATGGGCACAAAATTCGAAACTTACTGTACAAATTGGCACAAAATAGACACAATTTATCGAAAAAAGAAAATTTCCAAAATTCCATATGTGAGTCACCAACTTGACGCTTGACTCATAGTGAAAACTCGAACTATCTCGAAAACTGAATGGGCACAAAATTCGTAACTTAAGCACAAATTGGCACAAAATAGACACAATTTATCGAAAAAAGAAAATTTCCAAAATTCCATATGAGTCACCAACTTGACGCTTGACTCATAGTGAAAATTCGAAATATCTCGAAAACTGAATGAGCACAAAATTCGTAACTTACGGCACAAATTGGCACAAAATAGACACAATTTATCGGAAAAAGAAAATTTCCAAAATTCCATATTATGTGAGTCACCAACTTGACGCTTGATTCATAGCGAAAATTCGAAATATCTCGAAAACTGAATGGGCACAAAATTCATAACATACGGCACAAATTGGCACAAAATAGACACAATTCATCGAAAAAAGAAAATTTCCAAAATTCCATATATGAGTCACAGCGTCAAGTTGGTGACTCATATTGAAATTTCGAAATATCTCGAAAACTGAATGGGCACAAAATTCGTAACATACGGCACAAATTTGCACAAAATGAGCACAAAATTCCCAAAATATTTTCATATCGAAATTCCACTAGTGAGTCACCAACTTGACGCACCTCAATAAACATCGTTTCCATATTTATATATTCCTTCATTCATCCCGATAACCCAATAAATACTTGTGAATTGAAATATTTCCTCATTAATCATTATCTGAATACTTCATTCAGATAATTTCATTCTTCGAAATCAAGATTAGCGAGTCTTATGCGTGTGAGCCGCCTTAGACAATAATAACATGTCCCGATGACCTCGAGTTTGTATTACGCAGAATGAATCGCATACACCCCATAGATGGCGGCACGTTATTAAAACATGTAATTACTTATAACTAAAAAAATATGATGGTGCATTCAAAGATTTATTCGGCCCCAATTAACACTATTAAAGCACTAAATATGTTATATAGTTTCAGAATTAGTGCTTCCATCTTTTCGCTAACTTCACGCTTACTGAAAAACAACACTCGATTACTATTAAACTAAAAATGATATCGCAGCCGTTTTAACGGCACTAATAGGCACTAATTATGCACTAAATATTGGCATATAAATTTCTTGGTGATTTGAAACTTTTGGTGCTGGGCCGGAAGTTGGCACCAAAAGAAATATTCCCGGATATCATGGAAACTCTTAATTTTTTTTCATTGGTTCCAAAAGCACTAATAGGCACTAATTAGGCACTAAATATTGGCATATAAGTTTCATTGATATTTGAAACTTTTGGTGCTAAGCGTGAAGTTAGCACCAACAATTTGAATCGTCAATATCTCGAAAACTACGATGGTGCTGTAACTGATTCAAACGTCACCAATAGGCACTAATTATGCACTTAATATTTGACATAGTTTCAGAATTAGTTCTTCCAACTTTTCGCTAACTTCACGCACCCAGGAAAAATTGAAAACAGTGCTCCGCGGAATGATTACCGAAATAAAGGAAAAAGAAATACAAACCGACCTAGGTGTACCTACAGGGTGGTCAGATTTCGATGTTTTAGTACTACATCTCCTAAATTAAAAAAGGTAGAAAAAAGTAATGTACAGGGTGATTCACTTCTCTTGGTAACCGCAATTTTCTCGAAAACGTATGAAAAGTTTTTATTTTGTGAAAAGTGTTTTGAGCATGTCAATGTCGACTTGAGATGCGCATAAAAATCTGCGAAATAAATGAAAACGCCATTCGTCGCGGCGCTGTCGAAATTTTTTTCTCCAGGGACATACCTTTTTCATTATGCCATTCGGAAGATAATTTCATTCATAAATTTTTTTTCGAATAAAATTTTTATCCATTCTTAACCGTCTGCGGACTGCAGCGTGTTTTATGTTAATTCTATTTCATTTATATTTTTCTGTATTGTGTTAGCATGCCTTTATGTGGAGACAAAGATATGATTTGTTGAGCTTGAATTCAAAAAGGCAAGATTTATAGTCAATGTGCCTTTTCAAATAAGATGAAATATGAGGCTACAGCAAGATGGGGCTCCATGTTGCAACCCTGCCATTGTGAAGAGATATTTACATCAAGAATTCGAAAATAATTGGATAGGAACCAATCGACTCATCAGATATCGCCAGACCTAACGCTCATGGATTACTTTCTCAGGGGTACCCTGAAAAATATGTTAGGTATACCAAACTGATTCTGATAACTTGGACCAGTTGAAAATAGAGATACGAAACGCATGTGCCCAAGTAGACCCTTATATTTTGAACAAAGTAACTTATAATGAAATAGGAAAATGATATAACTTATGTATGGAATCTAATGGCCGGTATATGGAACATATGATTCGAAATGTTTCGTTTGTTTAAAAAAAATGTTTATTGTTATGAGATATAATATTTAATGAATATAATAATAGAAAAATAGTTTGTTACAAAGCCTCCGTTATCTATGGGAGATGATTGCCTTTCATTGGGGTCCCGTAGCGGTCTTCAAACATCTGAAGTGCCGAAAAATCATCACCTGGAAGGTCGTATCTGGTTTGAAAAAACCCTCACGACCAGAGAGCAACAATTTGTGGATTTTGAATTTGATTATCGAAGGAATTTCGAAAGGAAAGTGTGATTACGTCTCCAAATTGGCTGATGAACATGGGATCGAAGTGATTCTTCTGCAAGAAACCCACACGGCAACAGAAAGAAATCCTCGTGAAAGAGGACAGTTGAAAGTTATGTATTAATTGATTTTTTACAAGTTTAGCTTTTTATGTTGAAAAATTATCAGTTCGGAATTTTTCAACAGATTCGGAAAGGGGAAATTGATGGAGATTTTTTCATTTCTTTCAAATTTTGTGACATTTCTGTCATAAATGTTTATAAACCTCCGAACATTATTTGGCCAAGAAATCTGAATGTTGATGTTTTTTAAAGTAGCATATGCATTTCTAAAATGCATTTGATTTATTCTGAATAATCGGTTTCTTTTCTCCTTTCGTCTTTTTTCATTTCAGATTAAGAATTGCGGGTCGTTTTGGGAAGAATCTCTTTATCCGAGCCCGTCGACGGATGACATGAAGATGATCACACTGATGTCTTTCAAGATTTTCCTGATATTTAATATTTTATGTTATAATTTTTTACGGGGAGACAGGTTTTTTCGGCTGAGGTTTTTTCCGCTGGCTGTATAGTATCGTATGATACTAGTGATGATAGTATCGTATGATTCTATAGTATCATACGGAGGATGTTATGATACCCCGTTTTTTTTCCACCTCAGCTTAGGTACATTTTGTTTCAACATTTATTGTATTATTTTAGCTCTCTTTTTCATAAGAATATATATATATATATATACAGGGTGTTTCATCATAAACTGGACAAACTCATATGACGTATAGAGAACATCGGGGGAATCATTTTTTTCTTATGACATATTTCCCGTTTTTGAAGCATAAGGGAGATACACGGTGTTTAATGTCATTTTCGAGCGTTATTATATTGAGTGTGGTCGGTTATGTATAAGACTGGAAGTAATGGTTTCTTGTCATATCGTAGTATTTTTGGATGCTTCATTCAGAAATGGTGTAGAGCTCCGAAAAAAAAATTACAAAATGGCGAAAAACCTGCAATGTTCGTGATTTTTTTTTTCGGTTGCCAAATTGATTTTCATTTTTTAAATTAGCACAATTTTTAAAGGATATCTGTGAAAAAATTTTTTCAAAAATCGAACACAACTTTTTTTTTACATGTCAACAGCGAAAAAAAAATTTCACTCGAAATTGATGAAATTTTTCACGATTGTACTTACTTTTATACCTAACACGAATATGAAAACAGAATCGAAAAATATCAAACGGTTTCGTTTTTACAGCCATTCAAATGTCCCGTTCGAATATCTGAAATAATTAAAAAACATGACACAGCTTGTGTTCTTAGGCCCATAATTTTTGAATTTGTATGTCGAAACATTCCAGATTGCAAAATGAATTAAAAAAAAAATCAGTGAAACTTTATTGAGAGTTGAACTCCCTACTCTGAGTTAAGTACCTATTAAAATAAATGTGGAATCTGAATTGAGACTGTTCAAAGGTTTTTAATTTTCGTTGCCAAGCAATGGCAGCTCATAGAATTTGACAGAGTATTTGAATTTAACTGAATATAATAATGCAAGTATCTTGAAACCAATTTATGCAGTTTGAGTAGAAATTGGCGGTTAATACTTCCCAGATATTAATGGCATGACATTATTGCGGAAATTTCTACGAATAATTCCACAATTTCACAAACGCAACAAAAAAACCTATTAGTATAAAATTTATTCATAATTCGTTCTCAAAAATATTGCCATTTCTCCGGATACACTTTCTCGACCTTTTCGCCACACTATCCACCGCTGAACGAACCATTTCCGGGTTTCGGCGAATCTCTTCGGCGGCTGATTCGATTCTTTGAATATCAGTTCTTCTCTCGAAATCACTGGAGCTCGCTTATCATAAACAAGACTCTTCATATGACCCCAGAAATAAAAATCCATAGGTGTAAGATCTGGAGAACGAGGAGTCCATGCGACAGGTCCCAATCGGCCGATCCATCGGCGAGGGTATTGAGAGTCTAAAAATTCTCGTACACTCCTCACTGTGTGAGCAGGGCAACCATCATGCTGGTACCATATTCCTTGAAAGTGACTCAAAGGAATATCTTCCAATAGATCGGGCAGAGTTTCCCTCAAAAATTGATTATAGCCATTTCCAGTCAATGTTTCAGGAAGAATGTACGGTCCTACAATGAATCCATCCTTCATTCCCGCCCAAACATTGACAGAAAATTTCTTCTGGCTATTTTCTGCTACTGTTGCATGTGGATTTTCCCTTTGCCATATTATATTATTTTTGTTGTTGAAGAAACCATCTCTGTGGAATGTTGCTTCATCCGTAAACAGTATGAGACGTGGGAAATTCCTATTCTCACGTGTCCTTCTTGAAATAAATTCACAGAATTCTTTCCTCTTCTCAAAATCACCTTCTTCTAAGGTTTGACATGAACGGAAATGGTACGGATGGTAGCTATTTCTTTTCAAAACTCTCCATACAGTGGATTTACTCTTATTCACACTTGGATGATTTGCTAGAGTTCTCGTTGATACCATCGGATTTTCACTCACTAAATCCAGGATACGTTCTTCGTTATTTCGGATTGTTTCCTTCTTCTTGCGGTGAAGAATACCTTCTTCACGTAATTTCCGCACTGTTTCTATGAAAGTTTTAAAATTAGGAACGATTCGGCTTGGAAATCTGCGAGCGTAAATTTCCCTTGCTTTTCTCCCTGAGGCATTCGCTTCATAATAAGCCTGAACCATATCATTTTTTTCTAAAAGTGAATATTTCATTTTCGTTTGCTAACAAGTCGTTTCAATATACTCGAATTATTCAGTAAAATTCAAATAACCTGTCAAATTCTATCAGCTACTGTTGCTCGGCAACGAAAATTAATATACTCAGAACCTTAGAACAGACTCATATTTCACATTAATACTTAACTCAGAGTAGGGAGTTCAACTCTCAATGAAGTTTCACTGATTTTTTTTTTTTCATTTTGCAATCTGGAATGTTTCGACATACAAATTCAAAAATTATGGGCCTAAGAACACAAGCTGTGTCATGTTTTTTTATTATTTCAGATATTCGAACGGGACATTTGAATGGCTGTAAAAACGAAACCGTTTGATATTTTTCGATTCTGTTTTCATATTCGTGTTAGGTATAAAAGTAAGTACAATCGTGAAAAATTTCATCAATTTCGAGTGAAATTTTTTTTTCGCTGTAGACATGTAAACAAAAAGTTGTGTTCGATTTTTGAAAAAATTTTTTCACAGATATCCTTTAAAAATTGTGCTAATTTAGGAAATGAAAATCAATTTGGCAACCGAAAAAAAAAATCACGAACATTGCAGGTTTTCCGCCATTTTGTAATTTTTTTTTCGGAGCTCTACACCATTTCTGAATGAAGCATCCAAAAATACTACGATATGACAAGAAACCATTACTTCCAGTCTTATACATAACCGACCACACTCAATATAATAACGCTCGAAAATGACATTAAACACCGTGTATCTCCCTTATGGTTCGAAAACGGGAAATATGTCATAAGAAAAAAATGATTCTCCTGATGTTCTCTATACGTCATATGAGTTTGTCCAGTTTATGATGAAACACCCTGTATATATATATATATATATATATATATATCCTCCGTCATTTTACGAAACAAAATCATCTAGGTCATCTAGACATTCATCCATACATAAGTTATATTATTTCCCTATTTCATTATAAGTTACTCTGGTCAAAATATAAGGGTCCATTTATTTTCGAATTCTTGATCTCAATATCTCCTCACAATGGCAACGTTGTGACATGGAGTATCATCTTGCTATATCCACATATTTGATCTTATTTGAAAAGGCAGATTGTTTAGAAAACTAGCCTTCTAGAGTTCAAGGCAAAAAATCATATCTATGTCTCCAAATAAAAGCATACTACCACAATACAGAAGAAAATAAATGGAATAGAATTAACATAAAACACGATGCAGATTGCTGACGGTTAGAAATGGATGAAAATTGTATTAAAAAAAAAAATTCTGAATTAATTAATGTCCCTGGAGAAAAAATTTTCGATAGCGCCGCGACGCCTGGCGTCTTCAGTTATTCCGCAGATTTTTATACTCATCTCAAGTCAACATTGACTTTTTCAAAACGCCATTCACAGAATGAAAAAATATTCGGACGTTTTCGAGAAAAATGGGGTTACCAAGATAAGTGAATCACCCTGTACATGTCATGTTCTTTTTTCTTCGAGAAACATAAAATGCTGAACACCGCTACGGTGTCAAGTTTCCGTGCTACTGGGAGATTTTGGGGTTTGGCCAATCATTATACTTCCGCAGTATTTTTACTGGTGCTATCTAAATTTCAGTGTAGATTCAAATTCCGGAGCAATTAAAACAAAAATTTTTTTAAATGGAAACCATAGTATGCTATAATATTTTTCAATAGGCTTTCCTCAGACAATTTCAAAAATGAATTTTATGAAATACTTCCGATTTCATTATTTATCGTGTTGAAAATTGAACGATGCACTCTTCTGACCTCATCTCTATCTACGCCTATGTATTAATCAGCTGACAGATTGAGTCATGTTCATTGATTTAATCAATTATTCGTTCTCCTTTATAATCCAGCTGTGCTTGTAAATAGACCTCCTCTTGTGCTAATCTTGTAATTAGAATTTCAAAAAGTCACCTCGCTTAATTATTATTATATTCATTATTGTTCAACTCGTTCATTTCTTGGAGTAAGTACTTTCGAACAAGGTATGTAAATTCTCAGAATTATTAATTACTGCATTTTCCATGTTATCTTCATACTTTTCATAAGGTATCAAAATTTGTCCACGTTTCAGATCATGAAATTCTATAAAAATACTGGAGTTTTTGTTTTTCTTTGTATTCCTATAATTTACTCGTAATGGGGTCACTTTTAATTCTAGCGAAGCGAACCTTTCTAGCGTCTCTTTTCTTTTTAATATTTCGTCCCTAATCAATTTGCTGTTAGCGTGCCACCTGATGATTTACACTGAATAATAAATGCTCATACACGGTAGCAATTAAGATAAAGTTGCTCTTAAGCAGAAAAAACATCAGTACTATGGAAACACGTCAGCCCTCTGGCGCGATACTTGACAGAGGACTGACGCCAACGGACTGACGAAAAAGACATAATTTGGGGTTATAACCATAACTTTCCGAATATAAACGAAATACATTTCAACAAATCATAATTAACTTTTGTATAAATGAAAATAAATCTCAGATTGATAAGATAATAACGACTTTCCAGAGGACTGATATTTTCACTGACTTAGCACGTGTATAGAGGACAAACATAACCCTAGCACTGGAACAGTTATGGCAGTTGTCAAATTGGGCAGTCCGTATAACTAACTTCATTAGAAACATCAAAACTTAAACAGGAACTTGACCTTCAGTCGATGATATTTGGGGAGACTTTCAAATTTAAAGAACACACAACAGATTGACGAATGAAACAAACACAAAGTTTCTTATTTTTTTCTGAATAAAGTGGAGAACAATGCATTTTCAAAGCTGTAGCATATAATACTAGGTATATTACAGATTGTAGTAAATTTTCTTAAATCAAGGATAATGGTCAATAGTCACTTGATTGTTGGTGATGAGAAATTAACATTGATTTTATAATCTTACTACTTTGATGAGATTAATAATATTGAAACTACTCATCTCTAACATGGGTTCATTCTACAGAATAATAGGAACAAAATTTTCAGAAAATATATTTCGTTTGATAAAAAATGAGCCTCACCTACTTTTGCTTACATATTTCATAAAATGAAGAAAAGCAACATAACTACGGAATAAAACAGAAAATGTGTGTCAAAGTTTGTGTCATAAATGAAGATACTTCTTAAAAAAACCTATTACCGATTCAGTAGGGAAACGGTTTTCATCTAAATCAGTCATATTTAACAAAATGTTCTAATTTGAGTTGGCGATTTCGAATTCTTTGCAGCGTTTATTGCAATTAGTGTTTGAAATTGAGGATATATTGAGTTTTTTGAATGATTCTTGTTGTGACTTCCGATATTCTGTGGTCACTACCCATAATTTTCTCTCACACTTGTTGTCCCTCGTGCATTTTTTGTTTATAATTTTTTTTTCAAGGCACCACATAACTCAAACTTCACTTTGAATCTTTTTCGGTTCATTATTCAAATTTATTTACACATATTGTTTATTCGCAAAACTATAACACAATGTACGAAAAGCGTACAGCGTACCTAATGATGATTCTGCATATCTGAAAGTAACAGCTTGAATTTATGATACCAGATGGTTTTTTATGACACAGTCCATGCGACGTAACTGAAAAATTTACAACTGAAGTATATCCAGCCAGAACTGATAGTGCCAGTAAACAACTAAATGTATGCCTGCAAGGTTATGAATATTTTCATTTGCTCCCGTTTAGTGCTTTCTCCGCTTTCTCCAGATCTGTATTAGGTACGACAATTAAGTGATTTATTTATGAATATATATTTCAAAATTATTGGTCGTTTTTGATTCAATGTATGTACTTACAAAATCGGCTATAATCTGGTGGCATGGTAGTGCCCCCGCCAACACGAGCCAAGCGAAGCGCGGCGCCGGGGCATTACCTATCTTTTATCGATGTGTTTCGTCGTACTTTTGAACACTCATAACTTGAGTCTGGGATATAGTAGATGAACAAAATTCTCAGGATACAATGCAAGTAGTGAACTCATCAAAAGTGCAAAGATTTAAGTGCATAGCTCCTACACTTCAAATTTAATAGACATTCCCGATTTCGTCAGTCACTCACTGATGATCATACAAACGTTAAGGGTACTTCCCGAAGTCCTATCAAGTTGAAATTTGATATATAAGCTAGCTTCAATACACAAACAACGGAAAAATTCTCAAATTTGAAACTTTCACCCCCAACCCTTAGGACCAGGGGATGTATAAATTTGTATGATTCCATTGTCGATGTATAAATATTATTTATGATGCTTTTTTCCGTACTACTGAATGCAAGTTATTTTGACCGCTTTTTTGTAGTAAATTCCTGGGCAGAATCTGTAGAACTCGACATTGTTTGTAAAACTATAGCGCAATATGTTCGATTGAATGCGCCGATATGGGCAATCACAACGACAGATATTTATCGACCGAACTGAAATCTAGCGTATGGTTAACATGGAAACATAATTCTTCGGAAAATCTTAAATCTGAAACATTGAACATTAAACCCGGTTCTGATGAATTTGGCACCGCCTTGTTGTTTTGAAGCGCTATCGCCTCTCGATGGATGAAGTGTAGGTACCTACTTCTTGAAGCCGCATCTCTTCCAACACACATGGTAAAAATATTGGGTTATCATTTATTGCCGGTTATACATATATTGTCAAGTACTGATTGCAAACTTGTTCAGATTCCTTCGTATTTCATAACTCTCTCTGAATTATGTATTTCAACTGCTTTGAAATTTTACCAACTGATTTGAACTTCTTCCAACTGCTTTGGAATTTTTTCCAACTGCTTTGAAATTTTGCCAACCGCTTGGAAATTTTCTCGACCCTTTTGAAATTAATTGAAAACTGCTCGGAAATTTTTCCAACCGCATTGAAATTTTTCCAACTGCTTTGAAATTTTTCCAACTGCTTTGAAATTTTTCCAACTCCTTTGAAAATCCTCCGACTGCTTTGGAAATTTGCCAATTCATTTCAACATTGGGGGGGGGATGATCCCGTCCCTGCATCCCGATTATACTTTCAAGGTTTGGGGAGGAATTGGACTATTATAATACCATATTCTTGAGCCTTAACCCATTATTCTTCATTGTTTTCAGCGGATATATAGACCCACACAAAAAATTAAAGCGGGGAATATATTTTTAAAATTTGTATATTCATTTCAATAAAATGAAATTTGCATAAAAAACGAAACATGAAAAGACATGAATAATAACAGTTATTGAAAAATAATTATGATAAATATGAACTCAAAAATAAAATTTGTGACACCTTATTGCCGCTCAATCGGTTTCTACGTTTAACAATTATTTGACCGGCTTTCGAAAATAATCTTTCTGAAGGAACGGACGTCGGTAGTATACATAGTCTTTTTTTTTAATTTCATACAATCTAGGGCATGCTTCTCGTTAAGTATACCACCATTCTGCAGGATCTTGTGATCTCGGAAAACTATCGCCATTCTCGTCTCGTTCCTAAATCTAAATTGACTTGAGATCGAGAGTTGATACTCGAGAATGGGAGAATGGTGACGATTGACGATCGATCGATCCGATGTGTTGGTGTTTGTCAAGTCCGAGACTCTTGACTCTTGTCTTCCGAACTCCCCCTACATCATTCCATTGTATCTCCGATCTCCGACTACCTGAATCGGTCTCTCTCTCTGCGTATTTCGGCTCTCCCGAATCGTAACGTAACCCGTCGTACCATCCTCCTCGCTCGACCGCCCCACAGATGTGTGATGCGTAGTCGCTTAGTGGGACATTTGAAATGAGGTGATACCGTTTTTCAAAGTGAGCCGTTCTTACATTTCTGGGTCGTGTCTGGGACACATGAACCGCCTCTTACAAATGTTACCCATTACTACTTCAGTTCACTTAAAATTTATAGACTGGAGAAAATATTAAGACTGGAGGACTCAGGGGAGTCAGTCCAAACCTGAACAAATGAAAGTTTTGTTTACGTTCATACTGTATAATACTTCATTCGCATTTCAATTCATGTAGTTCTCAACAAGCATAATATTACTAATAAGTTGTTTCGTTACTTTTGTATTGCATATTGCTCCACATGGTCGATATGGTGGAAGACCAAGAACCTTCATCTAAGGCAGAATAATTCTTATTTTAATATTTGAAGAGCCCACGGAAGAAAGGTGGAATATCCATCAAAAGTTGTTTCGAGAAAATCAAATTTTAAACTTTAAAACTCCAACCAGCATAGTAAAATATAAACTAGTTTGGATCTTTTTTGCTAACTCATTCTTCATATTGTTTTGTATAATATTTGATGATTATCAATAACAAAAAAACAGACACTTCAGAAAAAAAAGCTTCATTCGGAATAATGAAAAAAATTACACGGAAAAAAAGCGTAATGTTCCAACTTTATATGACATATAAACATGAAATTTGGAAAAACGATAGTTGCCAAGTCAGTATACAATATTGTTGTATAATGACTTGGCCATTATTTTTTTTCCCTTTGTAGTTGTTCAAAGGTTAAGCTTTTGTAGAACGACCTGGCTTCTTCAGAAGTGCAAAATTGGCTGAGATGCAGAAGATCTGTGAATTTTTCCTTCGATATTTTTATTGGATCTGTAAAAGGAGAAATGCATAATAAAAAGACGAGAACGATTGAGTTATGGTAAATCTTTGGTGGTAAGATAAACTGTCCCTCTGGAAGCTGCAATTCATCAGAAGTTGTGATGCGTGTGCGGATAATAGATGAGCTCCAGCATCGATTATAGGTATCTCTATGCTCCAAAAGACGAGAATGGTCATTTAATACTCTCAGTTCTCTGATTGGTCTTGATTTGTAAGGTGTTTTTTTCAAGTACAAACTGTCCAACATTTGAGACCAATTTCGTATAAGTGATTGGATTGGGTTTTACTCTGGATGATCTAATTTCTCTGTATCAGTCTTCCGGAAGTTCAGCTCTAATTTTCTGATTGATCACGCCCATATCTCGATCTCACTCCATATAGGAGTGCCCCCTTATGGGAAACGTTACTTCAATTTTGTCTAGTGTCTTCGTGGACATTTCGCCTTTCTCGACTTTTCGCATGGACATTTCGCGTTTCTTCGCTGTAGGGGTTATTTTCAAACGAACTTTAAGGTGTGATGCTTCGCGTTTTTTGGGTTTTTGAGAACAGGATGTAATTATACTACTAATGACCTGCGCGTTGCCGTGTTCAGCTCAAAATTAATTAAAATGTGACATTTCGCCTTTCTTCCGTGGACTCTTCATTTGTATTCACCAAAATTTATTATTTTTTTTTTTGTTGGTAAGAAAATACATATTATAGCAGGAACCAATCCCTAGGCTTTCATTCATTCGAATTTTGCTGGTGCAGTTTGAAAGTTTGGATTTTTCGCCCACCCTGGATTTTCTTTTTGCTAGGGCCTATATTTAAAAAAAAAGTTTCGAGGTTCCGGCAATTGCGGACTTGAATTTTTGTAATGAACGAATGAGCATTGGTAGGTTTCCTGATAGAAGCTGGAAAATCTACCAGTTATTAATTGGAACGAAGCCCTATTTAATAAAAGTATATGAGTTTCTGGATATAAAATGCAAGTTATGAGCAAATAATATAGCATTTTTAATATCAATGAAAGAACTAGGTATTACATCACAAAAACTCTATTTGCTACCATTTCCGGTGAAAGCGGAAGTCAAAGGAATCTGAAATGTGTTCCTAGAATTCATCTCGACTAACAGAGCTAAATCAAATTTCAAGTGTTCATCTAGAGTTTTTTTTTAAATATTCGACGAACGTTCCTCCTGAATCACCCTGTATACCAGTAACGTGCGATCGTTGAGCGCCAAGAGAACTATATGCAAAGTGTCACTTGAATGAATTTGAGTTTCTGAAATATGAACAGGAACTGTTCTGCAGTTCTACTTAATTTTATAAAGAAATTCGAAAATTTCCAGATATTCGGGATATTTCATGTGACCCAATATTTTTGTTCCGAAGATGTTTGAACATCTAAACCCATAAGGTGTTCAGAGTATCAAGGATCTGGAAGTATCAGTTTCTTCACCTCCGCCGTGAAGTACTTTTGAATATTGAGGTCCATTACTATTGATTTCGAAATTGTATAGATGTCAAACTCAAGCTGTTGAATATTTGCTGTCATCGCTATTATGAAATTTTCCTGAAATACTGAAGGCAGAAAAATAAAAAAGTTGTATAATTCCAGAAATGAATCAAGAGGAAGATTTTCAAACAAATCGTCGAATACTGTTCAGAAGCGCACATTCTCAATAACGTATTTAATAAATGAAGTTGAATGCAATACGAATAATCAGAAGGAAATAAACCATTGATTATTTGCCTGTTTGTTTTCTCACGTAGGTACTACTCATGTATTATTTTTTTTAAATGACTCACATTAATAGACGTTTTTCGCTTTGGATTGATGGAATCGAACTTCACTATTCAATTTCACATCCGCATTGACACTGGCATTATGCAGACGCGTTATGGACCGTGGAATATCACAATTTTGAAATATACGGATGCGATAATGAAAATACCAAAATGGGCAATCATTATCTTATCGAGAGCAGTCGTCTACTTTGATAATAAATAACAAGATATATTTTTCCATGGTCTGAACAGCTCTTTCTCAATCAGTGTTCACATGTAAAGTAGAAATTAATTCACATGAATCTGGAAACGTTTCCAGATTTAACATCTGGACGAGGATAGATAGATATTTATTCAATTCAAGAATTATTGTACAATACGATTAATCTAACGCGGTTACTCAAAAATGCGGAAGGTGAATATGGTTGTTACCTTATAAAATATTCATACAGGGTTCGCTTTTCACATGGAATTCTGTTGAGAACCCTAGTTGTGAGTATAGGAAAGTTGAGGAGACAATAGAACATCTTATAAATAGTTCTCATTACAAATTTCAGGGTTGATTTAAGGTTTCAAATGAACAGAGCCGGACCGTGGGCGTGGCGAAGGAGGCATTTGCCACGGGCGCAAACGACCTAGGGGCGCAAAATGTGAAATATGATACATTCTATTTTGAATAAAGATTGACTACAAGCTCTATATTTCAGAGTGGCGTATTTACCAGTTCACAAAGTTGAGAAACACGTATGTAACGAACGATACCAAATCGGAACAAAATCCTAGAAAATTATACATGGCGCGAAACACAACTCGGTGCACATAAAAACTGATGATATAATTGATGTTTTCGCTGAAAAAGCAAGAAAACATCAACAAGCAAGAAAAGTTTTAGTTTATTTATTTCCAAAGAATATATTGATGATTTCTGTTATTAAGTATTCATTTTTTCATTTATTTTATTGATGAGAGTATTCATTTATTTACTTTTTTAGAATATCTGTTGTTAGAATTATTTTTAGTTATTCCATTAGTTCACCAGGGGCGGATTCACGAGGGGGGGTAATTTTTTCACCTGTCACATAAACGTGAAAATGCCATTTCACCATTTTTTGTTCAATGGACTGTATCTTCGTCAATAATGGCGGAAAAGCTTAGTTTATGAAAAAAATTCACAGCCTGATGTTCCTCGAAGTCCTCCCTGAATCGGTAGATCGATCGGTTCAGCAGTTTTCTTGAACCGATTGATTGAAGTATTGAAAAAATTAAGGGAACAAGGTTTTTGTTACTTAAACTTGACCTAATTTTCCTACTCAATCAATAATTACATTATTTTTTCACTTTTCACACAATTTTTTTTTTAAATAAATCATGAAAAAGAAATATTTTTTTAATTTTCGAAAATTTCCGAAATTGGGGGAAAAAAAATTAACATTCGAAGAATTTCGTTAATTTTTGTTCTAAAAGTAAAATGAGAATAAAAGAAGTTATAATTAAAAAAAAACAAGAGACCATTTCTGACTCAGCTCCACTGGAGCTATGGACACTGGAGACATTTAAAACTTCATTTTCCTCAGAAAAAATCATGAAATGAATTTAAAGTTGATACCCCTAACTTGCCCACGGAACTCATTAAGCGAAATTCTGAGCGACAGAATTTTTCTGTTTTCTGGCACCACGTTTTAAAAAACAATTTTTTTGAAAACCTTTCGACTCATTCGGTAAAAAACCGATTTAAAAAGATTAGCTCAAGTTTAAAGAAAAAAAAACCTTGTTCTCTTAATTTTTTCAAATGTTCAATCAATCGGTCCAAGTAAACCGCTCAACCGATCCATCTACCAATTTGGGGGGGACTCTGGGGAACATCAGGCTGCCAAATTTTTTTATAACCTATGCTTTCCCCCCAATATTGAAGTTGTTACAGTCCATCAACCAAAAACTGGCAAAATGACATTTTTGTGCTCGTTTTTCACGTTTATGTGCCAGGTGAAAAAAATTTTATTTTTAATTGAACAAAACAGATTTTTGTAGAAAATTTTCTGTAGAAGACAAATCACCTTCCAGTTCGCTAGGCCACCAGTATTTCCGGAGATATCGGCAGTTGTGTGAAAAAGGATTCTTTTGCATTCAAAACTGAATATCTCGAAAGTCGTAAATAGCAAATTAGAGCTGAATGAACAGGTTATGTGACATTTGCATCAGTCTAGCCAGAAGAAATTTTCCGTGAGCGTAGAGCAAAAAAATAAAAATTCGAAAAATGTTCAAAATTTTTTCTTCGTGCTTTATCCGATGATTGCATGGCCACCGGTACTCTAGCGTCTGAAAAATTGTTAACCAATAATTTCAGAAACTAGAGTCTTAAAGCTTCTTTTTTTTTATTTTCTATATGACCAATTTTCACTGAGATACAGCCTTTTGAAAAAAAAAATTGATTATTTTTCTATTCCTTTAATTGTTTCGCGAAGTGTATTAGCAATGAAAACTTCCTAAATATGTGGTAAGCAAATACCTTTCAAGCTCAAAAAACTGGAAGCCTCTAGTTATTCGTTCTCAATGGTTATTACACCTCCGCCCCCCACGAAAAAAGCTATATCCGCCTTTGTCGTTCACTCATTTATTTATTGTTGTCTTCATGTTTTAATATTTTCTTTAGTGTTTATATATAACAGTATATATTATTTTGGGAAAAAATAACAATTTTTTTATCGTTTTCTATTCATTTTGTTGATTGAGTTTTTGTCCATTTCCTTTTAAGAAATATGGGGATTATTGTGAATTAAAAAGTTCTTCAGAATATAATCAATAAATGTCAATTATGAAAAACATGTATTTATTGAAAAATGAATTTCTTCAAGGGCGCATTTTGAAAGTTTGCCACAGGCGCTAGAATCCTAGTTCCGGCTCTGCAAATGAAGTAACGAATGCATTTCTGAAAAAGGTGGTTAATTCGAAAACCATTTAATTTATTGAACGAAGAAAGTGAATGGGGAAAAACACAGTGTCTTTCATTAAAATTTATTAGTTACCTTCTTCAAGTACAGTCAGTCGGGGTATTTTTGTTCCACCTAAGTTATATTTTCTCAAGAATTTTCAAGATTAGGTGTAGGCGTCATTGCTCTCCTATTTTTGCTCTATGATAAATGTTGATATCAGCCACCATTTGCTCATATGATAATTACTTGGTTCGCTTTTCTGAAGTAATTGCACAAGTACATCAAAATTACCGATAATTTTGCATGACAGCGTTTTGTCTAAAAACTGCATGAGTTCATTTTCAATTTTGGAGAAAAAGCCCGACACCGAAAGTGGAGGGCAGTTTTTCAAAGACAACCCGCTGGAATGCAGAATTATCAGGTCATTTTGATGCACGAGTGTAATTCGGGTGAATATTTCCCGAAATTGCTATGGATACGAGCAGTGCAATTATCGCAGGGATCTTTCGCTCTCTACAATGCAATTATCGGAAGTAATTGCACAAGTGCATCAAAATTACCGATAATTTTGCATGACAACGTGTTGTCTAAAAACTGCATGAGTTCATTTTCATTTTTGGAGAAAGAGCCTGACACCGAAGGTGGAGGACTCTTTCTCCAAAAATGAAAATGACCGAATGCAGTTTTTCAAAGACAACACGCTGGAATGCAGAATTATCAGGTCATTCTGATGCACGAGTTTAATTCGGGGGAATATTTCCCGAAATTGCTATTGATACGAGCAGTGCAATTATCGCAGGGATCTTTCGCTCCCTACAATGCAATTATCGCTGTAATTTTCGATAATTGCATTCTGTCAACATGAAGTTTTTGAGAGGAGGGAAATATTCGTTGTAATTTTCGATAATTGCATTCTATTTACATGACGTTTTTGACAGGAGGGAAATATTCGGAAGTAATTGCACAAGTGCATCAAAATTACCGATAATTTTGCATGACAGCGTGTTGTCAAAAAACTGCATGAGTTCATTTTCATTTTTGGAGAAAGAGCCCGACACCGAAGGTGGAGGGCTCTTTCTCCAAAAATGAAAATGACCGAATGCAGTTTTTCAAAGACAACACGCTGGAATGCAGAATTATCAGGTCATTTTGATGCACGAGTGTAATTCAGGGGAATATTTCCCGAAATTGCTATGGATACCAGCGGTGCAATTATCGCAGGGATCTTTCGCTCTCTACAATGCAATTATCGCTGTAATTTTCGATAATTGCATTCTATCAACATGAAGTTTTTGACAGGAGGGAAATATTCGCTGTAATTTTCGATAATTGCATTCTATTCACATGAAGTTTTCGACATGAGGGAAATATTCGTGTAATTCATTCAGAAATAATAAAGGTAGGGCAAAGTTATACCCTATCTTTGACCCAGCTCCTAAAAATCAACAGAAAGACGTGATTTCTCAGCCTTATGAGCAGCTGGATAACTGAAACTCACTTAGAACTTCTTATTGAAATGTCCAAAAACTTCATGAAAGGTATAATTTTCATGGGAAGAATTTTTTTTGGTGGTGTTTTAGAGATGGAATCAAATTCTATAGCAGATAGACATATTTATTTCAAAAATAAATTAGTGTTAAATTTCTCAGAATATAAAAAGAAAAAACGTTTACTCTTGAGGGTCATATCCGAGGTTGGCAACCCCATTTTATTTGTAAGGAATGAGTCATTAATAATGAACAAGTTCCTGTTGTTGTAGAGAATTATATCAGTATCTTTAATCAGTTTCATAACATCCTCTTCAATTGAATTTCGTACATTGTGATGGTGCGTATTTACATCTGACTCTTTCGATGTATAATTCACAAATGGATTTAGCTATATTCGAACTACAAGAACGAGAAGGCGCTCAATATACAAAAGAACAATTTAAAATATTTGAACATGTTAATATCTTCAAAATAAACCGACGCGATATGCATAAATAGATTTCGTTTGGGTTAGTGTTAGACCGATGGACAAAGTTACCCTGAATGACTTCATCTGTAATTTGGAAATACATAAAAATAACAATAATTACAAAGACAAATATCATACATATGCTGCGGTTTTCTTCTTTCTTGACAGTTTGAAGATGTTAGTTGTCTTTGTACTCATTGTTATTTTCATGTATTTTCAAATCACAGATCGTTGAAAAAGGTAACAAGATTTACCGAAATCTAGGATTATATATAGATTTCAAATAGGTCTACACTTAGAGTGAAGTTGTAAACGTTGTCATCAACTACGCTCATTCCAATGATACCACATATAACCCTTTCAGAGGGATGATGATTGAAACCAGAAGATTTTTGCTGGAACATCAAGAACTTTTTGTGACTGAGTCAGATAAGGAAAATGTTTCGATTGTGATGACGAGGAGTGATTACATCCAATTGTCCCGAGAACTTCTTATTAATGAAGTTCATTATAAAATATTGAACAGAGACCCAACAAACATAAGAGGCAAATAAATGATGATTAGAATCAAAAATAGAATCGGCGATGATTCAAGTATGATTAAAAAACATACCATAGGTACCTTTTTTATCCAATATGTATTGTATTATTTTAGCTCTCTGAATCAAAAGAATATATATACATGGTGATCCACGGTCGATGGTACGTTAAACGTTCACGGAGAACGAAAAGCAAGTATTCATTGAACATTTGGTTTCTGGGGCAACAACAGATGTTCTATCAATCTAAAATATATTAAGTGTTTCGGTGTTGCCGCTTATGTCAAAAAGAAGTAACTACTTCGTTATTTCAAATGGCACACCCTGTATATTATTGCACTTTTCAATTCATCGTAGTAACACGATTATTTTAGTATCACATTCTCATACTTATCTTCAGCGGTTCCTGAGCAGTGGCGTAACGTACCCCCCCTCCCAACCACCCCTTTGGGGGGGGCGCGGGGTGTGTTGGCAAGGTTATTGAACTTTTTATTTAATTTTTTCTTCATCGTTTTAAGAACCAATTGATAGTAAAAACTAATTATCTGCTAATAAATTGAAATTATTGAAGAATTTGTTGATGTATTAGTTTTATCAGACAGCAAAATCTTATAAATTTTATATAAATACTAATATTGAGTCTAGCTAAGTCTGAAATTTAATTCAAATAACAGTAAAAATGATGAAATGGAGGATTTTATAAATGTGATTTATAACGAAATCTTTAAAGTATATATAGGTTCAAATCAATGCAGTTCGATTTTTGGATATTATGATGCAATACGGGAATGAATTAAAAGATCAAAATGAAATCGAAATTTTGTTTGTAGCGTCAGTAATTTTTGAGTGATATTAGAAAAACCAACAACAACAAAATTTCAAATTTTTTCAAGTTTCGTTTTTTTGGCCACGGGAAATTTTTTTTTTTGCTAAACCGCTATAATGTTCATTCAGCTTCAATTCCTGTTTTTTAGATCTTCATAAGTCCTTTCGTCTTTGATTATCCATATCTCAGCAATCATCAATGGTCGCAATCACCGGACGTAACAGTTGAGCAACTGTCATTAAACTGAGCCATGTAATGGTTTTAGATTAGATTTAAAATTAAAACAATGAAAAAACGAACTATCGAAGTCTGAATATTAAAATTAGAATTGACAACCATGCGCTAAAAATGTCATGTATGTAATATAGTTATGTGTTTTGTGTTGCATATAAGCAAGGATCAAAGATTATATAATCTTTGTTAAGGATTGTCTGGTTTTAGGTTTTAGTTTCTATTCGCCAATAATCGTTTGTTGACCTTCGAAGTTTAATCGTTGACTTACCTACAATACCATGGTGGTCAAACGAAAAAAGTGCCTCTTTAGTGAAAACTTCAAACAAATCCATACATTTATTTGAGAAAGTATCTAATATATTGAGCCAAGTGAAGTATATTGTGAAAAATGTATACGTATGATATTATATACTAAGAAAAAAATGATTTGATGAATCATGAAATTAGTAAAATTTGGTCGTTGCTGGTCAAAATTCGCTTTTAGGTTAGAAAAAAACGGTCACATTATTCAAAATCATCGAATATTACCATATTTCAGAAGACATCCCAGATAAAGATCAAATATTCTTGCTGAATGATGATTATATTTTCTCGCGTATTTTCCACTGAAATAACTCGAAATCTACGAGAGTAGCACCTAGCTCACTCCATAATCTTGGTTTGTGTGTTTTTCTGTTATAAATTTTGTTTTAAAAACTGGCCGACATTCGAAATGCATGGTGATTAATTGCAGAAATAATAGAAAGAATAATCTTGAATGTGCATTCTTTTCACTACCGAAGAGAATGGAAATGTAAGTTTTGAAACTCGTATCATGTAACTGTCTTGTTCATTGCTTTTTATTTTCAGTGTTGTCAAATAGATAGAGGTTTTGGGGCAAAAATATATTGTTCTGGATAATTTGTTTGCGAACCGAATTTTCTTCGGTCTAATTCATTAGATCAAAAAGTTCTACTCATAGAGGCAATGGTGGTCAGAAGAACGACTTATAGAGGTGGTGGTTCTCTTGACGACCCTTCCAGCAGTTCGACTCATCTACTAGACCCTCTAGACTCATTGAGGTGAAAATACACGGGGTAAGATATGTATGAATCGGGTTCAGAACAACTGATTGACTTATCGATGTTCGATTTATCGAGAGTTCACTGTATGAATAAACTCTTGAAATTGTTATAATAATTCTCTAATTTGTGAACGAATTTTTGAGATGTTCTCAATTTCATAATTATCGAATTCTAGTTGATTTTACACAATCATTTCAAATAAAAATATAAATAATCCAGAAGCGTATTTCATTTGATTCAAAACAATATGTAGATGGAAAATATCATCCTGATAAAAAAAAACGGAGCTCTGCTTTTGTTTTATCGATCAGGATGTTTCTTTAAAAGCTCGACAAGGAATACTCAATGGAAATTTATGAGAAGTATAATTCGAATTAATTGAAATAGTTTTCTGTACTGAATTATGTTTTCAGCGCCATCTAGGTGTCACAAGTAAGAAACTAGCCAAAAATCGTAGTCGGATTTTAGTACCACAGATGTAAGGGCGTTTCCTATCTTTCTAACTCTATAATCTTTGTATCAGATCATAGAGCACAAGCAATCACTATATCATGCCCTAAACCAAAACAGAATTTCATATGGAAGAGAATATATTCAACTGCAAATATAAATAAACTGAAAACATCTTTAGTTGATCAAGATTGGACCTACTTAGATCATATTGATGATGTCAATACACAATTCAATCATTTTCATCACACGTTTTTCAAACATTTGAATGAAGCATGTCCTATCAAGAAATTACCAGAGAGAAGAAGATTTAATTTAACAACAGGAGATCCAATTTTACAGCAGATGAAGAAGAAATTGGATGTACTACTTGTTTGTTGTCGAAATGATGTTAAATTTCAGGATGAATACAAAGAACTTAAAAGAAATATGATAGATCGCTCCTAGAAAGTGAGAAGAACCTGTTTCAAAATAAAATAGAAAAGTCAGACAACAAAAATAAAGCAACTTGGTCAATTGTAAATTTCCTGAAAAATCGACAAATAAATAAAGATTTTCCTATGAACGGTAACCTGAAGGATGTTTCCAATAACCTTAATAAACACTTCCCAGCAAACACGTTACATCGCCTGACACTTTTGTGGAGTTACATTTTCAACATAAAATAAAATTTTCATTGTGATGTTGCATATGCGTCCAAAACCTAGTAATTTTGTGATATCGCTTTGTTAACGAAATGTGGAAGAAAAATTCTCGACATTTTGACGATGGGAAAAGATATCTCAAATGTGATTCCCATGCGATGCAAATATTCGTTCGTATTGTGACTCAAAGCCAAAGAGTGTTGAGTTACTCAGTGTTGGTATCTCAGGGGAAGCAAATATGCTAGTTATGAGTTGCCAAGATCGAGGGTCTAAGTATGTGGCGATGATAAACAATTTGTTTTCTCCCAAACTGGAGAACTTTGTTGATAGTTCGTTTTTGAGAGTCGTGACGGCCTGCCGAATGGGATCTATTTCTTGTGACTTTCATCAACTTTTTTCTCTAGCATTTGAATTATAGGAATTACTGATGAAATTAGGGCGTGAGAGCTGCTCAGTTCTCGTGTGGCTTCCTCAAAAGGCCTCAGTAACTGAATGAAACATTCGATTATTTTCCATTCTTCAGGCAAAATAGGGTTTACCTCATTATCATTACTATAAAGACTTAGGGCATCCTTTACTTTTGAAAAACGCTCGAACATATAAAACGTACTGTTCCATCGCGTTACACAATCTTGAAACACTTTGAGATGAGGTTGATTAAGTCGGTCTTGAATTGCCTGCAGTTGTTTCTGAGCGATTGTGGAATGATTGAAATGGGTAGAAATTTTTTTACATTTTTGTTTGATTATTTTCAAGTTTTCTTGTGAGCCTAAACAACTGCGGATAGCAAGTTGTATTTTGTGGACGGTACAATCTATATCATTCAGTTCTGCTAATCGCGCGGCTCGTTTCATATCAGATCCTTCATCCCTGATTAGGCAATGCACTCGTTCTTTTTTTAATATTCCATTCAGAAAGCATGATATTAAACTTTTCGGAAATTATATCACCAGTGTGACGGCCGTCGAATGTTTCACATTTCAATATAATTAGTGATCTGTCAAAGTTTTCTGTCATACCAAGGCAAGTAAGGCTAAGCAAAGAAGCATTTGAGCTGGGATCCGACCAAATGTCAGACGTAAACGACATATAATCATATTTTTCAATTAGTTCTTTTACTTTTTGAGCAACTCTCCCGTAGAATTCCTTGCATACGAAATCATTAAAAAAAATTGCGTCCCCTGAAATTATATTTTGGTGCTAATTCTTGTATCAATCTACGGAAACCGAGCCCTTCAACAAAGTGAAATGGTAAATTTTGAAGTGCAATCATTTCTCCAATGAGTTTATCAATTTTTCTTGAATTTAAATTATTAACGTCCCACTTCTTTTCTCTCATAAGGACTTCTTCTAAAGAGAGTTGTTTCTTCGCTACTTGCAAAGGAGTCGCAATTTCATCTAAAAACAAAAAAGGTGATTATTTATCACAAATAGCCAGTTATGCTTTTTTCGTTAATGAAAAGTATGGAACATTTTTTGTCTGAGTCATAAGTCATTATTAATACATATGAAGTTTAAATTAAGGCAGAAAAATTACAAACAACTAAATGACGTTCACAAAGAACTGAATAGCAGAAGTTTCCTTTCTAAAAACTTCGAAAAGCGAAATATGCAAATTCGTTCATAATGCCATATATAAAAAAATATTGAAATGATCTTAAAAGAATTTCTGTAAATTCTTCAAATAGATAATTGTCAAAATCTTCTCAAAGTAAACGGGTTATATGGCACATTGAGTACAAAAATCGCCTAAACCACACACTAAATGAACTATTAAACTAAGTTAACAATGCCTCAAGGGAAAACTTATCAATTGAAATTGTTTATGATGAAACTTACCTGCATCAGATTTTATCTTCTGTAATTGTTTTTCTTCACTCATGCTCTCAAATATGGAAAATTCGTCTGGGTGCATCGACTTGAGATGATTTTTTAAAGATGAAGTAGTTCGTCCCTTACGAGAGTAACTTCTTTTGCATATTTTACAATCAGCTTTATCATTGTCATCTTTATTTGGTTCGAAATATTTCCATATCTTACTTTGTGTCGGTGGTGACATTTTTAATCAACTTTAGATGATTAAACAATAACGGAAACCTCACTGGAAAATCAAAGAATATTGTTTTGAATTTTTTGAAATGAAAAACTTCACCTACAATGAAACGTACTACCGGTGAAATATAATTGCATTTACCTTAATATTTCCCAATAAACAGTAATTTGAGTACACGTACACTCCTCACTATGATCAACTGTATCACAATATTCACAAAGTCTCAATATTATTCAAAATCTCACACAAATTTACTATTCGACAAGTAATCCACAAGGCGAAAAAACACGTTATGGTTCAGTTACAATAAATAAGTATTGCACCACAACAAACGCTTCGGAACTTTTTAACCAATTTCTTCGTTCCCATTGGTCAAATTTTCGTGCGAAGAGCACACGCCCATTTTTTTCTTATCGCAACTCCCACGTTTTCCAATATGCCATATTCCGAAAGTAAAAACGGAATTTTTCAATCTTTATCATCAATAGATGCCCAAAAATTGTCAAACTAGGCTAATTTTATAGCCCCTATAAACGTTTTATGAGCTTGCAACAACCCGGGTTGTTTAGGTAAACGAACGTGGACAATTGATCGGGAAGAACATTTGGCTCCCTTTCTTGGGGATATCTCTGCATTTATTTGACAGTAGATAATATTCGGTCAAATAAAAAAAAAAACGCAACAACCAAAAAATACACAATTCAGATAAAAATGTTTCCTCCGATTCGCGAATCATAATTCATGTTCAAAGACCCTTGGTCCCTGAACTTTCCTCTAAAATTTCAAATGCGTCTGAAACAACGGGTATCGTAAAAATATAACTTTTCCATTTAACGGGCGATAAGAAATCTTGAGACTGGGACCACAGGCGGTGGTTAGAAAGGAGACGGATTGGAATTTCCGACTCACCGGAAAAAAACAGATGGTATAATAAAATATGTATTTGGAAAGTGTTTCGAAAAGAGAATAACCAGTATGAAATAGTATGAATATAAACAGAATAGAGGGGTACGTCGGAAATTCCACCCTCTTGGATGCAGATGTTTCGGTTTCAGAAATAGCTACAGAAAGAAGTAACAGTGAAAAACTAGCATCTTTCAGATACTTTCAAAAATGAAAAGGTATATTTTTAGCATTTTCTAAACGCAACACTAACATATTTTGTTGGCCCTGAGATTGCAATACTGCGCAACACACATTATATTACATCCGCATCCGCATGAAAATCCGCATTGGTTTTTGCGGATTCGGATGCGGATGCGGAAGTAGAAATCTATGCGGAAGCTCCGCATTTGCTGATGCGGATGCGAATATCCGCAACATCCCTGATAAGAAGTATGAAAAATAAGCAAACCAGTGGTCTTGATGGAATTTCCAACACCATTATCAAACAAACTATGAATGAAATATTAAAACCTCTTCAGTGCATAATTAATAAGTCGATTAAAAGCGGGATATTTCCAGATAAATTAAAGACAGCAGTCGTAAGACCAATTTATAAGAAAGGAGACGAAAATGAATTTGACAACTATAGACCTATTAGTATATTACCATCTATATATAAAATTTTTGAGCAAGCATACTGTAAGCAAATAATGGAATTCTTTCTCCAAAACAAATTATTTTCTAACAACCAACATGGATATATAAAAGGAAAATCTACACAAACGGCAATTTACCAATTTATAAGGAAAATTACGGATGCATTCGAAAACAAAGATCTGTCTCTTGGAATATTTCTTGATTTCTCTAAAGCCTATGACTGTCTTGAGGTTGAGAGACTTTTTCAAAAATTAGAATTTTATGGAATTAGGGGACCAGCACTTCACTGGGTGGAATCATACTTCAAAAATAGGACACAGTTGGAGATATGGTCAGGTGATAGTAAATGGAGATCTGATACTGAAAAACTGAAACTTGGAGTTCCATAGGGAAGCATAGCAGGTCCTTTATTCTTCATCATTTATTTGAATGATTTTGGAATGAATATCACATGGCAAGATGATCGAATAGCAAATGTGAACTATGTAGATGACACTAATTTACTGGTGATAGAGTCACTCTGGCCAGATCTTAAGACTTTGGTTGAGGAACTCTTGGAATGTGCAGATAAATGGTTTGCTGAAAACAACATGATTTTAAATTCTAATAAAACCAATATGATGTTTTTCCACCCGCCAAATTCCAAAATTGAAATTCCTGAAAACATAATTCTGAACAGCTGTAAGTACAAAACATCACCATGTACGAAGTTTTTAGGACTGTATATTGATGAGGAGCTTAGTTGGAAGCCGCATATAGAATACCTTAGCGACAGATTGGGATCATCTCTTTATGCATTTAGAGTGATAGCTAAATATTTGTATTCAAAAGTGTTGAAAACCGTATACCACTCAACGATAGAGGCAAAACTAAGGTTTGGAATAGTTTTCTATGGTTCTGGAAACATATTGCCCTTGTTCATTCTACAGAAGAAAGCAATACGAGTAATGAACAAGTTAACATACAATCAGTCATGCCGAGGTTCTTTCAAGAAATTAGGAATTTTGACACTACAAGCACTATACATTCAGGAGTGTTTACTATTTCTCTATAAACATAGATATCTATTTGATCAACACCTAAATCCCAAAACTAGATATGCTACAAGATCTTCAACATATAATTTTCCAAAGTGTAACTTGACCACGACCCAAAGGCAATTAGAATATAGATATCTGAAGTTATTCAATACACTTCCAATAGATATCCAACAGATAGATGATCTCAAAGTCTTCAAGAGAAAGATTTTTTCATTACTGTTGAACCATACAGCATGGACGAATATTTGGAGCTGAGGAGCTAATTTTTTTTCTTCATGACACTATTCCGTTTCTTTTGTTATTTCTTTTGAAGTACTAATTGATTTTGGAATAAAAAGCTGTTATTATTATTATAATTATAATTTTTTTTTACCACCGCTTTCTAAACGGGACAAACGCATCTGCCGGGTTCTTAACCAAGACAAATGCAGCTGCTATGATGGACCCTGCAGGAATTTTCGGACGATTCTGATGGTGCCCAGAATAACCTGCTTCTGAGAGGAAGAAATTGTATCGTCGTCCAAACACAATTTCTTGGTGTTTTCCGGCAAGTGTCTCTCGATCAACCCATTCACGGATATAATCATCGGGAGTATGCTGATTGTCTCGAGCTTGTAAAGCTCCCGGAACTGGAACGCCAGATCGGAGTACTTATTGATCTTCCCAGAGTAGGCCTTGCTGATGTTCTCGTCCGCCGGCATGGTAAAATCCAACAGCAGACAGGACCTTCTCTTTATGTCAAAGACAGCGACATCCGGCCGGTTGTGGGCAACACCTCTATCCGCAATCAGGGTGGTATCCCAGTACAACTTATAGTCCTGGCTTTGTAATAACGGCTTTGGTTGGTACAAGTACGACGGGGTTTCATCCTGTAATAGGCCGAGTCTCAGTGCAATTTTTTGATGGTAAATTCTCGCCATAGAATTATGTCTATCCAGATAGTCCTTTGGGGCGAGAACTGGGCATGCCGAAGTTATGTGTTGGACGGACTCAAGTGTTTGGGCACACCTCCGACATCGGTCTGTAGGAATATTCATCTGAGCAATGTTCTTCAAGTACGCTCTCGTCGCCACCACCTGATCTTGGATAGCAATCAGTCTCCCCTCCGTCTCAGGAAAAGGTAAGTGAGAGATTCCAGCTTATTGACCTCATTATTTTCTAGGTTACTAGGGTATCTTCCGTGGAGGGCCTTACCATTCCACTCCTCCATCATTTCCTCCTGCGACCATCTGGTGTCATGATGTTCCGGCTGGGACAAGTTGAGTGCGGAGATCTTTATATCAGCATCACAGAGAGACAGAAACAGAGGTGAGTTGTCTCTGAGGAAGTAGTTCCTCAGTGATATTATATTGCTTTCATGGAGGGTTTCCAATTTCGAAAGTCCTCTTCCTCCTTGGTGTCGTGGGAGGTAAAGCCGGATGGTCGATGAATGGGGGTGATGCATACCGTATTTTGTGAGGAGAGTTCTTATTGCTCTATCCATTGCTCGTAGATCAGTCAGAGACCAGCTCAGGACGCCGAATGAGTACGTAACACTAGGAATCGCCCAGATGTTTATCGCTGTGAACAAAGACCTCGAGTTGAGTTTAGATTTTAGAAGGAGGTTGACTCTCTTGTACAGTTTTTGTTTGAATAGCTCCTTCATCTCTGAGGTCTTGATTTCCAGTGCCTGCCTTATTCCCAGATATTTGTAGGTATCATTTATGTTCAATGGGGGAATTGTGATCTGATTCATTAAGGTTGTTCCATGACACGTATCCTGAATCTTTCCTCTTTTAACCTCGAGGACAGCGCATTTGTTAACTCCCATCTGCATGCCTACGGAGTCGCTGAAAGTAGATACGATCTCCAGGAGTCTCTTCAGTTGGTCAGCATTGGCAGCGTAGAGTTTCAGATCATCCATATACAGCTGATGATTAATTAGCGTCTTCCTTAGTTTGCAAATGATGTATCCGTAGGGTGTATTATTCAGCAGCATGCTAAGCGGGTTGAGCGCCATGCAGAACCAGATCGCACTCAAGGTATCTCCCTGAAATATCCCTCGGCCGATTCTAATTATTTCAGACTCAACCATACGGCCATCTACCTTAAGTAGTTTTATGATCTTATCATTCACCCCGTGCATTTTTAATACTTCGAGCAGCCATGAGTGAGGAACCGAGTCGAAAGCCTTTCGGTAGTCAACCCAGGCTACTGAGATATTCCTTGACTTCCGCCGGGCCTGCTTGGTGAGTATGGTGTCAATCATCAACAGTTCTTTAGACCCTTTGATACGCACTCTTCCGCCATTTTGCTCACGAGCCATAAGGTTGTTATTTCTTAAATATTGGCTTATATACCTGGTGAGCACTGATGTGAGAATCTTATATACGGCCGATAGGCAGGTTATGGGTCGGTAGTTCTTTGGGTCCTGCAAGTCTCCGTCCTTAGGCAGGAGATGGGTCACTCCCAGCGTGAAGAAATCCGGGGTTGTTGTCGGATCTTCCAGAGTTCCCTGAAGCAATCTGGAGAGCGTTTTGTGCGAACTGGTCAGATGCTTCCACCAATAATTTTGCAGTTTATCAGGTCCAGGTGCAGACCAATTGTTTGAGCCTTTCAAAGCCTCCTTTATATCGGTCTCGGATATTCGCACCTCGTCCATCTCAATACTCGGAATCTGAGATCTGGCCTCCTCGATCCAGTATGCCTTGTCATCATGGGCTGCACCACCGGCCCATACGCCACTCCAGAACTTGTGAGCTGTTTTGGAATCAACGCGGTTGTCACCTTCGTTCTCAGCTTTTTCAAGGACTCGGAAGAACTGTTTTTGGTTTTGGAAAAAGATCTTGTTATTCTTATGACGCTTAGTTCTCTCATTGTAGCGTCGGATACGGTGACCAAAAGCTTTGATTTTTTGTTTTAGGTTGTCCAAGACAACAGCCAGCTTATCCATGAACGAAGGATCCTTCCGCTTCAGCCGGAACTCTGACGATATTTTCCTGACAGTTTTGCTCACCCTAGCTGAAGGATTCTCCGAGGTCATGTAAGTATTAAGACGCCTACCTTTTTCCTGATACCAATTACAGTGAAACCTCTCTTGGGCGGACACCATTGGGACCGTGAAAAAGTGTCCGTCTAACGGAGGCGTCCGTACAAGGGAGGGCTTGACCATAAATGTTTTAAAGGTGAATTGAACGAAATAGTAGAACTGAACATATATATTATGTAGATATTATAAAAATATAAAATATAAGAAAAAAATATCTGTGGCAATACAGATTTTTAAGTTGTTGAAAAAAAATCAAATAATGATGTCTCACTTGTATTTGTCCTCGAAACTTGGTTTTGGAAATGAAGTTCTAACTCAGACAGCATCTCAACTGCCTTTGAGTCCCCTTTATTCTTTGCGAACCCTTTCAATGTCTTCAAGATGCCATTGGCTTGCGAATAATTCTTCGGAATATCTTCATTTTCGCCTGGGCCTTCATCCGATTCACCAGAAGACTGATCTGCTCCGCCAACATTATAGATTGGAAAGTTTTCATCTATTTCTTCTATCATCAGATCTGTATCGATATTGATAAAATCTTCGACTTCTTCATTTCTATAACCTATCGTTCGAACATTCCTCCATATTTCTTGTAGAACAGCTAGGGGGATATCATCTTCAGCTGAAAAAATAACATTTTCCGTTGTTTCTTTGACAGATTCCTGTCTGAATCCAGCTTTGTGAAAACAATTCCTCACAGTTTCTTCTGTAACTCTCTGCCAAGCAGTTTTAATATAATAAATAGCATCGAGTACGTTTATATTCTTTGTAAGAACATCGGCCTTGTCAACTGATTCAATTTCAGACAATAATTTTTTCACAACTATTGCTCGATAAAAAGTTTTGAAATTTTTAATGATACCTTGGTCTAATGATTGGACGACGGACGTACAATGCGGTGGTAAAAAAATTAGTTGGATGTTTGTTAAACATATGTCTTTCGGATGGGAACACGCGTTGTCTAAAAATAACAAAATTTTTCTTCTTTCCATAGCCATTTTTCTATCAAAATTTTTCAACCACTCCTCCATTATTGTACATGTCATCCAAGCTTTTTTATTGCTCCTCCAAATAATTGGTAAATCACCCACATTGAAAGCTCTTGGTTTTTTAGTTTTCCCAATCACCAACAGTTTTTCCTTTTCTCCAGCCAAATTTACACAGTGAAGTATCGTGAGCCTTTCTTTGGATAATTTTCCACCCATGCATTTTTCATGTTTCAAGGTTAGGGTCTTATTTGGCAAGGCGCGGAAAAATAGCCCCGTCTCGTCAGCGTTAAAAATATTTCGAGGTGAATAATCTTTCAGTATCATAGGCAATTTACTCAAGAAACTTTCTACGTCTATCGGATTCACGCTTGAGGCTTCCCCTGATATGGATTTGAAAGCGATATTATGCCTTCTACGGAATTTTTCCAACCAACCAGAGGATGCACTAAAGTCTTTATATCCTAAATTGTTTGCAACCTCTTTCGCTTTCGATTGAATAATCGGCCCTAAAATTTGAAATGTTTTTTGGAAAAGATTTTTGTTATCAATAATTATAAATTACCTACATACCTGACAACGGAATTCCTTTATTTCTCGGCTTGATAAACCATTCAAAGCAACATTTGTCGATAGTTGAGCCCGTCGGTTTTAAAAAATTCCGCTTTGTACTCGTACAGTCATTAGAACGCCACTGATCCAATAATTCACTCCTCTTTTTGACAATTTCAGCAGCCGCCGTTTTTCCAATATTGCAACGTTTGGATAATTCTCTCACACTAAGTTTTTGCTCATTGTATATATTCACTACATTAATTTTCTCTTCGAGAGTCAATACTCGACGTTTCGTAGACATTACTGCTTTCTTTGCGAAATCTCAGACGTTCTACCGGGAAGATCAAACTAAACTGAACTAGTGAACTAGACCAAACGCATTGAAAACCCAGGAATCCCAGGATGATTATCATCTGCAACCGGGGATTCACCGTCAGTGAACCACGTGAACACAGAGCGCAGTGAATTATGAAATATTTACGTTGCCTATGTTTCGGTTGTCCGCTCACTGGAGAATTCCGAAACCTAGTATACGAAAAATAGGTGTCCGTGTCCGCCCAAGGGGGCGTCCGCCCAAGAGAGGGTACTATCTGAAGGATTTGCATTTACTAATTCCGGACTATGAAAATGCGTCCGTTCAATAGAGGTGTCCGCTCAAAGGAGCTGTCTGTTAGTAGAGGTTTCACTGTATCTTCTTTTCCAGGCGATCTTTCCAAGGAGGCACAGCATGTGGTCTTGGATCATGTTGCCGCTCCGTTCCTCGGCCATGTTCCTCACAAGCCGTTACAGCACCGGCATATACGAGATCAACGATCTCCTGCAACGTGTTGACCTTTTCCAGATATTTAGGAAGAATGGAATCAATCGCCTTAACTGTCGCAAAGAATTCCTTGGAATGCTGCATGCGAGGAATTTTCTCTCTCTGTTCCGGTTTAATTCCCGAGAACCTCATCAAATTACCTAGAAAGAGCTGCTCCAGCTCGTTGCTGTCCTCAACTTGTGTGTGCAATCCACTCCTCCGCACCCTCGCAGAAGACCTCCGTGGGGTCCGTACGTGTACTCCAGTGCTGGGCTGCTCGGTTGGTATTTGTTGATAGCAACTGGTTTTGATATTATCTAACTCCGCTCGAGACAACTTCTCATTCCGAATTATCCACCTTGACCTATCGGACAAGAGTTGAGCGTTAGCTGGTCTATCCGGGCATATATCTTTCCATACCTCTACAAGATGTTGTCTGTAGGTTTTGTCGGATTCCGCTGCTAAGTCCATCGATATATAGTGTGCACGCATTACCATACAATTTTCCTCTATCTTCCAGCATGTTCGCCCGTCCCGTCTTTGTCTGCTAGTAGCGGAATGTGCACCTATTTGCTCATTCAAGCCACCAGACCTTACTCTTTGTGGAGCAACGGGACCTGGCCTTACGGTGCCATCTCGGGGGGATGCGCCGCTCGCCCCACACCTTACCCCTACAGGCCGTACCTCTGGACGGTTCCGAGAGGAGCCGGCCTGAGACTCCTCCCCGCCCTGAATTCTGCTTCGAAGAACTGGGCCAGCGTGTATACAAAAGCCGACTCGAGGGTGCTGACCTCGATGGGCTGGTGACTCGGGTACGCGGGGCCGTCACTCCCCGAAGGCCGAAGCCTCCCTGCGGTATATTAATTATTATTATTATTATTATTATTTTTTTCTTCACAATTCATGGTTGTAGCAGATAGAACCGAGGTGTCGACCACCAACGATTCAATCCCTAGCCAGTATTCTTCTGATGGTCGAGCATGTTGACAATATTACTGCCTTTTGCATAAGGCTAATAATTTTTTGGTGTTCCCTTATACCCAACATTTTCAAGGCCCCTGCCAGCTCTCTATCTACAAGGCCACTAGCAGAAATAATTATTGGCACAATATGAACATTCTTCAGTTGGTAAATGTCCTTCAGTATACTTACTGATCTTCTCGACCCTAGCCTTTCTGATGTTTTCATCGAGTGGTATACTGATGTCTATAATGAATGCAGTGTTGTCCTTTTTATTTCTGATCAGGATGTCAGGCTTGTTATGCCTGATTTCTTTGTCTGTTATCACCCCCATGTTCCAATACACCTTGACTCTATCATTTTCTAAGAAATCTGCTGCTTTATATTTGTAAAAGGGCTGGGTTTCTTTCAGGAGTTCTTCTTTTCTACATATTTCTTGGTGTAAGATTCCAGTTACTTTGTTGTGTCGGTCCAAATAATCTTTCGGCGCCAGGTAAGTACAAGCTGAGGTAAGGTGTTGTATTGTTTCTTGTGTGGTGTTGCAAAGTCTGCATCTGTCATTACCTATTTCTTGTTTCAGGATGTGTTTGCGGTAGCTTCTGGTAGAAATGACCTGGTCCTGGATTGCATGAATGAATCCCTCAGTCTCCGGCATGAGGAATCCCTGTCTAAGGTAAGTGGTGGACAACTGCCAGTCAACATCTTGACTGTGTAGTGCGGCAGCATACCTTCCATGGATGGCCCTATTTTTCCATTCCTGCTCCATTGAATTTATACTTTTTTGTTTTTCAGGGAGGATTATTATTAATATTATTATTATCACACGAAACCAAGACCAATCGTCGAGGTAATACATAAACGATTTCTCGAATCAAAAGAACCTACTATTGGCCTAGTATTAAAAATCATGTAACCAATTATATCAACAATTGCGAGATTTGCCAACTCAACAAATATGACAGGAATCCGCCAAAACAAAAATTTATGATCATTCCAACGCCGATAAAACCATTTGAAATAATCCATATCGATACTTTTCAGGCTCAAAACAAAAAATTTGTCACTTAATCGACGCTTTTTCCAAATATGTTCAGGCATACTCAGTTATTTCAGCTTCAGGCATTGAAGTAGTAAGATTCCTCTCAATATTTATGACCCATCAACCATTGTTATGGATAATGGCACAAAATTCAAAAACAATGTGGTTGAAGAATTTTTGAAACTGCATAGAATCTCCCCTCACTAAGTTACAGTGAATTACTCACAATCAAATGGAACAATTGAAAGCTTTCATTCAACCCTATTAGAACATTAACGTATATTGAAAAGCACAAACAAAAATTCAGACGATATCGGAAAAATTATGCAATATTCGGTTACAATACATTCAATAACTGATCAAAAACCTATTGAAATCATTAACGGACTCCTTGATTCTGAAGACCCCTTAAATATAAATATAAACGAAAAAATTGTGAGTAATTACGTCGAAGCACATCGTGAAATAACTAAGTAGCTCTACAGAAAATTAAACGAAACTTTTGTTCAGAAAGAGGAATCTATCATTCGGAAGGTAAATGAAACAAGACACGAAACTCTTGATTATCAATCAGGATCAGTAGCCTATAGAAAAATTAAATCGAATATGCGAAATGAATCAACCCCAATATTTTCTAAAGACATAGTAATTGGTAATGAAAAAATAGAAATACAAGGAAATAATAAGGTTTTCCATAAACAAAACCTCAAAAAACCAAAAATTAAAATCAAAAAATTTTTACAGGACCCTTCATGTATGCTAACATACCTGAAGGACAGCACGGAAATTCTTCTCATTCATCTAGGGAGGGCTCTAGTTGAGGAAAAAACCCATAATTTTATTCATTATTATGATTTATTACCAGTATACAATCAACTAACTGATCTTGAAAGTCTATGTCAAGAAATATCAAAGTCCTCAAAAGAAAATAGCACCTTTTTTTCCGAAATTCAAAATTATAACAATATTATCAATTATCAATTGCAAATAGCCAAACAGAAACTGAATGGATTGTTGCCACATAACAGAAACAAACGAGGTCTAGTAAATGGTAAAGGGACAATAATTATTAAAAGCATTACAGGCAATTTAGATGCAGATGATGCAGCTCATTATGAATCTGATTTAAATTCGCTTCAGAAAAATCAACAGATCACAACCAGATGGAATTCTGACATTTCATTGGCAGGTGAAATTTTCGAGAACTTCAATGAATCTGTCTCCATTCTCATTAGGAATCAAGAAATAATTTCAAAACAATTCCCAAAAATCTCTGATACAGTTTTCAACCTGAAGAATAACATGTACTCCTATATTCAATTCAAGAATTTAATTGATCAAATGGACATATCCGCCAATATTATTTCACAAATTATCAGTGACGTCGAAATTGCTATGAGCTTCTCAAAACTAGGTGTTCTTCATCATAGTATAGTGAAGTATTATGAATTAAAATCAATTGTTTCTAAAGTCTCCAGTCAATATTCATAAAAACATTTAATTTTGACAAATGAAAACGAATTTCGAAATCATTACGAATTAATCAAGGTTGATGCATATTACGTGAATCTCAGAATAGTTTTTATTTTGCATTTTCCGCTAATTCAAGCAGCATCATTTTCTCATTACCACTTGTACTCTATCCCTACTGAAAACAATACCATTATAATTCCTCACAATACCTATCTGAAATATCAATACACCGCATCACCTTGTATAAGTGTTCACCCACATTACTACTGCGAGGAGAACAAGTTGATGGATGGAATCCTGAATAAAGACTACCTATTCGACAATTCCAACTCAAGAAATCAATCGAAACTTGCCAACATCACACTCTGGAAGCAAATGTCAACTTCGTTCAACCAATTGGTGTTTCAAAGTACATTGTGGTAGCACCAACCAGATTGAAAATCCGAATCACATGCCAGAGAAACGATTATACAACGCTCAAAGGAAATTTTCTCATCAGTTTACCCAGAGGATGCCAGTTCGAAAGAGAAAAAGAAAAATTTTTGAACACTAAAGATATCATTAACAGCCAACCTATGTTTCTTCCAAAATTGGACACGAACAAATTCCCTGTAGAACTTGGCTCTACATGAGATCTGATATCATTTTGACAATGTTAGAAATATGACCTCGTCTTGGCAATATTTTACATGAAAATGTTTTTGGTTGGATTTCAATTCTTTCTGTACGTTGCTTATGACAAAATCCTTTAATTTTGTTCATTTTTCCCCAATGATAATTAAATAAAATATACCTAATTACTGCGAGATCTATTTTAAGTCAAACTAATTCACAATTAATGTTCAAAATGATCAATGTACGGAGAATAGAAATATACCTTTACCCACTGGCGTCGCTACGGGGGGGGGTAATGGGGGTAATTACCCCCCCCCAGGAAACTATTTTGTTCGGAAAATAAGTCATATAATCATTACATAGGAACATATCGTGACAAAACACTATATCCTAAATTTTTTTTACCCCCCCCCAGAAAAAATTTCTAGCGACACCCTTGCCTTTACCTACCTAGGCTCAAGCTGCAATGGCGATGTATTTGGGATTTGCCATCACAATCATTGTATAAAGAATTCTATCATTATACAATGATCTGAACGGGAAACCACAATGGAAACTGTGGTTGAGGTTATTACAGGGAAATTGTATTACGTGTAAATACACGTGAGGCGTTTTACGAGCGCTTCATTTTATCCTCTTATTCAAAATGTGGGAGTGATTTTCACTGAGAGTTCTTGTATATTTTTTTTTTAAATTTATAACAAGCAGTCCCCCATATATATAAATGTTCATACCATTAGCATCAGAATTGGCGGAAGTCTCATACAAACTTATACATCCCCTGGTTCTGAGGCTTGAGGGGTGAAAGTTTCAAGTTTAAGAATTTTTCCGTTGTTTGTATACTGAAACTAGCTCACAAACCAAATTTCAACTTGATAGGACATCGGGAAGTACCCTAACAGTTTTTATGATCATCAGTGAGTGAGTGACGAAATCGGGGGTTTTTAGATATCTATAAAATCTAAAGTGTATGAGTTATGCACTTGAAACTTTGCAAGTTTGATAAGTTCACTACTGACATTATATCCTCATCTGTTCATCTACTATTTTCCAAACTCAAGTTATGAGGGTTCAAAAATAGGACGAAACACTTCGAGAAAAGATAGGTAGTGCCCCGGCGCGGCGCTTCGCTCGGCTCGTCTTGGCGGGGCACTACCGTGCCCCCAGATATTCCGCTGGACTTTCCATGAGATCAAACAGAAACAAGAAGAAATGAAACACCTCATTCACCCACAGTACGAGGCGAAAGTACATGGAAATTTAATTGGAGTTCTTTACATTGTAATGGTAGCTGCAGGATGTTACCTAATAATCAAGAAATTGTTCAAATTCTTTATGACCAAGAAGAAATCTACAGAAAATGAAGCCATCGCAAGAAGCCTTTTTCACGCCGTAAAGAAATTTCCACGGATGGAGGAGTTAGACACCGTGTAGCTTATTCTCTTAAAAGAGCTAGTTAGGACTGTATTTCGTAATAGGAAGATGTTGCGTGAAATATTTGGCACAACAAAATTATCGGGGATCAGTAGAATGATTGTTATCCCATAAAACGCCCTACCTTTTGCTGAAATTGTGGTACCTCGTTCCTTTTCCGATGACCTGGAGGGATCCCTCAAATTGGAACAAATATGATAAGTGTCAATTTCACTTCACAGGGGCGAATTCTTGTCTCTATTTTAGGCACTAAAACTAACTTAGTTCTACGTTAATTGTCTTCAAAACGGCGATTATTCGTACAGAATAATTCTACGATGAGCGTGCGTTGAATATGGAAAATATTCAAATTCTTAAGCGAGCGTTGAAAATTCGTGCGATGATCTCTCGGTGTTCTTATGCGAATATATCTCTTTTTCACGAAGAAAAAGCGGGTCTTTATCAATAGTGTTTCACAGCATGAATATGACGTTTTATGAATCTGACTGTACAGGGTGGACAAAATTGGTGATACTTGAACTACAACCTTTGAACCGTGAGAGACGGACACGTTTCGACGGTTTTTTTAGAGAAACTGATAATGCCATCAACTGCATTTCCTATCTTCTTTTGTTTTCGAATTATAGGACAAAATTGAAATTTGGGCGATTTTAACTTTGGATATTTCCTCCGTGTCTGTTTGTGCTAGGATGTTGAAATGAAAACATTATCACTTTTTTCATTTTCATAGCAATCCAGTAGCGTACTTCGTTTTTTCCCAAGAGGTTTCCTTGCTGAGCTATAACATAAACTTGTGTTTTCGCTTATAGAAACAATAGTTTGAAATGGTTTAGAAAGAATCGACATTTTCTTCACGTTTCAGAAATATATCATACATCATACTTCGCCCTCAGATTGTTTCAGATTAAATATAGATTGTATTCGAAATCTGAATTATTGAGTATTGAGTAGGCTGAATCACAGAATAATGAGTCTCTACATGCGTCATTATTATTTGTACCTATTACCCTGTTCGTACAACATAAAATCAAATAATCCTAAATAATGTGACATGTTCTTTCGAGCATTTAGGCCGTCGTCGTAGATTAGTTCTCGACGTTTCGCCAGTTCGAGTGTCTGGCATCTTCAGGAGTTATACTTCAGGAGATGTTCCCACTGGACTGAATTTCGACTTAAAAGATGTGAAAACGGTTTGTGCTCAGGTTATTTAGAATAGAAATAATACACAGGCCCGGATCTAGGGGGGGGGGGGGGCAAGCGGCTTGCTTGCCCCGGGCGCCAGCTTAAGGGGGCGCCAAAATCAACCAGCGGTTAAATGTTTTAATTTTTGATTTTCTCGAAAGAAATTAATTTCAAAGTGCTAAAATCGAAACAGTAGAATTGAAACATGATAAACTACCACTATGCCAGAAATCTTCTAAATTAATCAATGCCCCCCCTTGACATTACAGTCCTGCTATCGTTTTTCAGCACAACACTCTCAATGTAACTTTTGTAATTCGATAGGCAAGGAAAAAGGGCGAAGAGTTGGATTCACAACAATTTTCCGGTTTTCAATCGGCTTAGCTATTATGTAATCATGGGCAGAGGTTTTTCATGAATTGATAACTTTCTGTGGCACGTTGGGCGCTTTCTGGTTGAACAAAAATCATCCAAAGTTTTCGGAGACGATAATGTCATAAATTTTGTTCACCCAAAAAGTGCTCAACGCGCCCCTAAAGCACTGGCGTTGCTACGGGTGGGGTAATGGGGGTAATTACCCCCCTCAGGAAAATATTTACTTTCGAAAAATAAACTATACAATCATTACATAGCAACATATCATGAAAATTTCCTTGTCCTCAATTTTTTTAGCAATTTTTAGCGTATCATTCAGGCTTATACCCCTTGAACTCTTGGCACTTGCATCAAACACTACTCTAATCTTAGTGGATGTGCTATCTGGTTTCATAACGCAATGATGAGGCAAATAAAAGGCTGATGAAGAATTTGGACTATGGAATTCGCAGTGGTGAGAAGAAAGGGGGTGGTTTTGCGTCTGACAAATTCAACGAAAACAATTTTTACACTCGAGTTTTTTCTTTTGGATCCATGATCCATCCATCATCATTTTGTGACTAGTGTTCGCTTCGAGAGTTCGCTGTTCGTTTGATCCTATATTTAAATTTTTTGGTTTTCTCCAATTTGAGTGTATTCATTGGTAAGTAAATTCTTTTAGTTATTGTTGTAAATCAAATATTTTGATATTTCAGTTTAGCTACATATTATAATCGTATAATGAAGTCTTAATATGTGTGTTGGCGTAGAACTTTTTAATCTAAAAAAAAAAGTTTTGTTCTGAGATTTGTCTTGATTTTTGCAGTTGAATATTTTTTTATAACATTTGGTTCTAGAAATATTTCAAAAATTCGTAGAATAGGCAATCCCAGCACTTTTCAAAATATATATATATATAAATATATATATATATATATATATATATATATATATATCGGGTTGTTGGAGAATTACATACTTACTTGAATTCTCCAACGAGGCATAGGGTTGCATACCCTATGCCTTTAGATTTAGTGTCGTTGGTTTTGACAAGAAGAAGAATCTGAGAAAGTAACGGTTGAGGTTCGGTGGTCTATATTGATGTTTTTGTAACCTAACCCTCTAAAGCTCTCTTCGAATAAACCCACCAATGAAGTAAGTTGTGCATTTACTTGTTTTGTTGTATTACTTTCCCGTTCCTTATAATTTGTAGTGTTGACAAATAATTCAAGTTTAGAAATTATTCCCACAAAAAAGTGAACCGAGTAGTCCAAGTGAGAGGCTATCTGAAGTGAACATTCAACAGAAATACTGTATTCGTTGAGCAATAAACAAGTGTTACCAGTACTTTTTCCAACCAGTGCCTATGGTTGATATCCATTGAACTTTTAAAGTGTTACGGTCAGAGAATTGTAGCATTGCCAGACTGCAAGTCTTTCTAAAGTGTTGAGGACAACAAACAAATTGCCCCAACATTTTTTGGTCCTTCGATCCTGATTTACTATAGTGCTAGAAGCAATGGAAAAGTACAACCTTTTGAAATCTAAACTTACGATCGCGAAACGATCAATAACCAGGGTAAAGACGTGGTTAAATGGGGAAGCAAATAAAGACGATGAACTAATGCTAGTCAAGAAGCAAAAAGCCCTCTTAGCAGCTGCAGAGGACTACACCATGTGCCAAAACAGTATTGAAGAACTGGAGGACTTTGAAACATTTGATACTGAAGAAAGGGAGAAGATAGAGGACGAGTTAGATGAGCTGGAAGTGAGGTTTGAAAAACTTCTGCTTAAATTCAAAAAAGAAAGCCCCTCAGGCTCCATAAATGTCATGTCTCAAATTAAATTGCCAGAAATAAAAATGACTACATTCAATGGGAATCCTACTGAATGGACCTCATTCATCCAATTATTTGAGACCTTGATAATGAATAATGTGTCTTTGAGTGACATACAGAGGCTGATGTATCTGAAATCGTTCCTGAAGGGTGAACCCTTAAGCATGGTCGAAAACCTTCAGTTGACCCATGCAAATTTTTCCATTGCCATAAAACTGTTGAGAGGAAGATATGAGAGTAAACTTTCGGTAATCAAGTCCCATGTATCTTCTCTCTTAGATATCGAACCTCTAAGTAAATGTAGTGCCAGAGGTTTGAGAAATTTAGTAACTCATCTTAGAAAGAATTGGGATTTATTGAATAACTTAGATTTTTCCAAAGACCAATTACTAGAATATCTTATTATTTACTTAATGGAGAAGAAAATTACAGGAAAAATAAAATAATTACAAAATCAATATAGATACGCCACGTGCGACTAGCACACTCATTTACATCTAAACATATTCATAAGCACAATACATATCTTATTATAACCATTCATGTGCAAAAGAAAAAAAATCTTGAAACATAATTAATCCAAAACTAGAAGAGGCAAGGAGAAGAAATTCCAGGACATCCCACCAAAATGGATGCAGCATCGACAACAAAGCACACATTAATACAAGTTCGAAACCAATTCAACACTACCCCGTGTAACCCACCATGCTACGATAACAGTCCAGAATCACACTCAATGAGTCAGAATGAATATCACACTTATCCGAAATCTCGTTGAAAATATCACACATAAGATGCAATGGAGACCCGCGCAGAGAATTGGTCCTTGCTGTACTCAAATTGAAAGTAAATACAGATCTCGAACCTAAGCGCGGAACATGAAACCTCAACTGAGATATAAGTATGGGGCAGTCAACTCTATCATGCAGCAAATTATATAAGAATCGCAATGAAAGCATACCCCGTCTACTATTGAGCGACATGCAGTCGAACCTCCGAAGCAAGTCTGGATGACTGGAGCCTCTAGCTGGATAAACTCCATCAAGTCTGAAAGCAAGATACTTCAAATATTTTCTCTGTACAGATTCAATACAAGACCTCTGGCAGAGATAAATCGGATGCCACACCTGAGTGGCAAACTCCAGTCTACTTCTGACGAGAGAATCGAAGAGACGCCTGAAAGTCGAAACATTACTAAAGTTCTTCCCATTTCTCAGAATGAAGCCATACATCTTAGATGCAGATTTAACTAAATTGCCGACATGGGGTCCGAATGTGAATTTTTCATTGAATATGACGCCTAGATCACGTATGTTGCTAACCCGGGACAAAGTGGTACCAAAGACATGATAATCAAATTGAATTTTGTATTTTTTTCGTGTGAACGATACCACATTGCATTTCGACACATTTAAGCTCAACCCATTCTCTTCGCACCATGAACACAACAACTCAACAGAATTCTGCAACCCAATACCATCATCGACCGTGTGTATCTCCCTAAACAACTCCAAGTCATCCGCATACATTAGCTTTGTTCCTGGCAATAGCTCAATCAGATCATTCACGAACATTATAAATAACAAAGGTCCAAGATTCGATCCCTGGGGCACCCCTGATGTCGCCAGAAACCCATACGAACGTACGTTCGAGACTCGAACAAACTGGTATCTGTCATCTAAATAGGACTTGAGGAGTCCAAGCAGACCAGCAGAGAAGCCATAGTTCCTTCTGAGTTTTGCAATCATAATACTGTGCTGTATTCTATCGAATGCCTTCTTAAAATCGGTATACACAACGTCAGCCTGACTCCCTCTATCTAATACACTGGATATGAACTGGAAAAATACCACTAAATTGCTAATGCATGACCGCTTAGTCATGAAACCATGCTGATCTAATTGTATTCTGTTGTGGATCTGAGGATATATTGAATCGAACAGTATCATCTCCAGCAACTTTGAGAAATTCGACAAAATGGCGATAGGTCTATAGTTGCTGACTAGTGAGGAGTCCCCTCCCTTCAGAACAGGCACGATCCTTGCCGTCTTCCACTGCGTAGGATATCTACAGGTTCGCGCAGCCAGATTGAAAAGATGTTTAAGGGGCACGGACAGAGGTGTAATACAATCCTTAACCACAAAACTGGGTACTTGATCAGGACCTGCCGTGAGTTTATTCTTTAGCCGTTTAGCGGCTTTAAAGATTTCCCCATCAGTTATAGTATTCAGGCGCACATAATTATAGGCATCAGAATCAGTACCATCTTCCACCTCGAAGTCAGCAGGCCCTTCGTAAACTGAACTGAAATATCGCGCAAACGCATCAGCCACACTCTTCGATCCCTCAAACCGCTCGGCCTCAAGTAACATAATTCCAGGAATGCTAGTCCTACCCTTCCTATCATTAATGAAAGACCAAAAAATTTTTGGATCCGACTCAATCTCACATTCAGATCTCGATATGTAGGCCCGATAAGCAATTGAGATTCTTGACTTCAGTACACTTCCCAGCTCCCTGTATCTTGCGAGATCAAGCCCACGTCCATTTCTCCTGAATCTCCTGAAAGCACGCTCCTTTTCATAAACAAGGTCTATTATCTCCCTATTATACCATGTTGGGAAATTTCGTTTTGTCCTCTTCTTCTTAGGAACTGTCCGATCAAAAATTCCGTACAAAATTCTATAAAAAGCCTCGCAAGCAGAATCCACATCGCTCTCTTCTTCGACTACGTCAGACCAATCCGCATCAAGTCATACATCATAGGAAAATTAGCTTTTCTAAAATTATATTCCTTGTGCTCTACGTTCTTCTCATTCTCTACATTAACTGCTCGTGGAAGCCTCAAACTTACTCTCAGATGAAGGGGGGGGGGATGCTGCGGATCAACCTTTATGAGAGAATAATCATCGTCTACCAGGTCACATTCAAGGTTGGAAAATATAAGATCCAACAGTCTACCGTTAGAATTCCGGAGGGTATTGAATTGCTTGACATTCTCGAAACATATCGAGAGACGCGGACTTGGCATCAGTATAAATATCAGCGAGGCCAGCATACTGGGGAGCATTGAAATCACCTAATATCAGCAAATATTCATCCAGTAGATATTCCACAGTAGCCAATGATTCAAAAAACAAATCAAAAGTCGAATTGTCAGCATAAGGTGGAACATACAAAACAATAACAACTAACTTCATATGATCGAGTTGAATTTTACAAGCAACAATATCAACCGAAGGGTAAGTTGCTCTCAAAGCAGACAGATCCAGGGACTCTGCAGGAATAGACTCCTTCACCGCCAACAAAACACCACCTCCAGTTGATGTACCCGTGGCCTCCAAATCACGATCATCCCGAAATACTCGATAGTCACTAGAAAACAGTTCCGAGTTACTAACACCATTCTGAATCCATGTTTCACTCATTCCGACAACATCAAAGTCACATTCCGACACTGCACAAAATAAATCATGAGTTTTCGAATTGAGCCCACGCACATTCTGATAATAGCACAAAAGTTTTTCGCTGCAATTGGGTACCCTCAGTTTAAATTTTGAATTTTAGGAACACCCTGAATATATTTTATCCGCAATGTCTCACCGTTTGCAGTTCTTCTCATCATTTCCTGCTTCAAACCATTGTAGTACCTCAGCTGTCTAGGCATCCTATCCGAGTTCACAAATATTCCAGAGTATTCGGCCTTTCCTTTAAGAAATTTCGTCCCCCTCAGAACCCTTCGAGGATCAATATGGTTCTGAAGCACTACCTTTACCGGACGAGGCTTGGACGCGTCAGCCCCACCGTTTCCGATACGTACTATCTTGACATCCCCAACCGCCCAATTCCGCTCCTTGTCCAAAACATTGATCAGATCAACTGCACTCTTGCTATCCCGTGATTCCCTGACATCCCTTGCCAAATTATGTGGCTGCTCGCTGAGTCCAAAAATTACTACGTTATTTTTTCGTCGCTGACGATCCTCAAACTCCGAAATAATCTCCTCAATATCATCTTCTCCCAGGCCCACGGCACTGGACGCTTGAATCGTATCCATTGCCGCCTTCAAATTTCTTATCTCTTCCTGCAAAGATACAATCACAGATCTGAGCGAAATCAAATCATTCCCCACCGCCTCGCAGCCCTTACAGCACCAAGTGATCGATTTCCTAGAATTAACAATTCTAACTTCCGAGCTGTTCATTCCCATACAAACATTGCCAAAATTGTTCTTACACACTGAACATACGAGGACAAGATGATCCTCAAACTGTTTACCGCAGCAATGACAGACCTTCATGATCGAAACACCTCTGTACTATGATGACGAAAAGAACAGAAAAAAAAATAGAAATAAAAATTAATCTGCCAATACAATGTCTTCTGTCAATCAAGAAATAAACGCCTCCAAGACAGGATAAAGGAAAGGAACAAGACTCTTCACTCTCTTGGGTCGTTAAGAGAGACTGTAAACAAAAGGAAGACCACGGAAGAAACAATGGGGATCACACAAGCGGAAACACAGGAAAAAAAAGGGGAAGGATTCAAGAAAATATTTCCTCCAAACAAAGCAACGCAGTGAGTCGAGCACCAAACCGAGAAGTGTATGTAAATCTTCAGTGCAGGTCGCGCCCGATAAATGATAACTCATAATATGTTCCGAAGAACAAATGATAAAAGGATTTCCCCGATAAGATGAATAATATCGTAATGAGTCACCTCTCGAATTTATAAGCAGCTCACCTGCAATACTGCACTTACGATCGAGATGTAACAAAACACCACTAAATTTATTTCCTCAACTTGAAACTTATTTAATTCTTCTCTGTACCAGCGAAAAGGAGGAAAATCAGAGGAACGAAGCTAAACCCATAGACCTCTTATATCTATGGACCGGTTCTCTGAGCAAAATGCTGGCATGCCGCATATGAAAGAGAGAGATGGAGCTAGTTGAGTCAACGTCAAAATCATCTGATCAAAACATTGAACATACGTTCGGAAAATAGTGAATATTTCTTTTATTCTGAATTGAAATTCTTATTATTTTAATTAACTCGATTTCTAGAAGTGTTGAACACTTTATTAATTGATAATAGAGGTATGTATTTCATTAAATCCTTCCCGAATTAATATATTCTTTACCTTGTCAAAAAGGCCAATCCTATATGAAAATTTGAAGGAAAAATCAAGTGTTTAATTAATTTCAGAGGTTAATCATCTGTGATTAGTGATTATCGTTGGGATGTCTCACAATTGGTCAAGCTGATATTGATGAACTATTTCACCATACGACTTCATCATATAAATAAAACTTCTAATGAAGTGGACACAAGAATTCGACAGAGGCTCACTAAAATTATTCACTTTAGTCACCAGTGAAAAAAAAATTAAATAATTGAAGTATTTCACTCTTTGTGACAGTAGGAACTCCACATGGACAGTCCTATAAGGAGAACTGAATCGACTCCTGCATGTGTAAGATTCCAGGTGCTTTCTGACCCAGCAAGCTAGCACCTGTCTAGGGTCCCTGGTCCGGGGTTACAGACAAAGCCCTGTCGAACAAGGAATAAATAAAGAAAATTTTGTTTAACAGAAAAATGTCTAACAAATATTGAAAATTTTCAGGAAATCTCATGGAAGATGAAAGAAACTGACTGCTTGAAGAGAGATATAGAAACTAAAGAATTGATCCAGATGGAAAAATTGTCAATCTATTTAAGTCCAAGCTGAGTTTTCACGGAAGTTAGGTCTTGTTGATGCAAAACTTATATTTCTTGTAGATTGTCAGGAGGGGGGCCAATGATTTTCTTCAAGGATGAGTACAAAATAAGGGAGTAATAAAAATAATTCTACATGCCACTAATCTACTTCAGAAAAGGATAAGTATTACATCATTCCATCGAATTAAAATTTTCTATAAGATTCTTACAGTTGAATTACTCAGTAGTCTTTTATAGGAAATAGCAAATTCTCAATTTTATACTTGGATTTATTACATAAGATCTCTAATAATTCGTTTATCATTCTTCCAAATATTGTATTTTCTGATAATAAATAATGAAATTTTTGTTCATAGGATCGTTATTAGAGATAAAAAGGATGGATACAAAAGACAGAATAAGGGATGAGAGATAACATCAGAGAGCTCAATCTAAATCATGATAGAAAAGGAGATGAATTGGAACCTGTTCTACAATTATAAAATAAGAATAATGAAGAAAGAAAAAAAAAAGGTTCGACATATATATTAAATAGTTGATATTGGTGGGTCAGTGTCAGAGCGGCAGTGAATTCGGGGTCGACACTACCGACAAATCTAATTTTGACCAGCAATGTAAATTCCCCCATCTGTCATTTACCAAATTTGAATTTCAATGATTGAATTCTTCTTCCTTATCTTCGAATACCTCTCAACTCAATTTAAATAGTAGTAACTGTTTTATTCAGATTTACCAGAAAAATTTTTATCATTAGTTTTCACCTTTTCAGAGACGATTCTGCTGCACAAGAAGGAACGATGCATAAATCTGACTACATTACAAAATGTGAATAATTTGTTAACTTATTGTTAGAATTAATGTTGATTTTATGTAAAGGCTGTTTTTATTTATTCATAGTTATAGTATATTTTTTATTGTTTATCTATAATTTATATTCATATTTTCTAAGTTTTATTTTAAATAATATTTATTTTTTTACTGGCATATAGGGCTGAAATAGTTTTTTCACATTTTTTTTTAATTTTGAAGAAATATTGAATGAAAAAACAATTTCGGCGAACCCCAGTATAATCAGGTAACGCGCCGATTGCAGTATCTCATGGTGGTGTGGAAACCTGCATAATACATATAAAAAATACTAATAAATTACATTATAGATATATTATGCCTGCGGAGTGTCAACCCACAATAAATCTCTTTGAGCTGCAACTGATGGGTATTATAATGTGATTGTACTGTCTTGTTCTTTGAATAATAATTACTCATAATTATCATTGTTTATAAATATATATAGATAGGTATAGGTTGATTAGAAATAAAAATGGTTCATTCAAATTCCTAATGAGTTAAGTTTTTATTTATGGTTCAGAAATTAACATAGTAGTAACAATAAAAATGTATTTGTGAAAATGTTTCGAAAAATTATAAGCTTAGATTTATTAAGTAAGAGCTTTCAGTTGGGAGAATTTTATAATTTAAAATGCTTTTAGTTGCACTTGCCCTTATGAATCGAGGTTTTGTTATTGTTTTCATGAACATTATCGAACCTATTGAATTGCATTAAATATTTTTCGTGAAATAAATATCTAATGAAATAAAACAACAAATTTAAGTTCTATATCCTCCACTCTAAAAAATCCTTTCCCATACAAACTAGCAAATGATCAAACGAAATTTTGATGATATAAAGTCACATGAATATAATATTTTCTCAGTTGTCATTGAGGACTATGAGCCCAATGAAAATGGGCACAAAAACTTTGAAGTCTTTGATTCTAGTTTCTATACAATATTTATATATGTCTTTAAACATTTAGAAATTCATATATCTACCTTTCTAATTTCCTAGTTACGAAATATAACTTACAAAATTGAACAAGAGAATCTAATGAACATACCCGATTTTATTTGAGGTTGTTCATGAGAAATATTTTTTTTATTCTACCATCAATAATACTAACTATATGAAATATGAGTTTAACATAGAATTTTGGCCGTCAGTCTCAAATTAAGACAACGTTATTACAATACACTCCGTTCTGAAACTATGAATATTGCTATATTGTATAATCAACAAAACTATTCTAAATTTCAACTAATTCGAAAGATGAACCATATCCACTCAATAATAATATGAAACTAAATGAAAACATATGAAATATTTCTCATTTTATGTTAAAAAATACAAAATAATGTGATTTTTCCATATATTCCCATTGTGAACTTAAACTTTATATCACTTTATATAGACGTGAATAGATTAATCCATGAAGGATTTTATGCAATACTAACCGCGAATCTTTTTTGGCTATAGTATACAACACCACTAGAAATCGAAATAACAATCAGTTCCATTCAGAATAAAAGAAAAATTCACGATTTACCCAACAGTTAAAATACAGCAGTTCAATGTTTGGACAACATGATTTTGACGTTGCCTCAACTAGCTCTATCTCTCTCGCACATATTCAGCCTGCAAGGAATTCTAGGTAAAAGTCACGTGAGGGCGCGTCCATAGATATAAGAGGTCTATGGCTAAACCTGACTGTCGCACCGTAAAGCATACCACACACATGATGTGAACAAATAATTAAATTTTTCAATCTTGCTCAGGCTAGAATCATTATGAATTATGCTATTGTACAAATCGAAAAACGAAGGCCACATTGTCAGATTACCTTCAAAAATGGTAAAATGGGTAAATTAATTTTGGGTAATTTTCCTCTCAAGCCGTTACCCAAAGTCGATGAGTTATTGAGGTTGGAGGTCGCAGAATTAGAATCTTTAAGAGATAACTCCAATTTTTAACTTTTAATTCCGTACACATATTTATCAGCTAAAACTCTGATTTTGTCTTCCTCATCAAACTGTGCATCGTCTTTAACTAAAGAAATTATTTGATTGTGAAAATCTTGAAATTCCTCATATACAATCTCCACAAATTCTACCCTAGCAGAAAAATTCTGTTCATAGAATTTATCATTCGAAGAACCCACACCATATTCAAAAATTTCTTGCAATCGATTCAAAGGTGTTTTACGTTTTAGCGATAATTTCTTTATTTCCGACATTATTCGAATTAGTCACTATACAACTGATAATAAATCACTAATCGAATAAAATATGTGCAATATTTCAATACGAACAATGGGAAAAAAGGTATTAAATAGTAAACGAAGAACGTTCAGATTCTCAAGAGAAAATCGCAATTTGAAATTGAAGTATTTTCAATGTTTAAACCGAAAGAAATGAAAATCTTTGTAGACCTCGCAGTTGTATGATGGTCTCATACCTGCAGACTTGAGTATGGAATTATTAATTTCCGATAAAACACTGTTTAAGTGAGTAATTAAATTTGATAGGAATTTTTTAGTTATTTCCGATAACATAAACAAAGTAGGCGAATGTCAAATCGTTTGACGAATGAGGACCAGATGACGCAAATGAGACAGAGATATGATCTGAAAGGACGAATCTACAAGTGAAATTGCGCACGTTTCGGATAGACAACAATATGTGCGCGATAAACGAAAAAAAGAATGGTATTCTGAAAGGGAAATTGCAGGAACGCTCAAAATGGCCACCTTGAATTGAATACGAATTTTCGGAAAATTAATGATATCTATATAAGACTGATACAATCGGGCTCGATAGGGCCAAAATGTTGTAAACAGACTTTTTCTCGAAGGACCTTTTTCCAATATTTTCCAATAAAGTGAAAAACTAATCTTGACGGCAAAATGCTCTCTGAATTTTGTGGACTTACCGAATTTATGGTGTTGTAATGCTTGAGAGCGCTCTCACCATTCACTGCAGAAATCAGTTATGTATCCACTGCAAAAGAACTCGCACAACGAGCGTTGAAACCAAAATTAATTGTCGAAAATTTCGAATTGGAAAAACTGTTGATAGCTGTATTCGCATTCAATCTCGACTCGATACTGACTGTTCACTGGCCACACATGTTTCGGTCCACAAAAAAAAGGAAGCATTTCGCATGTATAATGAAATATTCCCGAATTTAAAGTAACCAAATAAGACAGTATTCCTGTTTACAACAGTCGTTGTAACATGATTATTTCAGTATCCTTTTCTTTTTCTCATTTTCAGTGGTTCCTGAGTAATTTAATAATTTCCTTTTTTTTGTGCAAAACATACCTTTGATTAAACATCCATATCCCTAGAAACCTACAAATAGGAGAATGGGAAGATCGCAAACGATGGAATCTAGGCATCGGACAACGTCATCGCACGTTTTGAACCGATATAGATATATATATATATATATATATATATATATATATATATATATATATATATATATATATATATATATATATATATATCCTCCTATCATTAAGGCTTCATTTAACATGCAGCCACCATTCATTATGGCTTCAGTCGAATTACGGCTTCAGTATATGTGAAGCCATAATGTAATTCACATTTGCCGCTCATTGAGGCTACCGATTTGACTCTGGTTTATGACAGTCGGAGCCCTGAGTAATACGAAAGAACCTTGAACACAAAAATCTGATTCAGTTGCAAAGATGCCATCATTATTACGAAATGAAAATTAATTCTTGTGACGCTCTAATGGTAGGAGAATGGTCAATATTGTATATTTTAGTTTGAGACTTTACCACCGGTGCCGTGACTGTAGTATACATTTCGTGTATATTGTGAACTAGACCTTGTACTTTACGGACTCAGAGATGTGGCAACACCACCCTAGCTTTTTTATGCATATAATAGAGAATTCTCATTCAGCTGATGACTCTCTAATACATGTCTTGCGGAGGCAGAATTTTTATTGCGCTTCAGCGTAACTCATCTAGTAGCGTTCCAAATCTCGTATTAACGTGAATGTCATATATGGATAGTGATATTCTAATTGGTTGTGAAAATTTACACTATTTTTTATTAGTCAAATGCATATTTTGAGTGTATACTAAAGAATAGGTGATATTTATTTTTGAATACAACTTGATCTTTTGAACTTATAACCGTTTCGAATATAGAAGAAGTGATTATGGAAATTGTATTGCTTCAAAAAAGTTTATAGATATACTTAGTGTTCGAAATGCAACCTCGGTGCATTGCAATCGGGAGATTGACCAAAATATAATGGCTTCCGGAAATTGTTGTTCCGATCATTCGAAAAAAATCAGGAAAATCTTCACTCTGTGACGCTCTTCTCACTCTTGATGAAAGTCTTTACTTCTCTATTTTTTTTTCGTGTTCTTTAATACTGATTAATGATTCTTTATACCATAGCCCAAAATTTAGACCCAGCGAATCCACCATGAAAGAAAATGACACTACCACGCTTCGCCTAGACTCTAGTATTCTCACTGAAAAAAAGTACTTTGCAACTTTGGGAAGTGAATTTAGTAATTGGCGCATTGGATGAGGATTCCGAAACGGTATGACTGTTGCTAGATTATTATTCCTCAAATAGTGGACAATTAAATTTTCTGCGAAAAAAACCACCTTCTTCAAGGTTGATTCTGTTTTGAGTGAAGTAGTGAGAATCATTTCACGATGAGAGAACGAGACATATGATAATGCTATCAAATAAGATCCCCAAAAAATTAGGCAAATTGAAAGCAGCTGAATTTGTCAATAATGGAATATTCACCGATTCGATATCACGTTATTATCTGATGAAGTGTTATACAGGGTGTCCCGGGACGAATGCGACAAACGGATACCATGAATTTATATCATCAGGCTGGACTCATATCAAGTGGTTTTAATCGCCTGCGTGCCTTCGTTTGGGGTATACAGGGTGATTATTGAAATTTCCAAGTTTGATAACTCTTGAACTACTCGATCGAATGATTTCAAATTTCGAAGTTTAATCACACTTACTATCGCCTTTGTTCAATATTTATACAACCGAATAAGTCAGATTCAGTCCGTTTTTTTTTTTCGAATTTGGGAAAAATTAAAGGAGGGCAGTCGTAAAGAACGGCAAAACTATAAAATTTGAGATAATTTCATCAAGAAGTTCCAAATTTCTAGAAGAGAATGTGTATTGAACCCTGTATGACGGTGCCAAGCAGAAATTTTGAATTTTTATTAGGAAGTGATTATTTCTTTGTGGCACGGAAAAGAAAGATAGTGTCCACGTACAAGGTGATCCAATATTCACGAAAATAGGCGAAAATAAGAAAAGGTTGAAATTTTCCAAGTCTGGATGGGATTTATTCGGTTCCAGAAATATTGAAGGAAGGCGATAGTGAAGGGTGAAAAAACTTCAAAACTTGAAATCATTTGTTCGATTAGTTCAAGAGATATTAAACCGTGAAATTTCACTCATAAGTTGAACACCACCAAAAGAATGCACTCAGGCAATTCAAACCTCTTGATATAAGTCCAGCATGATGACATTAATTCATGGTATCCGTTAGTCACATTCTTCCCGGGACACCCTGTATCATGTAATGTAAAACATGATCAGATAAGATCGTGATATCAATTATCTGTTCAATCACTCAGAGATACTCTCTAACTGTCACTCGTGCAAGTTAAGCATGCTCAGTTTATCGTCTTTTATGAATGTAGGCTCATTTGTTCGAAAAAAATTCTCTAAGAATGGAGAATTTTTCTGATGTTTTTGTAGCATTTTTCGATAAGTGCTACACGAGTTTGACGGTCTCACAAATAGCAACATTTGCACTAGCTGTAAGTGCGTCTGATTTACTAGCTACACGTCTGTCTCGCTCCCACATCGTGAAATGACTTTCCCAATTTTAATTGAATTAGAATAAACCTCAATTAAGTTCCTGGGCACATCAGACTAATTTTCAAATAACTAAAGCCTTGGTTTCCTCGAAAGCGGTGCCGTCAAATTCCGACCGAATTATTTCAAGTTCCCTTGCATTGTACTTTTTTAAATGTGAAGGTTTTTATTCGAGCTGAGAACATCGTTTCAAATTACAGACCATATTATAAAGAATCGTTATTCAGTATAACATTACACACAAATAAGTTAACTGAAGACTATTAGCATCAGGAGGTATGTTCGTTACTAAGTGTAGGTTTTTCAGTTTTTTCTAAAATGTCAATATTTCTCAAACAACATGAGTGAATTTCATTATGAATTGGACATCTGGATCGCGTGTATGTATTAGAGCTCACTCTCTTGTCGCTATCATATCATTAACAGTAATCGCAAAATGAGTAGGTATATGGAAAAAAAGTAATGTAAAATCCGGAATGAGAGTAATGATTCTTCATCTATAATTATTTGATTGAATCTTCATAATGTGGACCTCAGATTTTGTATGTGAACGTTAGGAGAATACACTAGAGAAGCAATGAGCAAGTTTTAGTTATAATTTTTTGTCTAGTATATGAAGAAAGTGTCTTTCTTCACACAGCTTTGAGTGAGCATATACGGTTACTGTTCATATTATTCAGGGAGTGACTGTAGATGACAATATGAAACTTCTTACCAACTCAGGCCTAAGATGGACCATAACTTTCCAAACTTATTGGACGTTCAGTACATGTATGTTTTCGAATTAAATAAATCGTTTAGTGAAAATAGGGGAGATTTGAATGAAAAAAACTTGGAATTTTTGATTAGATCATCCAGTTTTGAATCGGAATCAAAGAAAAGGACTATGACTAACTAGCGCCTTTGCGGTGCATTTCAGGACCCAACTATATATGAAGTTAATTGTATTTCTTGACATATTTTCATCGAGTTTTTCAACTAAATACACAATTAATATATTTGAAGAAAATGTAAAAAATTCGAATATTTTTCAACACGACTTGTTCAGAATAGAAACACCGTTTAACCTAAATTTGGATAGCCTATAGTTAATTTGGAAGTGATTAACTCCCGCTGTGAATTCGAAATGATCAGTTGGTCATAAGTTTCAGAAAATTTCGTTTTGTTCAGACTACTTCATCAGTAACGTCTAAATAATATCTGTGATCATTTGTCTCGAAATAAAAAAAATTCATATCCTCCTCTCTTTTGTTTTATGACAAACGGTATAAAGGATTTTAAAAACAAATTTGTGTGTTTTCTCTCTCTCGAAAAATTACGAGCTTTTCGTAAATAGGAAGAAAAATACGTTCAAATTTTTTTTTCACATTAGCGAATTTTCAAAAGTCAATTGATTCATTTCCGAATGAATCGAAATTTACATTAATATTTATCGACATACTTTCCGCTAATTCATCCTTCTTATTTTCATCATCATTATTCTCATCTATAAAAAAAATGTATTGTTAGTATTAAGAAGATCATCATCATAAGTCGACAATGCTCATTCAAGTTTTATTTCCTGTTTATTGATGAAACTTGAAAGACATTAATATCAGCAGGAAATTCGATGGACTCCACAGAAATGAATTCCATGAAAGATTACTTCGCAATGGATAAGGTGTTTTTTAAGTTCATTTCATGAAAATGGTTCTCGAACAAAAAATAGAATACATTGTTTTCAAAATACAGGATATTTTGAAATACATTTCGGATATCTGATTTCCTCAAAAATGGTCGATTAGAAAACGATTTAGAACAATCTTTCAATGAAATTATGATAAGTGATTAGTAGTATGGTCGAATCCTTTATTGGCGGAATTACGCAATTCAATAGAGATTTCATGACTGATGAATTGATACCCAATAAAATGCTTCCTTTGCGAAGTCGGGGCAAAATCAAATGATTGAAACTCATTTAAAAAAATAAAAATATTAAATGGCCTAAATGACCTGAATGAAATATTAAAATTAAAAAACCAAATGGCATAAAATATTCGATTAAAAAAGTTGGTTGCGGTGACTGACGGCAAACGCCGCTCAAAGTTTCAAATCAAATGAGCGCTTAACTTACTTTTATTCTGAGTAAGTTGTGAAATTTCAAAAAAAAAAACAAACAGAAAGATTTTCCAGAATTTCTAGACGAATAAAATGTTTCAAAATATTCAATTCAAACACCCAGTATGTTGAGAACCATGCATTTCAGTATCCTGAGAATAAGTTGAGGTCTTCTCGGATGAGTACAATTTTGTTCAAAACAAGGAAAGCCGAATAAGTTTGATACCTACAGAAAAAAATTTGAAATTATATACGATTGAATATTTTATTTTATTTGTGCTCTTTCGTGCAAATGACATAATTTGGGGGGGGCAAAATTAATACAATTATATAAAAAACCTTACATAGGACAAGTTGTGAAATGAATGGCGAAAAGCAGCATTCAATAGAAAACACTTCTCATTAATATTGAACCATGAATAATTCAACTATCCCGAAAAGTGCATTATAAAAAAGTAAAAACTAAAAATGACATAGCAGAAATGGTCGTGTCAGATAAAATAGAATCTGACATAGAAAATCGTCATAAAATTGAGAGAATGAAGAAGACTAGGAACATAAAATAAAGTGTTATTAGTTTGATTTGGTGAAACTATTATCAATGGATAAAAGGTAGCTATAAATACTATTGAGTCCTTTAATGTCTGCTTTTTTGTTAACTACATTTTTTTGTTCATTAATATAACACATTTCCAAAAAAAGTCTTTTGCCATTGTTTGTTTCGATGGATAAAATTTTAGTATTATTAAAATTGAAATTATGACCATTATTCTTTGCGTGTGAAGCCAAGGCACATCTGTCTGGATGAAGGCGGATATCACTTTTATGTAGGCTAATTCTTCTTCTAAGAGCTTGGGAAGTTTGGCCAATATAAACATTCGAACAATCAACACAAGGAATAGAATAAATGCAATCAGATTTAGACATGGTTGGAATTTTATCTTTGAGGCGGGAGAAGAGAAACCTATTAGTGACAACGTTATATTTGGCAATTTTTAAATTCTCTATAATGGAAAAAATATTAATTAGTTTATTAGTAAATCCTGGCAAAGATGGCAAAGAAGCAAACTTGATTCTAGGGTCCAGTGTAATAACATCTCCTTCTGATCTAGTGGGTTCATGTGTTGGTTCAAGATTATTCGATCCATTTTGATTTGTTGAGGTGCAAAAAATGAGTCTCTTCAGAAAACCATGTGGATAACCATTATCTCTCAAAATTTTATATAATGTATTAAGGGAATCATACTGATAATCAGGATAAGCTATTTTGAGGATCCTATTTTTTAGATTATTGACAACATTTATTTTCATCTGCCAATCATGGTTAGACTTGTAGTGTATATATCTACCAGAAGATGTTGGCTTTCTGTACCAATCAAGTTTTATAATGTTGTCGTTTGTACGAATGACTTTAGGCGAATTTTGGCGCTGTAACTACAACTAACTATAGTTACTAGTAACCTATGACGTCATAGTTACTTCTGTCATTTGTTGGGATGTGTCAATTGACGATCTCCTTTGTTTAATAATTTTTTAACTTCTGTTATCAGTTGCTTCGTACTGGAATCTTATTTTTCACCCATCTTTTTCATATATTACTTGCATTCGATTAGTATTTAATTAGGTATAGATCCAACGATGTCGAAAAAATTGAAAATGTCCCTTTTTTTTTGCTGGTAGGGAATTTTTTCTTGGAATCTATCAACAGATAGACAAAAATCGAAATTTTTTTTATTTAACATCTTTTATTTTGAAAAATTTAACATGCCGTTATCCCAATATTGCATTCGTGAATCTATGGTCCCAAATCAATCCCATTACAATTTCACTCATTAGAAAGAGATGGAAATACTTACTACACGAGTTACCCTGCTCGAGAGGAGAGTTACGTGCTGTGGTATGCGTGACGTCATGAAAACGTCATTGTTACATAGTTAGCTTCGCGAAAACGTGGTAACCCTGTAACTACATGTAACTACGGTTACGTGGTAACCTGTAGTTACAGCGCCAAAATTCGCCTTTTAGTATCTAAAAAAGGAACGAAATTATCTTTTTCTTCTTCAATGGTGAATTGTATATATTGATTGAAAGAGTTGAAAGTATTCAATAGCTCTTGCTTGCCATCCAATGGGATTGTCAAAATCAAGTCATCTACATATTGGTACAAAAAGAAAGGGCGAAATGATAAACGATCCACACAAAATCTGATTAGTACAGTCATGACTAATGAGGCAAGAATGGGGCTAAGATTGCTCCCCATGGGACATCCAAAAATGTGTGAAAAAAATTCATCCTTGTACTTGAAATAATTTGAATCAAAAAGAAACTTCAAAATTCTGATGAACTCCTCAAGTGGAAAGTTAGTAACTGAGCGAATTTTTTCCCATTCAGTGTTGATCGTATCTCTCGTTAAATCCCAAGAGATGTTTGTGAAGAGACTCACTGCATCTAAAGATACCAAAACATGATCAGCTGGAATTTTCAAATTGTTAACTTTTTTTGAAAACATGAATGAATCTCTGACAGCATAGATGTGAAAAAAATCATCAAATGCTATCTTTAATATATTTGCCATAAATTTGCTGAGATTAGATGTGGGGGAGTTTATAGTTGAAACAATTGGTCTTAATGGTATACGTTCTTTGTGAATTTTTGGCAAGCCATATATTGTTGGGGAAACTCCTTTATAACTGTTAAGTTTTTTGGCAGTATTACCATCTATGAATTCTTTATCTTTCAGTTCCTTGACTCAAGAATTGTTCTTCGATTGAATTTTAGAAGTTGGGTCAGATGAAAGTTTTTTGTACACCTCCGCGTCTCCAATCAAGGAATTCATTTTTTCTTCATATAATCGTCTTGAAATTGCAACAGTGATATTTCCTTTATCTGCCATGGTGACTACAATGTCTCTGTGTTCTTGAAGGTATTTCGCTGTCTTCAGAAAAGTCATGTGAATCGGATTTTCCTGGCACCACGTACTATGAATAAAATTTGTGATGGCATTAGTTGATTTAGCTCTTAGTATGTCTTTTATGTCTAAAGGTGCCAAATTCACTAGAACCTCAGAATCTGCTAATATTGATTTGATAGATAAATTTTTTGCTGGGACACTATGTGTAAATTTGGGACCTAGTTTAAGAAGATGTGAAATTTCTTGTGAAAAAACATGTTCACTTAGATTAACAAACCAGGAATCCTTGACCTTTATATCTTTGAAAAAATTTTTATATAGCGACTCAAATTTATTTTTTAGGATAGAAGTACAATTGGCTGTGACTCTATCGAAAGATTTGGATTGAGTCTGCTTATATTTGATTAGAATATGTTCAGGAAGCACTGACTCAAACCTAGCAGAAGTCTTAGCCAAGCTAGCACGCAAAGAATTGATCTTTTTGATAATAATCGAAATTTCCAAATTGAGCAATTTAGAAGCTACCTTATTACCCAGATTAATTGCCTTTCTACTGTCTTCTGCATTCTCTCCTACAAGGTTATAAATACATTTTATATTTTGTTTGATGTGTCGTGGGATGATACCATGTGATCGACATCTAAGTAAAAAGTTTCTTCTGCTATTCGCCTTTGCCATTCTAGTGTTAGAAATTGCCCATAACTTGAGATCTATAACGACTCCGTTTCCGTAGTTGTTTTTGATTTCATCGTGAAAACCCATTCGAAATTATCTATTAAAGGAGATTTGCCGTAAATATCAAATTTTCAAAATTCTTGTTTGGGCAAATCTCCTTTAATAGATATTCGAAATTATCTATTAAAGGAGATTTGCCGTAAATATCAAATTTTCAAAATTCTTGTTTGGGCAAATCTCCTTTAATAGATAATTTCGAATGGGTTTTTACGATGAAATCAAAAACAACTACGGAAACGGAGCCGTTATAGATCTCAAGTTATGGGCAAACTCTAACACTAGAATGGCAAAGGCGAATAGCAGAAGAAACTTTTTACTTAGATGTCGATCACATGGTATCATCCCACGACACATCAAACAAAATATAAAATGTATTTATAACCTTGTAGGAGAGAATGCAGAAGACAGTAGTATTTATAGCTACCTTTTATCCATTGATAATAGTTTTACCAAATCAAACTAATAACACTCTATTTTATGTTCCTAGTCTTCTTCATTCTCTCAATTTTATGACGATTTTCTATGTCAGATTCTATTTTATCTGACACGACCATTTCTGCTATGTCATTTTCAGTTTTTACTTTTTTATAATGCACTTTTCGGGATAGTTGAATTATTCATGGTTCAATCTTAATGAGAAGCAGCATTGAATGCTGCCTTTCGCCATTCATTTCACAACTTGTCCTATGTAAGATTTTTTATATAATTGTATTAATTTTGCCCATTGACGTGATTTTTGTAGCATCCTGATGAAGGTCCCAAACTAAGGACCGAAATATAGATGTTAAAAGACCAATTGTTGTGTTGAATAATTGAAGCCCTATGCCGAGTACCCAAACAAGAATTTTGAAATCTCCTTTAATAGATAATTTCGAATGGGTTTTTACGATGAAATCAAAAACAACTACGGAAACGGAGTCGTTATAGATCTCAAGTTATGGGCAAACTCTAACACTAGAATGGCAAAGGCGAATAGCAGAAGAAACTTTTTACTTAGATGTCGATCACATGGTATCATCCCACGACACATCAAACAAAATATAAAATGTATTTATAACCTTGTAGGAGAGAATGCAGAAGACAGTAGAAAGGCAATTAATCTGGGTAATAAGGTAGCTTCTAAATTGCTCAATTTGGAAATTTCGATTATTATCAAAAAGATCAATTCTTTGCGTGCTAGCTTGGCTAAGAATTCTGCTAGGTTTGAGTCAGTGCTTCCTGAACATATTTTAATCAAATATAAGCAGACTCAATCCAAATCTTTCGATAGAGTCACAGCCAATTGTACTTCTATCCTAAAAAATAAATTTGAGTCACTATATAAAAATTTTTTCAATGATATAAAGGTCAAGGATTCCTGGTTTGTTAATCTAACTGAACATGTTTTTTCACAAGAAATTTCACATCTTCTTAAACTAGGTCCCAAATTTACACATAGTGTCCCAGCAAAAAATTTATCTATCAAATCAATATTAGCAGATTCTGAGGTTCTAGTGAATTTGGCACCTTTAGACATAAAAGACATACTAAGAGCTAAATCAACTTATGCCATCACAAATTTTATTCATAGTACGTGGTGCCAGGAAAATCCCATTCACATGACTTTTCTGGAGACAGCGAAATACCTTCAAGAACACAGAGACATTGTAGTCACCAAGGCAGACAAAGGAAATATCACTGTTGCAATTTCAAGACGATTATATGGAGAAAAAATGAATTCCTTGATTGGAGACGCGGAGGTGTACAAAAAACTTTCATCTGGCCCAACTTCTAAAATTCAATCGAAGAACAATTCTTTAGTCAAGGAACTGAAAGATAAAGAATTCATAGATGGTAATACTGCCAAAAAACACAACAGTTATAAAGGAGTTTCCCCAACAATATATGGCTTGCCAAAAATTCACAAAGAACGTATACCATTAAGACCAATTGTTTCAACTATAAACTCCCCCACATCTAATCTCAGCAAGTTTATGGCAAATATATTAAAGATAGCATTTGATGATTCTTTTCACATCTATGCTGTCAGAGATTCATTCATGTTTTCAAAAAAAGTTAACAATTTGAAAATTCCAGCTGATCATGTTTTGGTATCTTTAGATGCAGTGAGTCTCTTCACAAACATCTCTTGGGATTTAACGAGAGATACGATCAACACTGAATGGAAAAAAATTCGCTCAGTTACTAACATTCCACTTGAGGAGTTCATCAGAATTTTGAAGTTTCTTTTTGATTCAAATTATTTCAAGTACAAGGATGAATTTTTTTCACCCAATGTTTGGATGTCCCATGGGGAGCAATCTTAGCCCCATTCTTGCCTCATTAGCCATGACTGTACTAATCAGATTTTGTGTGGATCGTTTATCATTTCGCCCTTTCTTTTTGTACCAATATGTAGATGACTTGATTTTGACAATCCCATTGGATGGCAAGCAAGAGCTATTGAATACTTTCAACTCTTTCAATCAATATATACAATTTTCCATTGAAGAAGAAAAAGATAATTTCGTTAATTTTTTAGATACTAAAGTCATTCGTACAAACGACAACATTATAAAACTTGATTGGTACAGAAAGCCAACATCTTCTGGTAGATATATACACTACAAGTCTAACCATGATTGGCAGATGAAAATAAATGTTGTCAATAATCTAAAAAATAGGATCCTCAAAATAGCTCATCCTGATTATCAGCATGATTCCCTTAATACATTATATAAAATTTTGAGAGATAATGGTTATCCACATGGTTTTCTGAAGAGACTCATTTTTTGCACCTCAACAAATCAAAATGGATCGAATAATCTTGAACCAACACATGAACCCACTAGATCAGAAGGAGATGTTATTACACTGGACCCTAGAATCAAGTTTGCTTCTTTGCCATCTTTGCCAGGATTTACTAATAAACTAATTAATATTTTTTTCATTATAGAGAATTTAAAAATTGCCAAATATAACGTTGTCACTAATAGGTTTCTCTTCTCCCGCCTCAAAGATAAAATTCCAACCATGTCTAAATCTGATTGCATTTATTCTATTCCTTGTGTTGATTGTTCGAATGTTTATATTGGCCAAACTTCCCAAGCTCTTAGAAGAAGAATTAGCCTACATAAAAGTGATATCCGCCTTCATCCAGACAGATGTGCCTTGTCTTCACACGCAAAGAATAATGGTCATAATTTCAATTTTAATAATACTAAAATTTTATCCATCGAAACAAACAATGACAAAAGACTTTTTTTGGAAATGTGTTATATTAATGAACGAAAAAATGTAGTTAACAAAAAAGCAGACATTAAAGGACTCAGTAGTATTTATAGCTACCTTTTATCCATTGATTATAGTTTCACCAAATCAAACTAATAACACTCTATTTTATGTTCCTAAATTTTTTCATATTTTCTTGTGAGAAAATACCTTTGGACAGTCTATGGGAGATGATTTCCCTTCATTAGGGACCTGTAGCGGTCTTCAACTATCAGAAGTGCCGTAAAATCATCGCTTGGATGGCCGAATCTGGTTTCAAACCCTCCCGGTCAGAGAGCAAAGACATTAGCGTTTTGGATCTGAATATTGAAGGCATATCGAAGGACAAAGCGGATTATTTATCGAAATTAGCAGGCGAACTTGGCGTTGAAGTGATTCTACTTCAAGAAACACATGTTGCCACAGAGGAAGGTCTTCGTGAAAGAGGAAATTTGAAAGGTTATGTAATAGTTGATTTTTTACTTAGTAAAATTTACGGTCTAGCCTGTTACGTGAAAAATTCTCTAGTAGATAATGTCGAACTGATCCAAAAAGGAGAATTCGAAGGAGTTTTTTTCATTTCATTCAAATTTTGTGACATTTCCGTAATTAATATCTTTAAACCTCCAAATATTTCATGGCCAAGAAATTTCAATGTAAATGTTCAACACCCATCCATTTACTGCGGAGATTTCAATTCGCATCATGTCATGTGGGGTTATGATGTTAATGACAGAAATGGCATAGCTTTAGTGGACTGGATGGAAGACCATGATTACTTTTTAATTTTTGATGCTAAAGATAAACCTTCTTTTCATTCGTCTAGTTGGAATAGAGGGTATAACCCTGATTTATGTATCGTTTTTTGTGATAACTCTGAACCTGTTGCAGTAAAGCGTAAAATTTTAGTTAATTTTCCTCGCAGTCAACATAGGCCCATGTTATTAACTTTAGGCAATGCGGTTTTTCTTGCTCCATGTCTACAAAAACCACGCTGGAACTTCAATAAAGCTGATTGGGTTCAATTCTCGAAAAAAATTGATAGTGATATAAGATGGATTCGACCCTCTCACGAAAATTACAGTAGATTCGTAGGTGTAGTTAAGGCCGCCGCGAAAAAGTTTATTCCGAGAGGTTTCCGCAAAGATTATGTAACTTGATGGTCAGAAGAAACCGAAAGTTTATACAACGATTATCAAAATTCCCCATCCCCGGAAAATTATGAAAAACTGATGAATTCAGTTAATGCCAGTCGTAAAGCAAAATGGAACAGTGTAGTTTCGAGCATGAATTTCACGCATTCTAGTAGAAGTTCATGGGATATTTTGAGAAAACTAGGTGAGGCTACACCTCAAGTGATAACATCCACTAAAATTGATCCAAAATTAATAGCACGTCGTCTCGTTGATGTTTCTAATTCAGTTGAAACCTCAAAATTAAAAGTCAAGGATATAAAGAAAAAATTAATAATAACACTTTATTGCCAGAACTATGTCATACAAGAATTTATAACAAAAGTGCAAAAGGTGAGCATATCACTGAGCGATACCTTCCTGCCTACCTAATAATTATCAAAAGGAAAACAAGATATGACAAGAACTGATCCCACAATAGTGATAATATAAAATCATACTGCACTCGAACACGGATTGAGGAATAGGAATAGGAAGGGGGAAAGGAACAAAACGGTATTTAGTTACTAGAGTTCCGTGGTCAATAAATATTTCTTCAGAGCGATCTTGAATGACGAGAAACTACCACTCCGAGCAATTGCGGCAGGAACACGATTCCAGAGCTGGGAGAATCTCAAAGAAAAATTGTTGTTCATGAATGTAGTATCATGCATAGGTATTCTAAGCGTAGTTTTAGAGTGTGCTCGAGTATTATAATGCTCGCCACCCAGTTCCCGAATATTCTCACAAAGGTATTCAGGCCGATGCGCCCTCATCACCTTAAAACCCAACAATAAAAGCCTCCACACGCGACGTTGCCGTATAGTCAGGAGATTAAGTTCACGCCGATAGCTACTCACATGGTCGAACTTTCTCAAGCCATATATAAACCTTATGCCAGCATTCTGCAATCGTTCAAATTTGCTGAGTTGTTGTGAGTTCAGTCCCATGTAAGCCACATCCCCATAGTCAATGATGGGCAGCAAAAGCGAATAGAATAAAGTCTTTCTTGTTGCAAGTGGCAAGAAGTTCCTGAAAAGTCGTAGCTGATGCATAGTACGATAGAATTTTCCATGTACGGCGGTAACCTGGGCATCCCAAGAAAGAGTTTCATCGATTAACAAACCAAGATCTTTAACGCTTTGTGAATATGGAATGAAGTTACCATTAATAACTACTTCAGGTCTACAAGGATCGATCTTAGCAAGACGTGTACGTGTGCCAATTATGATTGATTGTGTTTTCGCTGGATTAAGTAGAAGACCTAAGCTAGAGGCTGTCTCAGACAATAGAGCTAAATCCCGATTTAGAAGATGAACAGAAGTCGCGAAGTTTTCTACAGGTGTGTGTACGTACAATTGTAGATCATCGGCAAACAGGTGGTACTTGCAATGCGTATTTTTCATAAGAGAAGAGACATAAATGGAGTAAAGAAGTGGTCCCATGACGCTACCCTGCGGAACCCCAACGTTCATTCGCACCCAATCCGAGACACCATCCCCCAGCTCCACTCTGCTTTGTCTACCCCTCAGATAAGACTCAAAGAACAGCCGAGCGTTGGACGAGAATCCTAGCTCCCTAAGCTTACCAATCAATATTTCGAAGTCCACGGTATCAAAAGCTCTGCTGAAGTCTAAAAGTACTAGCACAGTTAGAAGTTTGCGATCCATTGCTTCACTAATATCGCTTGTTATTTTGGTCAATGCAGTTGTGGTGCTATGTTCTTTGCGAAAACCGGACTGCACTGGATTGAAAAGGGAATGCGTGTTCATATAGGATATTATTTGTGAATTTATTAATTTTTCAAAAATTTTAGACATTGTAGGCAGTATCGAAATAGGTCGAAAATCTTCAACATTATTAGCATCACGTTTTTTCGGGAGTGGTATTATTTTCGCAAGTTTCCACAAATTGGGGAAGACGCCGTTGGATAAGGAAAAGTTATAAATATGTTTCAGAATTGGAAGTATTTCGTTAATGATTGGTCTTAGCAGATCCGTCCCGATATTATCAACACCTACCGATGTTGACGATATATCTTCCAGGGCTTCTCTGATATCTTTGTCTTGTACAGGTGTAAATTCGAAGTAAGGCCTTGGAGGAAGTGGTGTGTTGTAGAGTGATTTCAAGGTGACTCTTTTCGAATCATTATTCAGAGTGACAGGAGGTGAAGCGAAGTGTTGGACAAGAGCATCAGCGTTGGCATCACAGAAAGAATCAGACTTCCGATGCCCTATACCCACAGAACGGAGAGTATGCCAGACTTTTTTGGGAGAAACATTGAGGAGGTTTTCCTGAAAATATTCTCGCTTCCTACTTCTACAGAGATGATTGCACCTATTTCTCAGAACACGATATGCCTCTTTATTTGCTACAGTGGAGTTTTTAACATAAGTAGATTTCAGTCTATCACGTTTCTTCATCATCCGTTTCAAATCTTCGTTCAACCAGGGAGAAGGTGGATGTTTCACTCTCACAGTCCTTAGAGGAGCTAAAGTGTCATATATTCCAGTAATTTTCTCGTTAAAAAATTCAACCTTATCGTCCAACGTAAGCTTCTCATATAGCGGAGTCCAGTTAACTTTACTGATCTCATTTTTAAGTATAGATCTATTAATGTTTGCAAGGTTACGACAATTTATAATAATTGGTTTTTTCTTGGGTCGTTTAAAATTAAGAGATGCAAAAATAAGGTCATGATGGGAAAACTGATAGGCATCTTTCTGCCCATACGTGTAAATCTTATTGGGGCTGGATGTTACAATAAGATCGAGAAAAGTACTGGAATTTGGCAAGTGATGAGTAGGTCTTTTATTGACTAGAGTCAGGTTATAACTATTGAAAATGTTACTCAGTTGTTTAGAACGATTTGTACTATGTAGCATACATGTGTTCAAATCTCCCATCATAATAAAGTCTGAATAGTATGGCATAAGCTCACCGAGGACAGAGTCGAACTCCTCGAAATAACCCAACGCAGGGGGGGAATAGAGGACACCGACCAAAAACTGTTTTTGCAAATTGACCTCCAAAAAAATATACTCCAAAAGAGGGCCCGGGCCCGGGGTCGACTGCTTCACGATTCTGTAAGGAATATTTTCCCTAGCATACAACGCCACACCACCACCACGACGGTGGACTCTATCATTTCTCACTAATCTATAACCACTAAGCTCTATCAATCTACTTGAAATAGAGGGTTTTAACCACGTTTCAGTGACAAGAATCATGTCATATAATCCGTTCGAGAATGTATTCAGCATATCATCGCGGTGAGCTATCAAACTTTGTGCGTTTATATGACATATAAGGAACTTATTTGATGAGGGTTGGTCTGGATTAACTGTAATACTATCACTCGGAGTGTGAGGTGGATCATCTGAGTCAAGTAGACTCAGCAGCTCATGCTCAATACCGCTCATATCAAGGAGGGGGAAGGAAAGGAAGTGTCGATTATGCAGTCATGATTGTACATAATAATCAATAGAAAAACTAAATGGAAATACTAACCCTAAATAGGCCAATTTGGACAAAAAAATGAATTAATAATAGATAAATGAAGGAACATTCAATCGCTGTGAAGCATTAACATGACGAGAATATCAAAAAAAGTGCTCATTTGCTCACGTTCCTACTCCTAGTATGCGGTCTTGCGCTTTGTGAAGGCAAGCGCTGAGATGGAGCAGCTTCCGCTTCATGTACATCAGTAGTCTTCAGTTCTTGGATCTGGAGTGATGAGCATATCTTGGACCTACGTTTTCCTGCTACAACATGTATTTCACCATTGTGTGTCCACACATTTTTTGACCCAAGAGCAGTCCTTGCATCTGCATAAAGTTTTTGCCTTCTTTTAGTAAGGAATTCTGTAATGACAATACCAGATCCCTTCAGTTTCTTCTTCGCAGACCATATCGTATTTTTGTACTTAAATTTAGTGAATGTAACTAGAAGAGGTCTCGGTCTTGTGGTTTCCATGTTGAGTGGCTTACCCAAACGATGAATATCATCTAAGCATACGTCGGTAGGTATATCTGCTTCAAGTCCCATCGTTGCGATCACATTTTCGAGTAGCGATACAGGGTCTTCAGTTTCTTTCTCACCCACGCCATGGATAAGAATGCAATTCTTTCTCGACTCGTTTTCCAGCGTATCAATGAGACAATCAAAATTTACGAAAATTTTCCCGATGTCATCTAATGCAGAAGTGATATCATTCTTGAATGCAGAGAAATCATCTTGCAAGTGTTTGAAGGATGGGGTGATACCACTGGTATCTATTGCTCTTTGCAATCTTATATTAAAGTTACTGATAGAACTGTTGAAATGTTCTTCCAGCTTTCTGAACTCAGCTGAGAAATCCATCCTTCAGTGATAATATGATTTAGGAAATCAGCTCAAGCTGTAGAAAGTATATCGGAACCGTTCAATCTTGATGAACTGAAAGCAGCTATTAAACGCACGAAATCACGTAAAGCTGCGGGTTTCGACGGAATTTATCCTGAGTTTATTAAACATTTAGGAAAAAGGGCATTGAAGTGGTTGTTATCCTTTTACAATAACATTTTGTGTACTGGCAATTTTCCGGTTGAGTTTCGCAAAGCGAAAGTAATAGGCATTTTGAAACGTGGAAAAAATCCTTCCGAAGCGATTAGGCCAATTAGTTTATTGAGTGTTTCTATGAAAATTTTAGAAAGGTTGATGTTCATCAGGATTGAACCTACTATAGAGGATGTTCTTCAAAATTGTCAGGGCGGTTTCAGGAAAAATAGAAATTGCAATGATCAGGTTCTCAGTTTGACTACATTCATCGAATCAGGTTTCGATAATAAATTAAAAACAGGTTCAGCTTTCATGGATCTATCGTCTGCCTACGACACGGTATGGAAAGATGGTTTGATCTATAAACTTTATACACATCTTAAATGTGGAAAGATGATTCGTTTAATAAATAGTTTCAGGCTTTCACGACCGGATATATTGACATTAAGAGAGTCTTCCGGGCTTATTGGCCGTGGTCTATTAGGAATTATTTCACCTAACGTTTCGCCCACAACTGCGGTAGGCATCTTCAGAGGATTCTTGGTCTTAGATTGTAACTCGACCGCTGAATTTCCGAAAGTGACGCTGGATTCGATCCGTTGGCCCCACTTATACCCTGATCATTGGCGGGAGAAGGTAGTGGGTTTACGCGCGCGATGTTGATTGGTCCATCGCTTCCACTTCGTATTGGCTTGATTTTAGTCTTTTCCAACACTGGCAACCATGCGCTATGTACCAAAGGAGTTTCTTCCCTTCTGTTCATATTGTTCTTATGTTTATATATCTCAATGGCTTCCATGTTCATCCTATTTTCTATCCTATTATCTATCCTAGTTTCTATCCTAGGATGAACATGGAAGCCATTGAGATATATAAACATAAGAACAATATGAACAGAAGGGAAGAAACTCCTTTGGTACATAGCGCATGGTTGCCAGTGTTGGAAAAGACTAAAATCAAGCCAATACGAAGTGGAAGCGATGGACCAATCAACATCGCACGCGTAAACCCACTACCTTCTCCCGCCAATGATCAGGGTATAAGTGGGGCCAACGGATCGAATCCAGCGTCACTTTCGGAAATTCAGCGGTCGAGTTACAATCTAAGACCAAGAATCCTCTGAAGATGCCTACCGCAGTTGTGGGCGAAACGTTAGGTGAAATAATTCCTAATAGACCACGGCCAATAAGCCCGGAAGACTCTCTTAATGTCGATGATTCGTTTATTAGAGAATATGTTGTCGGATAGAAGATTTCGTGTTATGATATATATATATATATATAATATATATATATATATACGGGATATAAACTACAACACAATATAATAAAAAATTATACAATGTTATAGCCTAAGGTACAGCTTAGTGCCGTCTTCCCGTTTCCCTCTTCCAGACCTCCCTATCCCATGCATCTTCCTGTCGTAAGTTCCGAGCTGTCATTATTTCCTTCATGAACCCTATCCAAGATCTTCTTGGTCTGCCCCTCCTTCTGCGGCCAACAGGAGTCCACTAAAATAATCTTTTTGGCCATCGATCTTCAGGCATTCTTATAACATGTCCAAACCATCTCAAACCTTGTCTCTCAACTCTATCTAACACCGTGTCATCAGCTTTCATGATTTGCCTTATTTCAAAGTTGGTTCTCCTCTCCAGTCTTGATATACCAGCACTTCTTCGCAAATAATCCATCTCTACTGCTAACACACTGCGCTTCATTTCAGCACCCATAACCCAGTGTTCAGCGCCATAACGAAGCGTTGACTCTACAAAAGCTTGGCCAATTCGTTTTTTAGTCTTATGGGAAATATGTTTGTCCCACCATAGACTATTCAGGCATCCTATTATCCTTTTGCCATTTCTTATTCTCTTTGTTGATGATAATAGTAGTAAATTCAAAATATTGAACAATGGTCTTCCACAAGGATCTGTTTTAGCACCCCTTCTATTCAATTTATATTTATGCGATATTCCTTGTACTTCATCTGAAAAATTCATTTACGCCGACGATATTGCACTCGATTTCCGTCATTCTGATTTTAGAAGTATTGAGGAAAATTTAACTTCTGATCTGAAAATTTTGAAAAATTATCTTTTCGAATGGCGTTTGTGTCCAAATCCAAATAAAACCGAGGTTTCGTTATTTCATTTGAATAACCATCAAAAATTCAGAAAATTAAATATCCTTTTCGGGAACTTTCCTTTGAAACATAATTTTACCCCCAAATACTTAGGTGTTAAATTAGATTCCTCTCTGAATTACAAAGCACATTTGGATGACTTACGAATGAAACTAAAAACGAGAAATAACATTCTACAGAAACTTGCTGGTACGTCATGGGGTGCTGACCCGACTACACTTCGCACAGCAGCCCTTGCCCTGGTTTTTTCCACCGCCGAATATTGTTGCCCTGTTTGGCTCAATAGTGTTCATGTACAGAAAATCGATGCACAGCTCAATTTTTCAATGAGAATAATTACTGGAACCATCCGATCTACACCTATCCAATGGCTACCAGTGCTATCGAATATAGTTCCTCCCCATATTCGAAGACAGTCTGCAACTTGGAATTCTTGGAATAAATTCAATTCATTTCCGGATTCTTTTCCGATACTTTCCTACGTTCCAGAAAATAGAATTCCAAGACTGAAATCTCGTAAACCTATTTGGTCGAATAACTTTCTGAATTCGAACTTCAGCTACAACGAAATCTGGAAATCCGAATGGGATGTATGTTCTTTATCTAATAAAGATCTAATATCTGATCCATCGAATAAAGTTCCTGGTTTTAACCTTCCCAGGAGAATATGGTCCCTTCTTAATCGAATAAGAACAGGTCATGGTCGTACCAACAGCATGCTTTTCAAGTGGAATTCGGTTGATAGTCCTAATTGTGAATGTGGTGAATCAGAGGAAACAGTTGAACACCTAATTAATAATTGTTCGATTTATAAATTCCAAGATGGCATTAGAGCCATACACAATATATCAAACTCATTTTTGCAATGGGTTGAAAATTTCAGATCAATTTGATGAAGTATAAATTGAATTCTCTTGCTGTTCTGGCTTTTTTTAATTTCAGGTTGGAGTTTGTGTTTGGAAATCCTTCCTCCGAAGAGCCGTCCCGCTCATCGTGATGTCCTTCCATATAGAATATTCAGATACAACAATTTTATTTTATTTTTTTAACGGGGAGACAGGTTTTTTCGGCTGAGGTTTTTTTTCCCCTGGCTCTATAGTATCGTATGATACTGGTGATGAAAGTATCGTATGATACGATAGTATCATACGAAGTATGTTGTGGTACTCCGTTTCTTTTTTTACCTCAGCTTAGGTTCTTTTTGTTTCAACATTTATTGTATTATTTTAGCTCTCTTTTTCAAAAGAATATATATATATATATATATATATATATATATATATATAGGTTCCTAGTCTTCTTCATTCTCTCAATTTTATGACGATTTTCTATGTCAGATTCTATTTTATCTGACACGACCATTTCTGCTATGTCATTTTTAGTTTTTACTTTTTTATAATGCACTTTTCGGGATAGTTGAATTATTCATGGTTCAATCTTAATGAGAAGTGTTTTCTATTGAATGCTGCCTTTCGCCATTCATTTCACAAGTTGTCCTATGTAAGATTTTTTATATAATTGTATTAATTTTGGCCATTGACGTGATTTTTGTAGCATCCTGATGAAGGTCCCAAACTAAGGACCGAAATATAGATGTTATAAGACCAATTGTTGTATTGAATAAATTGAAGCCTATATGCCGAGTACCCAAACAAGAATTTTGAAAATTTGATATTTACGGCAAATCTCCTTTAATAGATAATAATAAATATATATAAATATAATATATATATATAATATATATATATTATATATATATATATATATATATATATAAATATTAGATGTATTACGCGACCTTACGCAGCCGATAATGCTACACGCGACTACCCCTACTGAGCCAAAATCATTTTTACGAAGCCCGGATCGGGCTTCCTAAAAATTTGCGTGTATATCTTTCACAGAGGCTTCCTAATAGGTCAGTGAGTCTATAGACGAATTTTCGCCTGGGCCGAATATCGCCCATATAACGCAATATATACGCGCTTAGTTCACGGAATCCACCTGTAGGTGGTGCTCCACTAGTTCCGTATATAAATATATACATTCTGGCGATATAACCCTGATTATAGGAATCCCGCTATGCCTCGCTGCTATTCGAAGCCCGTAAGTTTGGCAATGTCGCATTTTATACGGAATTGGTTAGAACGTTCTTAGGGTAAAATGATTCTCCTGAAAGACTAATAGTTGGTGAAATATCGCTAGGAAGGACATGGAATAATTTCTCATCGGAAGAATCAACGAATATTGGATTTCATCGTCTCCATTCATTTAGTCTTCATCAGATGTCATTTATAGAATATTATACTTGAATTTTTTGGTATTTCAAGCTGCGCTTTTCAAGGTATCATATACAGGGTGTTTTTTCAGATGTTTCATTGGACCTGTTCGATGCAGGAGGAATAGTTATACAAATTCAAGATTTCGTTATTCTGTTTTAGAGTAGATGAACTCAAATCATTAACTGTTTTCGAGAGAAGTATAGTTCCGTTTTTACCGAAAACGAATATAAACTTCGTCATTGCCGAAGTAACGTCCTGCATATTCAAACATTTTAGAATTCTTCGTTCAATTTTTCACTGATTTGATGTATGATGTCGAACTGGATCAATATGAATAACAGAAGAATAATGCATTCAAGTATATTATACTATAAGATTCTCCAGACTCGGACACCACCATACCTTTATAATAAAATCAAATTTCGTTCGGATGTTCATAATTTCAACATTCGCTTCAAGGGTACCCTCACACCTGATATGATTCGTAGATCGTTCTCATATTATAATCTACCGCATTTGATTAATAGCTAACTTGATAACATGAGAACAATGAGAAGTTTGAACAGATTTGAAGTTTCAATGTTTAGTAAATTTATGAGAGAACAGAACTATGGTGTGATTGTATCATATAGAAAGAGCTTCGCTAAAACAAAAAACAAATTTTTTTATTGGATGATTCTCGATTTTAGGTTTTTATGAAAGATAAACATAAAGTTTTTTGTCATGACCTCGAGATAAAAAATCATTATACAGTTCAAAAATGTTTGTCAGATGTTGGCAAACTGCGAACTTGAAACAGTGAGCACTAAATTGTTTCAAACAAGAAATTCTTTTTTGAAGCCATGAGGAAATTAACTTAAGAAAATAATGAATGTTGGAAAAAAAAGGAATTGCTTCGAATTGCAAAGTTTTTTTCAATTGTGGAAAATCAATTTCTTGGGACATTGTATTTTGAATTTATTGGCAATTATCAATTAATTCAACTGGTTATATCAACCGGTGAGGTGGTATTTCACTGCCATAGAGAGTGAGGTGGTGTCTCTCAGCCACCTGCAATTTTATATGATTTTTCTCTGTCCAAAGCTCTTTCTTTTGGCTTCTCACAATAGAATTACTATGTTATGAATATATTCAACTAACGGGTTAGGCATTTGGTGTGACCTTTAAAAAAAATCTGTTATAAAAGCAAAAAACATTTTATTGAAACAAAATTTTGAAAAATAACGATATTAATATTTGCAACTTACGTTTTCGCAATGTCTTGTTGGAAATTTGCAACACAAGTGACTTCCTTGATGTAAATTTATTCGGACTTCTTATCACAGCTTGTCTTACCCGTTCAATATTTTCGGGTGTTCTGACTGTACGCATACCTCCACAAGAATTTGATGCAACATTCTCTCTAACATCATAATCTTTTACCCACCTAAATATGTTTTTTCATTTTGGAATTCTCCCGTGTCTTTTCCCATTAAATTCACGACTAAAATTTCTTGGCACTTGCACAGCTGAATTATTTAATATGAATTGTTTTACTGCATAAATTCGTTGATTCATCAGAAATTTCTCCATGGAAAATTAAATTGCAACTATTGACATATAAGAATGTCACTACAATTATTGTCAAAAAAAAAAATAATTATTTTCAGAACGCACTATGAAAAATAGATGAAACCAGATGCCGTACCCTGTAGTTTCAATGAAATTTTATGAATATATTGGTGACAAATTATTAATTTTAAAAACGAAGAGGAGAAAATGTACGGAATTGTTACAAACTTCCATTCCGTATCAACTGCCGAAAAATGAATATGAATTTTTAGGAATATCAAAATTTTTCTAGTTATTGAATGTTTGGATGAAACATTGAACGAAGAAGAAAACAATTTACCGAAACTGAAAAAAACTGACAACATGTCAAAATATCACATTTTCATTCCTACTTATTTCATTCTCGCAACACATTGAATTCAAAATTTTCGACTACAAATTCAGCACATTGGCTTTGTATACATTCCCTTGAATGGCTGGATTCTAGCAACTCACCGTGCATAAATTGAAAGTTGCTGGGAGCCACGATATTGCTATTTGATCTGCAAAGAAGTGATAGCGGATAAAAAATATGAAGGAGTCTGCCATACTCCACCTCATCGGCTACGGGTTAGATCAATTTTATATCAAAAATTTTTATTCCATTTCAACCATAATGTTCTCGTCATCAATTGTTGAGAAAATCTTATAATATTGAAACCATAAATAATTGAAAATATGTCAGAAAATGTTCATTCCTGCGAGCATACTTCCCTTCATTGTTGTTCATTTCTCTGAATAAAATGTTCAGAATTATTACTCTGCAGAACAGCTGTTATATATGGAGAAAGCGCAAGAATTGTCCACATAACATGTTGCAATTTCGATATCAGATATCCCGAGTTACCTGGAATAACAGTAGTGAATTCTCTCAGGATCCAGCGGAATTTCATGGTCCGACAGTACAGGAGAAACAAAGTCATTACCGTAATTGAAAAAAAAAACACAAATCGACGTGATGGGTTTTATCAATCTCATCCTCGGTCATCTTTTGATGATTTAGAAGATCAGAGAATCTTGTTCATTGATAATTTCTACCCCGTCAATTTATAGTAATTTTTTGTGAAGGATTTTTACTGAAAATTCAAGAACACAAAAACTTCTTGAAACATATTATTTGCTCTGACCAAACTAAATTTACTCAACAAGGAATAACGAAACAAAGTCAAGGAAGTTCAAACTGCATTTCATTTCCATTAACTGTATTCTGCCTTGTCACAAATGACCAACTTTTCATTTGAAAACCTAGTCAAAAATTTTTGCGTGAATTGCACCTCGCATTCAATAATTGGTATAGGGAAAATTTGCTAACACCATAGAAAATTCGTCAAGAATATTTGAAGAATGTTGCTGGTGAAGTAGGGGTCGATTTCTTCGACCGCTTCGTTTTCCAGATCTTCCCGACTAGATTACTATTTATGGGGTATAATTAAAAAAGAAGTTTACGCGAACGAAATATAGAACAGTTGCGAATCAAAGTATGTTAAGAATGTTCATAGTTCAGATCCTAACGAAATTCTTTAGACAACGCAGTCTGGTCGAGATCGATATGTCTCGAACCGAATGGACGACATTTCAAACGTGAATTCTGAATTTGACCTTGTTGGTATTTTTGAGAAGAGTTGAATTTGAAATGTCACCAACAAATATGTTCCTCTTGAATATTTCAGAAATTATTCATTTTATGTTAGTGATGTTATTCCCGCTTATTGTATACGAAATACAAACATATGATAAGCGAAATATCCAGTGACAAAACTATTCAACGAAATTTAGATTCGACATACATTTTTTGTAAAGAAGGATTCCAAAAAAAAAAATTCACGGCATTATTTGAAGACCCTTGGTGAAGGAAAAGCGTTTCATTACTTTGACCGCTTTTTTCCTAATCTCACCCTACTCACTGTCTATTCATGGGTATAAGCAAGAAGAAAGTTAACTCGAATATTATAGAGAACAGTTGCGACTAAAAATGTTTTTAACAAGAGAAAGACATTTCGTAAAAGTTAATCGCCACTTCTGTTTGTATGTTTAAGAAAACCATAATTCGAAATATGACCGAGGAAATTGATTCCAAGCAATTCTCAAAAAATACGGATGTTATTTTAATTGTGATATCTGCATACCTACAATATTTTTCAATGCAATATATTCAACTATGACTTCTCGTTGTCATCAATTTTGAGACTCACGGTATCCTATGTATCATGATTTATAATTTCAAGTATTTACTGAAAAAATATCTTTTTTATTCCTCACTTTTCAAATTTAAGTTATCCGTGATCAAACAGAGCTTCATTTCGATTTGAAGAGTGGAAAGTGTTACTTTCAATCCAACCGGATCTTGACATTTCAAATGTGAATCTCGATTTCTTTCCAAAAATAATACAACGAACGGAATTGGTGGGATATACCTGTATTTGAAAACAAGGACTAATTGCGTACCCTTTGAAATTTTCGAAAGAATATCTATCCGAGATTCTTGCATCTACTTTTTTTATCCACGAAATATAATGAGTTTTGAAGAGTTGGTCTCATCAAATATTCGCATGAAACTTATGACGTACGCAACGGACGTCAAAGCTTTTTTCAAGTAATTGACTTGAAATGACATTGAATTAAAATTGGAGAATAAGGAAAATTTTGAATTCTTTTTACTACATGAAGATTTGAAACAATATTTCACAGAAAATAATCGAAGTGTTTTCCTTATATTTCATTCTCCGAAAAACAGCTCTAGTGGTATCCGAGGATATCAAATCGATGATGAAATGGTATCACCCTCATTGTACAACCAATAACTCAACTCATGGCTTTGGTTGGCCGCACCTTGTGTCGCATGTATATATCTGAATGTGAAACAAATCGAAAATAATACTGCGGAATAATTCAGACGCAATATTCAACTGGAATATTCTGACAACACTGCTCGGGCTTGCCATACACCGTGAATCATCTATTTGGCATGAATAGCCTGAACAAGTAATGGATGTGGCCCCAGAAAGGTGGTGAAGTTCATCGAGACTTTGCTGCCCGACTGGTAAACAGCGCGGGGATGCACAATAGATCTTAAGGTCAAGGTGCTCGCAAGGTCGGTTTTGATCTGTCGCCCCTCCTCTAATCTAATCTAATCTATTTGGCATTACCATACGACAGGGTTCTAATGGGTTGTGATACGCACTCCCAAATATATATATTATATAATATATATATATATATATATATATATATATATATATATATATATATATATATATATATATATATACAGCAAACCGCCTCTGGAGAGCCATACGTTGCCAATTTACCATCATTTCGACGTCCGCTTGCAATCTGACGTCCGATATACGGACGTCGGATTGTCTTGAGAAATTTTCAGTGTTTTTCGACGTCATGGAACGTCCTGAGTCGTTATGCCAAATTTCGCCGATGACGTCAGATACTCTCATCTTGTACAAAACCGTATATTTCAGTTCAACCAAGGCACGATAGAGGCGCTGACTACCACTAGTTGCGTATATGATATATACGTTCTTTCTATTTCACATTAAGAGCATAAGACGACATGAGGTTTGGCAACATAGTCTCATAATCATTTTGATACGGTGCGATTACTAGACGTCTCTTATACTTGTTTATATGAAAAAACTCTGTTTCATTTGCATGACCTCGATTTTCGCTTCCCCCATTTGTGAATACCGATATCTTCGTCTGAGGAACGTCAAGAAGGAAAGCATATTAGGATGTATTTACTGGCTTGCTTGGCGGCGATCTTCATAAAGCCTCGAGTTATGAAATATTATAAACCTTTTTTTCATTGAACTTTCCGGTTTGCCATACAAATTTTTTTTAGGGAATATTTTGGATAATGATCGAAAATGGGGAATCCTATATGGGGAGACATTCATCGCTGAAATACGGATGAAGCGCTTCAGACGTCGATAAAAACAAAGAACACTACTATTGATCATCTCAATTCCACGTATTTTTTGACATAATCAACATATTCATTCTTGATTTCCCATAAAAAATACTTTTTTATCGTGCAGTATTAAAACTGGGAAAAATTTCAAGAAGATTTTGATAACTCATGATTTTTTCTAGGGAATATGGCTCACGAACTTTTCTATCTACCAAATATTTTATGTAATACGGTCGAAACGTTTCGGATCGCTTTTGTACACTACCACTGTAACACGAGGATTATTAATCTCAAATTTTTCACTTCGATGTTTTCAACTTCAAACTTCAATTATACATAAGCGAGAGAAAGGGGCGTAGAACTGTGTGGTATGGAACCAATGTTTGAAAACACTGGTATTTGTCTCACAATTGAAATCAGATCTGATTAATATATCATCTGTCATGAATTATAAAAGAATCCGTTATTCTCATATACCAACATTTTCAAGAAGAAGAAGGTACATATTATTATTTTATTCAATTAATTCTTAGAAAAGAAATTCAGAGACGATTGTCATTGGCTCCTGCCAATGACAATCCAATAAATACACAGTGTGATTCCGGAGGAGATCGTCAGACTTTAGATGAAGTTTGAGAGAGTCATTTTGATTAAATCTTCAATTGACATTCTACTGAGAGTTTGATTTTGCTTAGAAATTTCTCGAAAATACTTCCGATTAGATTTTCTCTCATTTCAATTCCGACCTTATAAAATTTTGTTTTTAGTTGTCCTAACAAAAAATTATCTAGAGAGTTCGAATCGAGCAATCATTGTGTTTAAGCAATAGGGCTCCCAGAAAAGTGCCAAAAAACAGCTGAATAATGGCTACTTGAAGTAGAATCTCAAAAGGGAAAGGCTAATAGGTACAATGTTTAATATTTCGGAATAAATTTTTGAATTCGATAAAAATCTCAAAAAATCACGAATTTCAATATCGACAATTCTTTATATGCCAATAATTTGACAAATGAATATGAAGTGGACCAAAAATAAACAGAGAAATGACCCCAGAAGTCAGATTTTGCGAGGGCCATTTTTCTTGGATGAACTTTTATATGTCCATTATCAGACGTCAAACCTAGTCGGAAGCGATTACGAATGAATTTATTCCGAGACGATATCAGAAGCATATTCTTTAATGAATATTCACGAAATATATACATTTTTTAAATACGCTCATGCTGAAAATATAAACATAAAAATCTTGCGTTCTCTCTTTGTTAAATATTCCCAACAATTCCTTGAAAACGGAATCAACTGCATGGAAGCAGATTTTAGCGTGAATTGAGAAGGTCAATAGGTGAAGTTATCTAATTTCTTCAGGTTTCGATATGATTTGCGTTAGATTCACTTGTTTTTCTCCCATGAACTTATATATAATGGAGAACGGCATTATTCATAAAAATATAATCGATCAGATTATCAGAATTGATTAATTGAGAATAATGAAATTTTCAGTTTGAACATATTTTTTCAACAGTGAATTTGTTGTTGTTCAAACCTATGCTTGAGTGCAGATATTTCCAGAAATGTCGTCATGTGATCCCTTTTCAAGCTGAAGCTAATGTCGAATACAAATATGTATTGATATTAATTTGTCAGATTGGTTGATGTATAATGTATAGAAATAATTGAAAATGTATCACGTACCTATTGAATAAATTCATCATCTGATCAAAGGGCGATTAATTGGAAGATTTCAATGTTCCGTTGGAGTAATGGGTAATTTTTAATAATGAGTCTAGAGCAAAAAGCAGTTATGAAGAATTGAGAAATATAATATTGAAGTTATTGCAGAGGCAAGTTGCTTGTCAATATAAGGAATTTTCATCTACTACTGTTTGAAAGATACGAAAAAATGATGTTCACAAAATTTAAAGCAATCAACACTCAATGTCTAGAATGAGCGATGAATAAATTGGAAAATGTATAAGAAACATGAACAAACAAAATCGTAGGTACTGTGAAAAGGACTTATTTTACCGAAGTATATTTCTGTAAAAGAATACAATTTTCAGTTTGAAGAAAGTTGAAAGAAATTTATCAGTTATAGGTTTTCCTCTTATCGGATGTCTCATTTATTGAAAGTATACATCGATAATGTTTTTTCAAGGAATCTCCTATTTTGTATTTATTGTTTTCAAAAACTGATCAACTCCATTGAGTTCACTCATTAGTGACCTCAACGAATCTGTGGGGTTCAATCAACTTGAAAGTTTTTGATCCATCCACCAAAATCTCGTGAAACCCACAATTTCAAAATTCGATATCTGATAAATTCAGAATGGATTCGTTATTATAATTTTTGACCAATTAAATATTTTCATAGAAGCATTTTCGGTAACATTTTGATCATAAAAATATTTGCTGGAAGTGTGAAATAAGTAAGTAACCTGATTTTTAAGACAAAATTCGTCAAATCAATCCGGAACCCCCTGAGTCATCCATGGTAAATGAAAAAATAAACAATGAAGGAAAGACAACTGTGATGAAATGAATAAATATTATTATTATTATTGTTACTATTATTATTATTGTACAAAATCGGGGTTGTTCTGATTTTTTAAAATAAAGTTTAGGACTGTATCCAGATAATTGAGTTAGAGATGGTATTGTAAAAACATTTATTGACATAATTCACAATCATAAAATGAATAAGTCACCCGCATGAAGTTAATACAGTAAAAAACAATATTAAAGTCATCTATAAACTCAGAGTGATTTTATTAAACTAAAAACAGAGGTAATCTAGAGAAGTTCAAAATGAGAGGTCAGATGAAGTCAGACTTAGACTTTGAGAGAGTTCCATTAATTCAAAATTAAACACAGAGTTTACAGTGATGATGCAACTGAAATTTATTGCGAGAGCCTCTTTATCTCATCAGAAAAACAAAAGGTTCAATAGTGAATTGTTAGAGTAGTCTGAGTTGTAATAAAGTGAGATTAGGCCTTAGAGGAGTACATGTATTGAAAACTTAATAGTCTAAGTCTGGTCTTCATTGAGAGCATTACAATATGAGAATATCAAAGTTGAGAAATCAATAATTATGATCTATAACGTAGTTCTGTAACGAGAAGGCTAATTAATCAATTGAGACAAAATTTACAGTGACAAACTACTTTTAGCAAGCAGGGTTAGTGTTCATCAGAAAAATAAGAGTTACAATTGATAATTATGAGAAAGACAATATGAGAGTACATTGTATGAGTGTAAATCACCAACCCTTTGATTTGTTTGAAGCTGAAAGCTTGAGTTGCCACTTGCTAAATGTTTCCGATGAATGAACTTGAGAATTTCTTAAATATACTGAGGAGTTCATACCAATCTAATCATGTGAGCAGTACTTGAGGAGACTGCTCAAGGTGAAGCAGGGATTGAGACTGTCAATCAGGTTCAATGTGTGAATTATTTGATCGTTCAAATATTTCAGAGAAGTTGAGTTGAGTTTATTGAGAGAGAAGACTGATTCCATGATTCACCCTTATGATTGAGATCGTTCATTCATCTGAAACACGAGAAAATAATTAGCAAATTTAATGAGAAGTGCATGATTGAGAAATGAGATGACTACACTGAGATAATGAGGTGCACATGAGAATATAATGAATCAAAACTCAGTACCACAAATAATGTTCATTTTTGGAAGCATTCAACTAGTATTCCCATTGTGAAAAGTCTAGAGAAATCTGAAAAATCATGAGAACAGCAAAATACACCAAAATATGTATCTTAGAGGAGTCAATTCCATTAGTTAAATGCAATAGAGATTTTCTGAGAGTAAAATGATAGAGGATTACCAATATTTTTATAGATTTCATGATCTAAAACGTGGACACATTTTCAAACTTTGTAAAAGCAGGAAAATAACATTAAATATGCATTAATGAGAGATGACTTTGAGAAATGTTCACTTACCTAAATGATTGCTTCCAAAAATGAACGAGATGTACAATTAATTTGCGAGGTGACTTTTTGAGAATTCTAAATTTCACAAGAGAGGTCTGATCTTCAGAGAATGTTGATACAGAAAGGGTATTGATTGATTGTTACAATTAATTAGCATGAGTTGATCTGTCACTAGGTTAGTCCATAGAGGTAGGTCAGTTCTGATATCAATCAGCTGTTCATAGAGTTGCAGAGATCGAGTTGACGTTTCGGTGCGTTCGGACCATAGGCGTAGTTGAGGATGACGTCTGAGGGGCTCAATTTTTAACAATTATTATTATCATTATTATAAACTTGTCAACCGAGAATTGAGATTTATCCTCTACTCGAGGACAATTTTGAGCTCACAAAACTGGTTTTCAAGCTGAAATTGAATTCCAATTCTCGGTCGACACGTTTATAATATCGGCCCTAAGACTGGTTCCTTAAATATAGATCCGAAGTGAGGGCAGGGGAGATCTAATCTGTATCAACTACTTTTTGAGATGAACCGAAGAACACACTAGCTAAGGTAGCAATTACGCAAAAAAATTCTATCGAAATCATTGCTCATCATTCGAATGAGATATCCAACAGTATTCACATATCAATAATATTTTTATTTATTTTATTTTTTTTATTTATTTCCTCAATTAATTGCTTCACACAGACTAGAGCCTTTGAAAAAGGTAATCGATTATAAACTTGCTAATTTCTTCATGAATACATTTCAGATGTGAATAAATGTAGATAGTTAATGAAATTTTATGTATCCACACCATACGGACGGATTGTGAAACGTATTAAAAAAATTCAAAATTGAAATTATCATTTTGGACTATAATATTATATGTATGTCCAAACCCTATAACATATTTCATTATAACTATACGTATGCAGCTATCTCTATACCTTCTTCTTCTTTTCTTCTCAAACCGTCGAACAATAATTAAACCTGAGGGAATCATGATTATTATTGAAAATTTTATGAATACTGATACAGACAAATACTTCGAAAGATCTGGTATCATTGAAATCGACCTAATCGAGGGATCCGTCGTTTTGACGTCCTTGCTGTTGAGATTGATTTTGATGAGCCGATTTTTGTATGTCCATATCCCAGTCAACCAGTAAAGTAACAGTGAGTCGCAGGGAATACCAAAAAATATCACATCGAAGAACAACTTTGAGACTTATCATAGATGTACTAAGGATTGAACATTGAATGAATTCCAAAGAACTTAATAATCGCAATGACATCTTTAATACCTCACAGTATCTTTCGAGAATGCTTCACAGCAACACGTATCATTGCAGCCGAGATATGGAAATTTCATGTTAATAGGTTGTTCGATTTTCGTCTTAGGTTCTAGAAAATTGCAATACCTATTTATTCGTATATTCGTGCAAAATGTTTTAATTTTTTTTCAGAAAATCATAAGTTGTTTCAAGGGCATAATAATAATAATAATAATAATTCATTGCTAACATTGGTTATAACACGAGCGTTCTAGAAAATTCGACATCAAGTAGGCTATGGATTTTCGAAGGTTTAATTTTCGGCTTCAGTCACGGAATATTGACAAAGCCAAACGGTAATCTACAGAATACTAAAATATGAACTTGCTAATTTCTTCCTGAGTACAATTCATGAACTTGAAAAAATATAATCAAAGTGACCTCTACCACGCCCCAAATAATATTTCAACAAAAAAAAGGGAAATGGTGTACAGACAACGAATGAAAAAAATTGACTTATCTAAGAAGTCCGTCTACCTTCTCCTGTATACATATAATTAGTACAAACTTAGCTATTTTGATGGCCAGTCCATTAGGTTTAAATTTTCATGAGCAGATTTTTCGACGTCCATATACATATACCTAGATGGATATTATGATAAAACTATTGTTATAGTGATAGCTCATTGTCATTCGAACCGAGAAGGCTAACATTTTTAGGAGCTTTAGATTCAACTTTTCTCGGTAAATAAATTGATTTTTTTTTTGGATATGAGAAGGAGTGGCATAAATTAATAATTATTTTCAATGAAATAAAAATTATGAATATATTTGATTGTCCAGCAAGAAATTGAGTATTATTCCTTGTCAGGTAGGACAATGTATCATACCGAATAAAATTCAAACCTCCATTTTGACTATTTTCGATTGATTTGAAAGCAATCAAATTTGGCCTAGGTCGTGTTGAAATTTTACCGGCCATAAGCATTCGTTAATATCGAATCTACAATATCTGCGCATCGTTTTTTTCGTTTGATTTATCCATTTCATTCCCGAATATGCCTCATAACATAATTACAAAGTTCACAAGATCACTGCCGTTGAATTCAAATTTGAATCAAAACAAACACAAGCCGCTTGTGAATTCAATCCTTTCGTCCCTCCTGAGATCAAAAAATATTCAAAGCGAAGTCAGAAGTCGACCCGATTGACCATAGCAGGGGAGTCAAGCCTCCAATGCCATTCTAAAGGTTGAGATATTCTCAACTAGAGACTAGGATCTGGGTTATTATGAACTACAGAATACCCAGCCTTTCGAATCTTCTCTCGTGCACGTACAGTGAAATAGTATAGCGCCAAGGTAGTCTGGTGTTGTTCGAGATTTTCACGTTTTCGATGAGGATGAATGAACTGAATATTACATTTTTCCATTGACCAAACATTCTTAATTTAAAATTTGAATTTAATTTCTAAAAATTATGATATTTCACTTGAGTCCGAAATATTCGTATTTCATAGAAATTTGGCTCTAAGCTGTATGATGAGGCTGAGCCCCCCTTGCCCACTCTGACGAGTCGCCCTTGATATGTAATAGTTCAATTTTTTCAGAAAGCTCTGCAAGTCGAAAAATTGAAAATATCTGCTTCCTGATTTATCATAATTCCAAAATTTCACTGTAAAGTCTAAGATTGAAAACCATCTATCTATCAGCACACCTGTTCTTTTCTTTAAAATTTTCAATAATAATTATTATTAAAATGTTCGTAGAAAAAAAGTAACAAGTGTACAGGTAAAGAAGGACAGATTGATAATATTATACAGTGAACTCTCGATAAATCGAACATCGATAAGTCGAATTCTTAGGTAAATCGAAAAGTTCTTCTGTTACCCAGTGTAATTTCACCTCAATGAGTCAAACATTGTTCTTGATTCTTGAAGGTCTAGAAGATGAGTCTAACTGCTGAAAGGGTTGTATAGACAACCACCACCTCCATAAATTGTACTCCCGACCACCATCGCCTTTATGGGTCGAACTTTTTGATCTAATCACTCGTGTTCATAATCGAGCCATGGTTCGATCAATCCTCGGAATAGTTGACATCACTTGACGAATAACAGATTGAATTACCAAACTTTACTTGCTTGCTAATGCAAATAACTTAATTTTTCTTGAAGATGTACTGCTGACAGTACGATTACGAATTATTTTTAACCTAATGACGCTTAGCATGAACATATCCGTATAATAAACATGAAAATGAATAAAAAAATTCACAAAATTTAAGATAATGCTCAAATTATCTCCCTCAATTTCTAGTACATGCATGCAGTCACGGCTTACTACTGCAATTGTTACCAACGTTCTTTAGAGTCTGTGGTACATCTTCTGATTGCTATTGAAAAAAAAATTAACGTATTCAGCAAGCAGCTAACAATTGGTATATGGCAATTTTATATGTGATCTATCAAATCATATCAACTGTTTCAAGAACTGTCAAAAGTGATCGAAACAATGCCCGCTTAGGAATCATCTGTGAAATAGAGGATATCTGGTCATATTTTTTCATTTCATGAAGGAATTATGGGCGTATAAACCTTTTTGCTGACAAAGGAGATGGTTAACAAAACAACGAAGATTTTCCTTTTCATTTGTACACTGAGTTCATAATACTCTTTTTGAGTAGGTTTCAATTCTTTCATCAAGATTTTATGAGCCATATATAACCTTTTATATCTCGGATTAGCTGAATTTTTAGTGAACACTTTTTCTCAAGAAATGATGCCCATCTCCTCAGTTTTGAAAAACATATTTATCGATAGATAAATAGATATATGTCTTTATTTCAGATGATATTTTCTTACAGGAACACACAAAAATGAAACAGCACAAATAATAAATTCAACAAGACTTAAATAATCTTCCAAACAATATGGCTCTAGATCTACTAGAAGTTTCTTGGTTCTAATTTTGAACTTTCTGTAACTATTGATTATTTTGAGATTATGAGATATTTAATTGAAAAGCTTTACACACATAAGAGATGGATTTTTTTTCAGATAGAGACAATCGATGATATGAAATGTTAATATCAGCTGTTCAAGTTCTATAAGTAGTATTGTTATTATATAAGTACATTAGACACTCATGAATGTAAAATCCATAAACCGTCAGAAACCCCTGCACGAATCTCTGAATTTTATGCCTAGCATTAATCTAGTATTATTTCTGACTGATAAATATCGACTTTAGTGCTGGACTTACTCCCCAAAAAATTATTCCGTATTTGATAAGAGATATATTATCCTCTTCGTATCATCTTGAATGTATTTATTCATTATTCTCATGGAATAACATACTTTGTTCAATTTATTCAGAAGGTCCTCTATATGATTTGAGCATTGCAGAAACTCATCTTAAAGGACCCCCAGAAAACTGGTAAACTTCGAAGTTCTTACTTCATCCTCACCAGAATTCATCATCATTGGCTGGTCATCTTTTGATCCGTAAGATCGAAAAACAACTACATCAGTGTTATTTTCATTCAGAATGAATTTTTTCCGCGATAGCCATTCTTGGATTCCTCTCATTTCAGCTGTAGATAATTATAATATCACATTTCGCTATTAAAAAATTCGAATCATTCACAAAATTGGTCGACTCTGCATCTCCAATCTCTGCAACCTCACATATATCGTTAATCATTATCAAAAATAATAATACTCCGAGGATGCTTTCCTGTGGTACACTTAATTTATTCATGAGCCAAGTTGAGAAAGATGTTCGGCCATCTATAGCTACTCTCACATACTGCTAACGATCAATAATTTTTCGATATAATATGAAAAAATAGATCTTTTTGAGTGATAGTTTATTATTTCATATATGATAATACAAATTCGAAAATATTTCATTTGATATTATTTTTTCTATTTGAGCGATAATTTATTTGTTTCTCTTTTGAAAAAAACTGATTTGAATGACATCTAATATTGAAGACATATCAGAAAAAAACATAGGGACTCCCACTCCGCGCGACAGCCCTCATGTACCAGCTATGAGCGCCAGCTCCGGAAGGTTAAGTTCGCGTAATATGAAAGGAATTAACATGTGTTCATGATTGAATAAACTCACTGAATGCATTTGAGAGAATAGGTGCAGATGTTAAATGGCAACGCTGTTGGTCGTCTAAAAAACGTGGGGTATACATAGTATATACGTTCGGTCGTCAAAGTCTACGAACATGAACGGACGTGAGATAGCACTGAAGTGACTGGAAAAAAAATTGGTGAATAAGAAAAACTGAGTACGACACTAGAACCTACAACAACTCGTTCCATCATATACATCATTAGATCTGCGAGAACCCCGGTATTTCTGATGGACCCCAAAAGCCTGGATTTATACGGGACGTCTATCAGCACTAGGATGTATATATATATATATATATATATATATATATATATATATATATATATATATATATATAATATATATATACAGCAAACCGCCTTTGGAAAGCCATACATTGCCGATTTACCATCATTTCGACGTCCGCTTGCAATCTGACGTCCGATATACGGACGTCGGATTGTCTTGAGAAATTTTCAGTGTTTTTCGACGTCATGGAACGTCCTGAGTCGTTATGCCAAATTTCGCCGATGACGTCAGATACTCTCATCTTGTACAAAACCGTATATTTCAGTTCAACCAAGGCACGATAGAGGCGCTGACTACCACTAGTTGCGTATATGATATATACGTTCTTTCTATTTCACATTAAGAGCATAAGACGACATGAGGTTTGGCAACATAGTCTCATAATCATTTTTATACGGTGCGATTACTAGACGTCTCTTATACTTGTTTATATGAAAAAACTCTGTTTCACTCGAAAGAAGATCTGGATCAGTACCTAAGTACCTCATTTCCTAATGTCTCATTTTTAACGGAGAAGGTGCCCAACAAGGGTGACTTCAGTTCATTTAGAATCTGTGTTTCTGAAGATAACTTCCAATTGATGATGGATCCAAGTAAATGGCCAAAAGGAGTGGAAATCTTAAGATATTTTTTTCGTAGGGGATTCGAAGTTGATCGATAAGACTTTTAATATACTCAATTTGAATGTTCGTAGTGTACGTAATAAAGCCACCCACCTTGAGTTGTTTCTGAGTTCCAATTCATTTCCAGAAGTTGTTTGTTTAACGGAGACTTGGCTTTCCAAGCAGGAAGCATCCGTTTTCAATGTAGAGAATTACACAGTTGCAAATTATTTTTGTCGAAGTGAACTCAAGGGGGGTGGTGTAATGATTCTGGTTAGAAGTGATATTGCTTTTGAGCCGGAGTCAACAGATTGTTCATTCATCTGCGAGCAGTCTTTTGAGGCGACAGCGGTTAAGGTCAGGATGAACGGTGGGCCCTTGCATGTAAGTTGCATATACAGATCTCCTTGTTCAAACTTTGATGATTTTTGTAATTCGTTAGAGAGATATTTAGATAGAGTTCATTCCGGTGGTGGTGTTGCTTGTGGGGATTTCAATGTTAATTTTTCAACGGAGAGTAGTCATGTAAAAAATGTTGTTGATGCTTTTTCTGGTTTCGGCATGAGTATTTGTTTTCGTGACACATTTTCTCGTATACAGGGTGATTCGTCGACATTGATTGATAATATGTTTGCGAGTTCGGACGTTTCACCGTGCGAGGTGAGTAGTAAATCCAATAATATTTCGGATCATCATGCCCAGTTGTTGATGATACCTTTGGATTCCAATATTGAGCAGCAAAGGATGACTCGCAAGCGTACTTTTACGGAAGCTGAGGTGTCTGATTTTTGTACTCTGCTGGAGGGAGAAACTTGGGGCAATATGATGGCTGCAGAATCTGTGGACGATAAGTATTCGGCCTTCTTCGACTGTTTTTGGTATGCTTTTAATAAAGCATTTCCTTTAAAAACGTTTAAAGATTCTACTAATCGATTAAGAAGATCGTGGATCACACCTGATTTGATTCGGGAGGGTGAGGTTTTGCGGGACCTTCACAACTCTAACATACTAACAAAAAAGACTTATAATTTTTTTAAGAGACAGCATGAAAGAAGAATTTTAGAGGCAAGGACCCGTTCGAATGACAAATTCATTCAAGATGCGGAGGATAAGTCAAAGGCTGCATGGCAATTGATTCATGGCTTGGTCGGGAATAGCACTGGAAGAGGTGGTATACCTGATGAGGTCGAGCTAGAGAACGGGAAGAGGGTAAATGGATTGGAGAATATAACAGCTGCCTTCGGCAGATACTTCAAGGATTCGGTGGATTTTATTTTGGTTGGTGCAAGTGATTTGAAGATGCCGCGTGACTTTCCTTCGTTGTCCTCGAGTATGTTCTTGCGTGACGTAGATGAGGGTGAGGTCATTGACATTCTGCGGTCCCTCAAAAATAGAAAATCTTCTGGTGTGGATGGTGTGCCGTTATTTGTACTTAAGAAGGTTTCACGATGCTTGGCTGCTCCACTGGCTTACCTGATCAATCAGTCCTTCAAATGTGGGGTGTTTCCATCAAAGCTCAAGCTGGCGGCCGTCATTCCTGTTCACAAGAGAGGTAGCAAGGAAAAAGTTGAGAATTATAGACCCGTCTCATTGTTGCCAGCTTTTTCTAGAATTTTCGAAAGAGCTTTTTATAACCGACTCATTTCTTTCGTGGTTGACTTCAACCTGATCAAGTCGAGGCAGTTCGGTTTTCGGAAGGGCCTTTCTACAGTGGACGCTTTGCTTGCAGTTCTGGCGAGAATAGCAGAGGCCTGGGAGCGCGGTGATAAGTGTGCTGGGGTATTCTTTGATATGTCTAGGGCATTTGACACGATAGTTCATACTCATTTTCTGAACAAACTTTATAGGCTTGGTATAAGAGGTCCAGCATGGCACTGGTTAAGATCATACCTAAGCGGAAGGCAGCAAGCGGTGCGGATAACGCGTGACGGTAGCCACGTGTATTCTGATTTTGAGACGATTGGCTGTGGAGTGCCTCAGGGAAGCATTCTGGGTCCCTTGCTTTTCCTTTTGTATATAGATGACATTGGTCTCACTTTCGGAGATGATGAGATGAGGATTCTGTATGCAGACGATCTGTCTTCCTTGTTGGGGGCTCTTGATGAGCGCTTGCTGTCCATGAGGTGTTGTGAATCGGCACGTGATATTTCTCGGTGGTGTTCTGACAATGGGTGGGTGTTAAACTCAGAGAAAACAAGATTTCTCCGTTTTTCTAGGAGGAGACCAGATTCAAGCTTGTTGGTTCGTGCAGGCGGTTTTACAGTCGAGCAGTCGGAGAGTGTTAAGTTTCTGGGAATCTTTCTGGATGATTCGTTGTCGTGGTCCTGTCATGTAGATTCTGTCGTGCAGAGACTTCAGGTGAGACTATATCAAATGAGGAATTTGAAGAGGGTTTGTTCATTGGCTACAAGAAGGTCTTTTTATTTTGCCTGTGTACAGTCGGTTATATCTTACGGACTGCTGGCCTGGGGAAACTCATCGCATATCGAAAAGGTTTTAATCGCTCAGAAGCGGATACTTCGCGTGATGTTGGGTTTACCTTGGGATGAGCCCTGTAGATCTTATTTTGAGGGGGAAGGAATAATGAGCGTCACCAATTTATATGTTTTTCAAATGTCGTCGTACGTTAAGGAAAATATCTCGAAATATCAAAAATGTGCGGATTTAAATGCCTATAGTACCAGGAATTCTCACAAGTTGTATGCACCGTTTTGTCATTTGTCTGCAACTCAGAATTCGTTCAGAGCTATGTCCATCAGAATATTCAATGCCCTGCCAGATGAAATTGTTTCTGTTGGTAGCCTGCCTCGCTTCGGGAGATTGCTCAAAGATTTCCTTATGAGGAACTGTTTTTATAGTTTAAGGGAATTCTTTGCTGCTAAGTGTGTTTGAAATTTTTTTTTCCGGTTTTTGTGACATGTGTTTTTTTTTCTATGTTTATGTATTCTGACAATATCCAATACCTGTATTTTCAAGGTCTATGGAAATAAAATATATCTATCTATCTATCTATCTATCTATTTGCATGACCTCGGTTTTCACTTCCCCCATTTGTGAATACAGATATCTTCGTCTGATGAACGTCAAGAAGGAAAGCATATTAGGATGTATTTACTGGCTTGCTTGGCGGCGATCTTCATAAAGCCTCGAGTTATGGAATATTATAAACTTTTTTTTCATTGGACTTTCCGGTTTGCCATACAAATTTTTTTTAGGGAATATTTTGGATAGTGATCGAAAATGAGGAATCCTATGTGGGGAGACATTCATCGCTGAAATACAGATGAAGCGCTTCAGACGTCGATAAAAACAAAGAACACTACTATTGATCATCTCAATTCCACGTATTTTTTGACATAATCAACATATTCATTCTTGATTTCCCATAAAAAATACTTTTTTATCGTGCAGTATTAAAACTGGGAAAAATTTCAAGAAGATTTTGATAACTCATGATTTTTGCTAGGGAATATGGCTCACGAACTTTTTTATCTACCAAATATTTCATGTAATACGGTCGAAACGTTTCGGATCGCTTTTGTACACTACCACTGTAACACGAGGATTATTAATCTCAAATTCGATGTTTCGATGTTTTCAACTTTTTCTCGTATACAGGGTGCCGTTATTTGTACTTAAGAAGGTTTCACGATGCTTGGCTGCTCCACTGGCTTACCTGATCAATCAGTCCTTCAAATGTGGGGTGTTTCCATCAAAGCTCAAGCTGGCGGCCGTCATTCCTGTTCACAAGAGAGGTAGCAAGGAAAAAGTTGAGAATTATAGACCCGTCTCATTGTTGCCAGCTTTTTCTAGAATTTTCGAAAGAGCTTTTTATAACCGACTCATTTCTTTCGTGGTTGACTTCAACCTGATCAAGTCGAGGCAGTTCGGTTTTCGGAAGGGCCTTTCTACAGTGGACGCTTTGCTTGCAGTTCTGGCGAGAATAGCAGAGGCCTGGGAGCGCGGTGATAAGTGTGCTGGGGTATTCTTTGATATGTCTAGGGCATTTGACACGATAGTTCATACTCATTTTCTGAACAAACTTTATAGGCTTGGTATAAGAGGTCCAGCATGGCACTGGTTAAGATCATACCTAAGCGGAAGGCAGCAAGCGGTGCGGATAACGCGTGACGGTAGCCACGTGTATTCTGATTTTGAGACGATTGGCTGTGGAGTGCCTCAGGGAAGCATTCTGGGTCCCTTGCTTTTCCTTTTGTATATAGATGACATTGGTCTCACTTTCGGAGATGATGAGATGAGGATTCTGTATGCAGACGATCTGTCTTCCTTGTTGGGGGCTCTTGATGAGCGCTTGCTGTCCATGAGGTGTTGTGAATCGGCACGTGATATTTCTCGGTGGTGTTCTGACAATGGGTGGGTGTTAAACTCAGAGAAAACAAGATTTCTCCGTTTTTCTAGGAGGAGACCAGATTCAAGCTTGTTGGTTCGTGCAGGCGGTTTTACAGTCGAGCAGTCGGAGAGTGTTAAGTTTCTGGGAATCTTTCTGGATGATTCGTTGTCGTGGTCCTGTCATGTAGATTCTGTCGTGCAGAGACTTCAGGTGAGACTATATCAAATGAGGAATTTGAAGAGGGTTTGTTCATTGGCTACAAGAAGGTCTTTTTATTTTGCCTGTGAACAGTCGGTTATATCTTACGGACTGCTGGCCTGGGGAAACTCATCGCATATCGAAAAGGTTTTAATCGCTCAGAAGCGGATACTTCGCGTGATGTTGGGTTTACCTTGGGATGAGCCCTGTAGATCTTATTTTGAGGGGGAAGGAATAATGAGCGTCACCAATTTATATGTTTTTCAAATGTCGTCGTACGTTAAGGAAAATATCTCGAAATATCAAAAATGTGCGGATTTAAATGCCTATAGTACCAGGAATTCTCACAAGTTGTATGCACCGTTTTGTCATTTGTCTGCAACTCAGAATTCGTTCAGAGCTATGTCCATCAGAATATTCAATGCCCTGCCAGATGAAATTGTTTCTGTTGGTAGCCTGCCTCGCTTCGGGAGATTGCTCAAAGATTTCCTTATGAGGAACTGTTTTTATAGTTTAAGGGAATTCTTTGCTGCTAAGTGTGTTTGAAATTTTTTTTTCCGGTTTTTGTGACATGTGTTTTTTTTTCTATGTTTATGTATTCTGACAATATCCAATACCTGTATTTTCAAGGTCTATGGAAATAAAATATATCTATCTATCTATCTATCTATCTATTTGCATGACCTCGGTTTTCACTTCCCCCATTTGTGAATACAGATATCTTCGTCTGATGAACGTCAAGAAGGAAAGCATATTAGGATGTATTTACTGGCTTGCTTGGCGGCGATCTTCATAAAGCCTCGAGTTATGGAATATTATAAACTTTTTTTTCATTGGACTTTCCGGTTTGCCATACAAATTTTTTTTAGGGAATATTTTGGATAGTGATCGAAAATGAGGAATCCTATGTGGGGAGACATTCATCGCTGAAATACAGATGAAGCGCTTCAGACGTCGATAAAAACAAAGAACACTACTATTGATCATCTCAATTCCACGTATTTTTTGACATAATCAACATATTCATTCTTGATTTCCCATAAAAAATACTTTTTTATCGTGCAGTATTAAAACTGGGAAAAATTTCAAGAAGATTTTGATAACTCATGATTTTTGCTAGGGAATATGGCTCACGAACTTTTTTATCTACCAAATATTTCATGTAATACGGTCGAAACGTTTCGGATCGCTTTTGTACACTACCACTGTAACACGAGGATTATTAATCTCAAATTCGATGTTTCGATGTTTTCAACTTCAAACTTCAATTATACATAAGCGAGAGAAAGGGGCGTGGAACTGTGTGGTATGGAACCAATGTTTGAAAACACTGGTATTTGTCTCACAATTTAAATCTCAATATATCATCTGTCATGAATTATGAAAGAATTCTTAGAAAAGAAATTCAGAGACGATAAAGGAGCCAATGACAATCCAATAAATACACAGTGTGATTTCGGAGGAGATCGTCAGACTTTAGATGAAGTTTGAGAGAGTCATTTTGATTAAACTTTCAATTGACATTCTACTGAGAGTTTGATTTTGCGTAGAAATCGAAAATACTTCCGATTAGATTTTCTCTCATTTCAGTTTCAACCTTATAAAATTTCGTTTTTAGTTGTCCTAACAAAAAATTATCTAGAGAGTTCGAATCAAGCAATCATTGTGTTTGAGCAATAGGGCTCCCAGAATAGTGCCAAAAAACAGCTGAATAATGGCTACTTGAAGTAGAATCTCAAAAGGGAAAGGCTAATAGGTACTATGTTTGATATGTCGGAATAAATTTTTGAATTCGATAAAAATCTCGAAAAATCACGAATTTCAATATCGACAATTCTTCATATGCCAATAATTTGACAAATGAATATCAAATGGACCGAAAATAAACAAACTTCAGATCGTCACTTTTTTTCAAGTGAAATGACCCCAGAAGTCAGATTTTGCGAGGGCCATTTTTCTTGGATGAACTTTTATATGTCCATTATCAGACGTCAAACCTAGTCGGAAACGATTACGAATGAACTTATTCCGAGACGATATCAGAAGCATATTCTTTAATGAATATTCACGAAAAATATACATTTTTTAAATACGCTCATGCTAAAAATATAAACATAAAATTCTTGTGTTCTCTCTTTGTGAAATATTCCCAACAATTCCTTGAAAACGGAATCAACTGCATGGAAGCGGATTTTAGCGTGAATTGAGAAGGTCACCGAATAGGTGAAGTTATCTAATTTGTTCAGGTTCCGATATGATTTGCTTTAGATTCACTTGTTTTTCTCCCATGAACTTATATATAATGGAGAACGGCATTATTCATCAAAATATAATCGATCAGATTATCAGAATTGATTAATTGAGAATAATGAAATTTTCAGTTTGAACATATTTTTTCAACAGTGAATTTGTTGTTGTTCAAACCTATGCTTGAGTGCAGATATTTCCAGAAATGTCGACATGTGATCCCTTTTCAAGCTGAAGCTAATGTCGAATACAAATATGTATTGATATTAATTTGTCAGATTGGTTGATGTATAATTTATAGAAATAATTGAAAATGTATCACGTACCTATTGAATAAATTCATCATCTGATCAAAGGGCGAGTACTTGGAAGATTTCAATGTTCCGTTGGAGTAATGGGTAATTTTTAATAATGAGTCTAGAGCAAAAGCAGTTATGAAGATTTGAGAAATATAATATTGAAATTATTGCAGAGGTAAGTTGCTTGTCAATATAAGGAATTTTCATCTACTACTGTTTGAAAGATACGAAAAAATGATGTTCACAAAATTAAAAGCAATCAACACTCAATCTATAGAATGACCGATAAATAAATTGGAAAATGTATAAGAAACATGAACAAACAAAATCGTAGGTACTGTGAAAAAGACTTATTTTACCGAAGTATATTTCTGTGAAAGAATACAATTTTCAGTTTGAAGAAAGTTGAAAGAAATTTATCAGTTATAGGTTTTCCTCTCATCGGATGTCTCATTTATTGAAAGTATACATCGATAATGTTTTTTCAAGGAATCTCCTATTTTGTATTTATTGTTTTCAAAAACTAATCAACTCCATTGATTTCACTCATTAGTGACCTCAACGAATCTGTGAAACCCACAATTTCAAAATTCGATATCTGATAAATTCAAAATTGATTCGTTATTATAATTTTCGACCAATTAAATATTTTCATAGAAGCATTTTCGGTAACATTTTGATGATAAAAATATTTGGTGGAAATGTAAAATAAGTAAGTAACCTGATTTTTAAGACAAAATTCGTCAAATCAATCCGGAACCCCCTGAGTCACCCATGGTAAATAAAAAAATAAACAATGAAGGAAAAATAATGCAGAGATACTTTTCCTCAATATGGAATATCATTCTATGAAGCGTAGGAAAATACTCAGGGATAGTATAATAAACTCATCCACCGAAAATTGAAATTTCACCTCAGCTTGAGAACCGGTTTCTGTATACTCAAAATTTTCAGCCTTCAAACTGAGGATGAGTTTCAATTCTCGGTTGACAGTTTTTGATACTGGCCATGAATAATCTTCCAGCATTTCGCAAATTATTCTGCGAAGCAGAATAGGACAATACTCAGGGTTAGTCTTATGTTTCATTATATGCAGATGATTCCAACTTTACTGCTTTTGGAAATACTATAAAAAACGTGATATCCACCGCTCAATTACAACTGAAGAAGGTAAGTCAATGGTGTGAAGCAAATAAAATCAAATTAAATATAGACAAAACAGAGGCAATGTTTTACCGAATAAGGAAATCAAATCTCACACCTCCCAGGGCAATTAATATGAGAAACAATGAGATAGTTGCACACTCGTGTACAAAATTAATGAGAATCTATATTGATGACGAAATGAAGTGGGAAACCCACTGCGGCACCCTTAGTAAACGTCTGCACTCGGTCATATACTCACTAAACGTTTTAAAGTATCACTTGAATGCGCCAGTTCTCAAGGTAATATATTCTGCAAACTATCATATGGTATAATTTTTCGGGGTGGCAGTTCTTCATCACACAGAATATTTCTAGATCAAAAATGAGCAAATCGAACAATCTATGGAATTAAGAGAACAGAGACTTGCCGTGGTGTTTTCAAGGAGCATAGTTTAATGACGATGACTGGATTGTATATTTATAAATGTTAAATGTTTGTTCGTCAACATGAAGAACTTTTCATAGATTTTGAGAATCGCAACAAAACAAGAAGAATGGATAGATATTCATTGCCCAAATGTCGTCTCACTTTATCGCAGCATCAAGTAGAGTTTATGTCTCTCAAGCTTTAAAACAGTCCACCATCATCTTATCACAGTGCCCAGAATGAGAAAATCTTCAAAAATAGAACTCGAAAAATTTTGCAATGCGAACTCTATAATATTCAAGAATTTTTTGACTACTGCTGCTCTATAAATAACTAAAAATTGTGTTTCTTCCTTTTTTTTGTATGACGTATTTCCCTTTTATTGCACATAATCAACAACTGTGATGAAATGAATAAATATTATTATTATTATTGTTACTATTATTATTATTATTATCATTATTATAAACATGTCAACCGAGAATTGAGATTTATCCTCTACTCGAGGACAATTTTGAGCTCACAAAACTGGTTTTCAAGCTGAAATTGAATTCCAATTCTCGGTCGACACGTTTATAATATCGGCCCTAAGACTGGTTCCTTAAATATAGATCCGAAGTGAGGGCAGAGGAGATCTAATCTGTATCAACTACTTTTTGAGATGAACCGAAGAACACACTAGCTAAGGCAGCAATTACGCAAAAAAATTCTATCGAAATCATTGCTCATCATTCGAATTCGAATCCAACAGTATTTACATATCAATAATATTTTTATTTATTTAATTTTTTTTATTATTTCCCCAATTAATTGCTTCACACAGACTAGAGCCTTTGAAATAGGTAATCGATTATAAACTTGCTAATTTCTTCATGAATACATTTCACGAATGTGAAAAAATGTAGATAGTTAATGAAATTTTATGTATCCACACCATACAAACGGATTGTGAAACGTATTAAAAAAATTCAAAATTGAAATTATCATTTTGGACTATGATATTATATGTATGTCCAAACCCTATAACTTTAAGAAATTTGTACATATTTCATTATAACTATAAGTATGTAGCTATCTCTATACCTTCTTCTTCATTTCTTCTCAAACCGTCGAACAATAATTAAACCTGAGGGAATCATGATTATTATTGAAAATTTTATGAATACTGATACAGACAAATACTTCGAAAGATGGTATCATTGAAATCGACCTAATCGAGGGATCCGTCGTTTTGACGTCCTTCTGTTGAGATTGATTTTGATGAGCCGATTTTTGTATGTCCATATTCCAGTCAACCAGTAAAGTAACAGTGAGTCGCAGGGAATACCAAAAAATATCACATCGAAGAACACTTTGAGACTTTTCATAGATGTACTAAGGATTGAACATTGAATGAATTCCAAAGAACTTAATAATCGCAATGACATCTTTAAAACCTCACAGTATCTTTCGAGAATGCTTCACAGCAACACGTATCATTGCAGCCGAGATACGGAAATTTCATGTTAATAGGTTGTTCGATTTTCGTCTTAGGTTCTAGAAAATTGCAATACCTATTTATTCGTATATTCGTGCAAAATGTTTTAATTTTTTTTCAGAAAATCATAGGTTGTTTCAAGGGCATAATAATAATAATAATTCATTGCTAACATTGGTTATAACACGAGCGTTCTAGAAAATTCGACATCAAGTAGGCTATGGATTTTCGAAGGTTTTTCGGCTTCAGTCTCGGAATATTGACAAAGCCAAACGGTAGTCTACAGAATACTAAAATATGAACTTGCTTATTTCTTCCTGAGTACAATTCATGAACTTGAAAAAATATAATCAAAGTGACCTCTACCACGCCTCAAATAATATTTCAACAAAAAAAGGGGAAATGGTGTACAGACAACGAATGAAAAAAATTGACTTATCTAAGAAGTCCGTCTACCTTCTCCTGTATACATATAATTAGTACAAACTCAGCTATTTTGATGGCCAGTCCATTAGGTTTAAATTTTCATGAGTAGATTTTTCGACGTCCATATACATATACCTAGATGGATATTATGATAAAATTATTGTTATAGTGATAGCTCATTGTCATTCGAACCGAGAAGGCTAACATTTTTAGGAGCTGTGGATTCAACATTTCTCGGTAAATAAATTGATTTTTTTTTTGGATATGAGAAGGAGTGGCATAAATTAATAATTATTTTCAATGAAATAAAAATTATGAATATATTTGATTGTCCAGCAAGAAATTGAGTATTATTCCTTGTCAGGTAGGACAATGTATCATACCGAATAAAATTCAAACCTCCATTTTGACTATTTTCGATTGATTTCAAAGCAATCAAATTTGGCCTAGGTCGTGTTGAAATTTTACCGGCCATAATCATTCCTTAATATCGAATCTACAATATCTGCTCATCGTTTTTTCGTCTGATTTATCCATTTCATTCCTGAATATGCCTCATAACAAAATTACAAAGTTCACAAGATCACTGCCATTGAATTCAAATTTGAATCAAAACAAACAAAAGCCGCTTGTGAATTCAATCCTTTCGTCCCTCCTGAGATCAAAATATATTCAAAGCGAAGTCAGAAGTCGACCCGATTGACCATAGCAGGGGAGTCAAGCCTCTAATGCCATTCTAAAGGTTGAGATATTCTCTACTAGAGACTAGGATCTGGGATATTATGAACTACAGAATACCCAGCCTTTCGAATCTTCTCTCGTGCACGTACAGTAAAATAGTATAGCGCCAAGGTAGTCTGGTGTTGTTCGAGATTTTCACTTTTTCGATGAGGATGAATGAACTGAATATTACATTTTTCCATTGACCAAACATTCTTAATTTAAAATTTGAATTTAATTTCTAAAAATTATGATGGTTCACTTGAGTCCGAAATATTCGTATTTCATAGAAATTTGGCTCTAAGCTGTATGATGAGGCTAAGCCTTCCTTGCCCACTCTGACGAGTCGCCCTTGATATGTAATAGTTCAATTTTTTCAGAAAGCTCTGCAAGTCGAAAAATTGAAAATATCTGCTTCCTGATTTATCATAATTCCAAAATAACACTGTAAAGTCTAAGTTTGAAAACTATCTATCTATCAGCACACCTGTTCTTTCCTTCAAAATTTTCAATAATAATTATTATTAAAATGTTCGTAGAAAAAAAGTAACAAGTGTACAGGTAAAGAAGGACAGATTGATAATATTAATAATAATAATAATAATAATAATAATATATATTTATTTCCAGAATTGCCACCAAAATAACAAAATGAAAATAAGTCAAAATTCATACATAATTAAACAAGAGTTTACACAATATCAGTTGAATTAAACAGTATTATAATCGAAATAATCCCTAAATTCAAGTAATGTGTATGGTTCGCAACTAACTAACACTGAAAATATTTCCTTTTTGAACAAATCGTATCGAACAATATTTCTTATTTTCTTTGGCAGAAAGTTAAATAACTTAATACACATATAAGGTATGTTACATTCAGTAATGGACAATTTGTGAACAGGAAAAAAATATTCATACATTCTTCTTGTGTTATTCAGGTTGATACAGTCTTTGAAGTAAAATTTATTTTTATGAAAAAATAAAAGAACTCTGTATATATACAAGCCAGGTAAAGTAAGGATACCATTCTTCCTGAATATACCCCTACACGATTGTCTGTACTTCATAAAGAACATTGTGCGAATTGCAAGCTTCTGTGTGATGAATACCTGTTCGGATTGTGAGCTTGCCCCCCAAAAAATTACCCCATATGACAGTAAAGATTGAAAATTTGCGAAATATATTATTTTCAAGCAGTTTGCATCTATTTGGTCCCTGACAGCCCTTAACATATATATTATGGAATTCAATTTTGTTGACAGCATTTCACAGTGTATTCCCCAATTAAGATGCCTATCAATTGTTACCCCCAAAAGTTTAGTGTGAGGATTTATCTGAATCTCTCCACTATCAAAAGCGATTTTATCTGGGTACAACAAGTTTGATCGTACACTTGAGAACATCAGCACATTAGTTTTACTTTCATTAAGAACGAGACCATTATGTGTGCACCAGTTTTTTATCTGTGACATAGTCGTTATTAGAGTTTGGGCGGCTGTGCTAACATTTTGGCAAGATACCAAAATATTACAGTCATCCGCATATAAAAAAGTTTTTATTGTCCTGTTGTCAGGACCCAGGTTTTGGGCTTGCATTATTGATGTTCGTAGAGCAAAAGTCTCTGATAGGTCATCAATATAGACGACAAACAGAAACGGACCCATGATAGTGCCTTGTGGTACACCTTTACAAATTGTTCTCTCAGAGGAAACGAAGTTCGCATCCCCCCTGCGCAAAACAACCATCTGTTTCCTATCATTAAGATAGCTTTCCAGTAGTTTGAGTGTGTTTCCCCTAATACCGTACTTCTCAAGCTTCCTCAATAATACTTGATGTTCGACACAGTCAAAGGCTCTTGAGAAATCAACAAATAGCCCTGCTGGAATTTCACCCTTTTCAAGGGAAAGTATTATATTTTGAAGAAATTCAAATATAGCAGTGTCAGTGCCTCGATTTTCAGTGAAACCATGTTGATTCTTGGACAAAACATTGAATTTTTTAAAAAACTCCACCAAACGATTGACCAAAATCTTCTCAAAAATCTTAGCAAATGATGTTATGAGACTTATTGGTCTGTAATTCGAGAGATCGTCAGAATCACCTTTCTTGTGACATGGTATTACCTGAGATATTTTCATAGCATCTGGAAAGATACCTGCCTCAAAAGCACAATTTACTATGTAACATAGGGGTCCACTTATACTTTTAATATGCTGTTTGATAACAGTCATAGGTATTCCATCGTGACCAGAGGAGTTTTTGTTCTTCATCCTCCTTACTACATAGAGCAACTCAGACTCAGGAATCTCAAACAAACAGAATGAGTTAGAAATGCGTCTTTCAATACTGACATTAATGGAATGATCGATATTACTGCATAAGTTGGAGGTGATATTAATGAAAAATTCATTGAATTTATGTGCTAATTTATACAGTGAACTCTCGATAAATCGAACATCGATAAGTCGAATTCTTAGGTAAATCGAAAAGTTCTTCTGTTACCCAGTGTAATTTCACCTCAATGAGTCAAACATTGTTCTTGATTCTTGAAGGTCTAGAAGATGAGTCTAACTGCTGGAAGGGTTGTATAGAGAACCACCACCTCCATAAATTGTACTCCCGACCACCATCGCCTTTATGGGTCGAACTTTTAGATCTAATCACTCGTGTTCATAATCGAGCCATGGTTCGATCAATTCTCGGAATAGTTGACATCACTTGACGAATAACAGATTGAATTACCAAACTTTACTTGCTGGCTAATGCAAATAACTTAATTTTTCTTGAAGATGTACCGCTGACAGTACGATTGCGAATTATTTTTAACCTAATGACGCTTAGCATGAACATATCCGTATAATAAACATGAAAATGAATGAAAAAATTAACAAAATTTAAGATAATGCTCAAATTATCTCTCACAATTTCTAGTACATGCATGCAGTCACGGCTTACTTCTGCAATTGTTACCAGCGTTCTTTAGAGTCTGTGGTACATCTTCGGATTGCTATTGAAAAAAAATTAACGTATTCAGCAAGCAGCTAACAATTGGTATATGGCAATTTTATATGTGATCTATCAAATCATATCAACTTTTTCAAGAACTGTCAAAAGTGATCGAAACAATGCCCGCTTAGGAATCATCTGTGAAATAGCGGATATCTGACTAACTTGAAAAAGTCTGTTACCTGCTCGGTTTTCTGGCCACATTTTTTCATTTCATGAAGGAATTATGGGCGTATAAATCTTTTTGCTGACAAAGGAGATGGTTAACAAAACAACGAAAATTTTCCTTTTCATTTGTACACTGAGTTCATAATACTCTTTTTGAGTAGGTTTCAATTCTTTCATCAAGATTTTATGAGGGAAGCAGTTGCAGCCATTTATAACCCTTTATATCTCGGATTAGCTGAATTTTTAGTGAACACTTTTTCTCAAGAAATGATGCCCATCTCCTCAGTTTTGAAAAACATATTTATCGATAGATAAATAGATATATGTCTTTATTTCAGATGATATTTTCTTACAGGGAAACACAAAAATTAAACAGCACAAATAATAAATTCAACAAGACTTAAATAATCTTCCAAAAAATTATTCCGTATTTGATAAGAGATATATTATCTTCTTCGTATCATCTTGAATGTATTTATTCATTATTCTCATGGCATAACATACTTTGTTCAATTTATTCAGAAGGTCCTCTATATGATTTGAGCATTGCAGAAACTCATCTCAAACGACCCCCAGAAAACTGGTAAACTTCGAAGTTCTTACTTCATCCTCACCAGAATTCATCATCATTGGCTGGTCATCTTTTGATCCGTAAGATCGAAAAACAACTACATCAGTGTTATTTTCATTCAGAATGAATTTTTTCCGCGATAGCCATTCTTGGATTCCTCTCATTTCAGCTGTAGATCATTATAATATCACATTTCGCTATTAAAAAATTCGAATCATTCACAAAATTGGTCGACTCTGTATCTTCAATCTCTGCAACCTCACATATATCATTAATCACTATTAAAAATAATAATACTCCGAGGATGCTTTCCTGTGGTACACTTAATTTATTCATAAGCCAAGTTGAGAAAGATGTTCGGCCATCTATAGCTACTCCCACATACTGCTAACGATCAATATGTTTTCGATATAATATGAAAAAATAGATCTTTTTGAGTGATAGTTTATTTTATATTTGAAATTTTCGATTTCATATATGATAATACAAATTCGAAAATATTTCATTTGATATTATTTTTTTTAATTTGAGCGATAATTTATTCGTTTCTCTTTTGAAAAAAACTGATTTGAATGACATCTAATATTGAAGAGATATTAGAAAAAAACATAGGGACTCCCACTCCGCGCGACAGCCCTCATGTACCAGCTATGAGCGCCGGCTCCGGAAGGTTAAGTTCGCGTAATATGAAAGGAATTAACATGTGTTCATGATTGAATAAACTCACTGAATGCATTTGAGAGAATAGGTGCAGACGTTAAATGGCAACGCTGTTGGTCGTCTAAAAAACGTGGGGTATACATAATATATACGTTCGGTCGTCAAAGTCTACGAACATGAACGGACGTGAGATAGCACTGAAGTGACTGGAAAAAAAATTGGTGAATAAGAAAAACTGAGTACGACACTAGAACCTACAACAACTCGTTCCATCATATACATCATAAGATCTGCGAGAACCCCGGTATTTCTGATGGACCCCAAAAGCCTGGATTTATACGGGACGTCTATCAGCACTAGGATGTATATATATATATATATATATATATATTATATATATATATATATATATATATATATATATATATATACACAATATAAGGAAAAATAATGAGGGATCGGTGAAGTACATGGAAAAAATTTAACGGACATAACCCTCTGAAACGAAAATGAACCGTAGACAGCTGTTTCGGGCTTTCGGCCCTCATCAGTACGGTGAAAAGTTGGAAATTGAAATCACATAACGGAGTCAACACAAGGGAGCCAGCCGCACATTTGCCCTGGAATGCAGGGTCTTTCAACCGAAATCGCAAATGTGCGGCTGGCTCCCTTGTGTTGACTCCGTTATGTGATTTCAATTTCCAACTTTTCACCGTACTGATGAGGGCCGAAAGCCCGAAACAGCTGTCTACGGTTCATTTTCGTTTCAGAGGGTTATGTCCGTTAAATCTTTTCCATATATAAATATACATATATATAAAATGAAAATAGAAATAATTAATAATTTCGCCGTTCTTTCAATTTATTATTAAATTATTATTTTATTATTGAGTGACGATTGGTTACTTCAATCTGCCCACCTAGCCGAGCACCCGAAATAATTTAATTATATATATATATATATATATATATACAGGGTGTCCCGTAAAGACCACGTCAAACGAAAACGGAAAGTAGATCAGAATATGCTCTACCTGATGTGAAAAAATCGTTCATATGAAAGTCTCACAGTTTTCGAGATATTTGATGTTTAATGAAAATGTTGAATTTTTTCACTTAAAATGCTTTCTCTCTTGCGGAAGCTACAATTAAATACTTTTCGAATCAGTTTTCTTTCCGTAAATATTGTTGAATGATTACTTCAATTCATGCAATTAAAAATAGCACAAAATATTATACAGGAATTCTGAAAAAAAAAATTAAAATCCCTTCAGAACTGAAGGAAGTTTTTTGTACTGAATTCTATCTGACGTGGTATCAAAAAAGACGCTAGACCTTTTCTGCATATTACGTTGAAAAGTTGTTCATCTTGTGAGGTTTCCGAAAAGATAAAATACAGGTGATAACCTCCTTCTCGAAAAAAGATATTTGAATGTTTACCGAAAATGGAGCATTTCTGTGAAAAACTGATTTTTTCACCTTTTCCACAAATCCTTTCATTTTGCAGATTCTGAAGTTACATATTGAATAATTCTCTTGAAAAATGTCAGTTAGTCCTTAAATTACTTATTAAGTGAAATTATTCATTAATTGCAATGATATAATATAATAACGCACAGGACCTTCAACATCAACAAATCTATTGTGAATAAACTTTAAAAATATCAATAATAAAAATTCAGGATTCGTATTAGAGCAGATGCTCAAAATGACACCCCCTTCGCTGATACATGCCTGCATCTATTGAGAATTGACCTTTTCAAACCATACAAACTTCCCCCCGCTATTTTGGATGCTGAAATACGAATGCGGTCCCTTAGTTGTGCTTCATCTCTTATGGGATTCGAATAATTTTCGTTTTTTGAAAAACCCCAATGAAAAAATCCAAAGGATTTAAGTCTGGTGAACGGGGAGGCCACAAAATGTCACCGCCCCTTCCGACTGTAGTGTACTGGGCACCCGTCGTGTTGAAACCATAGAATACGTCGCATTTCCAGTTTTATATCTTCTGAGAGTAAGGGTGCACTGTTCCTTAGAAAATTCAAATAATTAGTGCCGTTTAATGATTGCGGCAATTTTGTCGGACCGAATATTTTTCCATCGTATATTCCAGTCCATAAATTCACCGTAAATCGATATTCGGATCTATCTTGCCTTATATTGTGCGGATTCTCGATGTTCAAACTATGAAGATTATGACAATTGATATACCAGCTTTGAGTAGAGGAAGACTCATCAGTCCAAAGGATATTATTGAAAAAATCGGGATTTGCTGTCTGTTTCAGCAACATTTGTTGACAAAATTCTACTCGGGCTTGGTAGTAGGTGTTGAACTCTCTGAATATGGTAGTGGTAATATTTGTGTTTCTTTAGGATTCTATGGGCACTTGATTTTGATATGCCTGTCATGAGCTCTTTCATTCTGGTTGATACTGAAGGATTATTTTCGACTTCATTCGAAATGGGGTCATCCTCCACGATCGAAGGCCGGCCACTACTTTTACGACTCCCAGGAACTCTTCCTTCGACAATTGCATTATGGGTCGGATAAAAACTTCGTAATTGGGATGTCGGCGATAGGGGTACCGCTCTGAATAAAGCCTCGATGCTGCTCTCGAATTAAGACGTACTTCTCCATAAATAAGGTGCATGTCGGCGTATTCTCTTGCAGTATACGAAACATTTTCTGTAGACATTTTACCCAGTAAACTGATACGCCTTAACTTCCACTAGATGAAAATGAACGTTTCCATAAATACCTTAAGTTTGAATCATTGAATCGCACCACATCATATCGATGTTCGAGAGTTCTTTAGGCAAAGAAAAAGAAATATAAAACTCAGTCAGTGAATTGGCATCTTAATAACATTTTATTGATTTGTTGATTGATTATTTTCAGCAGGAAGTGCAAAATGAAAGTATTTATGAAAAATGTGAAAAAATCAGTTTTTCACAGAAATGCTCCATTTTCGATAAACATTTGAATATCTTTCTTTCTGAAGAAGGTTATCACCTGTATTATACCTTTTCGGAATCCTCACAAAATAGGCAACTTTTTAACGTAATATGCAAAAAGGTCCAGTGTCTTTTTTTTACACAAAGTCAGATAGAATTCAATACCAAAAACACTTCCTTCAAAACATGAATTTAAAATTTTTTTTTTCAGAATCCCTGTATAATATTTTGTGCTATTTTTCATTGCATAAATTGAAGTAATCATTCGACAATATTTACGGAAAAAACTGATTCAAAAAGTATTCAATTGTAGCTTCCGCAAGAGAGAAAGCATTGTAAGTGTAAAAATTCAACATTTTCATTAAACATCAAATATCTCGAAAACTGCGAGACTTTCATATGAACGATTTTTTCACATCAGATAGAGCACATTCTGAACTACATTCCGTTTTCGTTTGACGTGGTCTTTACGGGACACCCTGTATATATATATATATATATATATATATATAATTTTTATAGTGGGTTGGCAGCAGCTGATAAATTAAACTCTTTTTTTTTCTCAAGCTTTCGAGACTTTATTGTCTCTTCCTCAGGAGAACTAAAATGAAAAGATATAATATCACATGGTACAAAATATAAAATACTACTTACGAAATTGAGATTTCAATCTAAGATATTCTGAATCATGAATGGATACATCAAATACAAGGGAAGAAAATTTTTTTTTAAAGAATCTTTGACTTTTGTCAGGAACTTACAATGTCGATTTTTTTATTATGACTAGGTGAAAGTGACAGACAAATTTCTCTCATTATAATGATCAGGTTCGTTATTCGTCTGTGTTTGAATGAGGTTGTATTGTGTTCAGAGGAGAGTTTTTTTATCTAAGGGTTTGGGCGCACGGCGAGTCTACCACTTCATCTTAGAATGACCGCAAGTGAGAACGAAGTATTGCATAAAGCTATTCGTGATTCGCGCGACGATATCAAGAAACACTTCGATTCTGTTATAGCGAATTTAACCTCTAGCCTGAATGATGCCAAAAATAGGATCACCCTTCTCGAGCAGGAGAACTTGAACCTGAAAAGGGCCGTGAAGTTTTTTGAAAAAAAGGATAGAAAGAACAACTTGATCATATCTGGTCTACAATTGAGTGATGAGGTCTGTAGGGACCACTTCCAGCTATCTGATGCCATTGTGGATTTCTTCAAGGAATATTTAGACTTCGTCTTGGACAGGCATCAAATTAATAACATCTTTTGCTTAGGTGGTACCGATAGAAAAGTTATAAAATTGGAGTTGAATTCTTTTTTGACCAAGGCGCAGATTCTGAAGCGGAGAGAAAATCTGAAGAACACGAAGATCTATTTTGGTCACGATCTTACATTCGAGGAGCAGAAGGATCATAAAGTTCTTCTGCAACATCTCAAAACAGCTCGTTCGAAAGGTTATAGTGCTAGAATTAGGAATCATTCTTTGATTGTGGACGGTGAGGTTTACTCTGTCGAACAGTTGAAGGAGACTAACGTGTACCTTTTGCCTGAGCAAAAATCTAATAGTGCTCCGCCTACACCGGATCGCAACGCCCAACATCTCGATCATTATCAGGGCTCAAACGACTCAAAACTCCAGCCCTCTGAACACCGGGATTTAACTTCGGAGCCCAAGCCTGCTGCAAATAGTGATCAAAAGGAGAAAACAATTGCCTCACTCAGTCAGCATAAACAACTGAAGAAAGTTAAGGCCGGTGCTGTTGTGGGTGCTGAAAAAAAGGCGGCTTTACGCAGTGCTACCACTACTAAATCTCCCTCATTGAGATAGTTCGTGCGATATAGAAACCATAAGGTGGGTGGAACGCTTTAGAGTTCTGATATCCCGTATCGGATTGATATCGATAATTCACATGTAAATTGTGTTTTTTCTCATGTACTGTGCGATTTGATTCTTCGATCTTCCATTGAATATTTATGAATGAAATTTTCTCGTCTTTTGTGTATTTCAGCTGAATCGGATTACTTAAATGTTCAACTTTATTTTATTATTGCAGTTTCAAATAGTATTTCACTTTAATCATATATATGTATATAATATTCTATACTTCTTGGCACACTTCAGTTTACTTCGGTATTTATTTACTGTTTTTTATTGTTCGGGAGAGATGAGAATCGCTCATTTGAATGTGCGCTCATTATTACCTACCTTCAGTGGGTTCAATGATCTTGTATCATCTAATGATTTTGACCTTATTGGGGTGACGGAAACGTGGTTGAGTGGTGATGAGCCATCCAAGTCAATTTTTTTGTCTGATTATAATTTATTCAGAAAGGATAGGAGTTCTAGGGGTGGCGGAATATGCGTTTATGTCAGAAAATGTTTTCGAGCGGAGATTGTATCAATTGATTTTGCTGTCAGTAGCCCTGTTGAGTTCTTATGGTTGAAGATTAAATCAGGGAGCACTGAGTTTTTGTTGGGTGTTGTTTATAGGCCTCCTAATAGGACGAAGCGTTCATCTAAAATGTCCTCCTTCGTTAGTGATGTTGATGATATGATATCGCAGATTCTTCCGTTGTCAAATTTCGTGGTCTTTATGGGTGATGTTAATATTGATGTTTCGCGAACCAATCCCTTGTCAGATTGTCTTGAAATGTATGGTTTCAACCAGATAATTACTGAACCCACTAGGATAACGGATCGATCGTCGACTCTTATCGACCCTATCTTCACGAATTGTCCTAGTGATTTCGTTGAGGGAGTGGGCACTTTGAATGCTGATTGCGTGGGGGACCATCGTCTGGTTTTTGCTGACTTGCGTGTTGATTCTCGTCACCGTGAACACAAGTTTGTCACATATAGAGATTTTTCCAGCTTCGATGATGACACATTTCTTCGGGATTTGCGAGGTCACCCTTGGCATAGATTGCTTAGAGAGCCTGACGTTGACAGAAAGGTAGGGATGTTGAACAGTTTCTTGATTCGAACCTTCGATTTGCATGCGCCCTTAAAAAGGAGACGGGTGACTAGACCGAAGGCCCCGTGGCTTGGAGCCCACATCAAGAATTTGATGAGAGAGCGAGATTTGGCTCTGTCTAGATTTAGGAAAACTAGACTTTCCGATGATTGGTGCACGTATAGGAAGCTTCGCAATCGTACATTAGCCGAGGTAAGAAAAACTAAGAAGAGCTATATCTTTGAAGCAATGGGTACGAGTGGCCGTCGTGGTTGGCGTGCACTCTCTGAGCTCAAGGTAGCGGGGTCCGCTGACTCTGTCATTCCAGATGAGTTTGCTGATCCGAATTTAATCAATCAATTTTCGAGTCAATTCAACGGTGACTCAGGTGATGAAAACTGTGCTAATTTGATTCAATTCTATAACATGAAAAGACATAGCGGTTCCCATTCCTTCGAGTTTACGTTAGTTTCTACCTCTGATATTGAACGGATATTAAATCTTATAACTTCAAATGCGCTTGGCACCGATGGTATTTCTGTTAGGATGCTCAAGTGTTCCGCTCCGGTTGTTGTTCCCTATATTGTTAATGTCATTAATACTTGTATTTTGTCAGGCAATTTCCCTGCGGCTTGGAAGAGTGCGATTGGAAGACCAAGCTTTTCAGATTTGCGAATAATAAGCATATTACCGACTTTGTCCAAGGTATTTGAAAAGGCTCTTTCTGAGCAAATGTATTTGTTTTTTTCCGAAAATAACTTATTACCTGACTATCAGGCTGGTTTCCGTAAATCTTTTAGTACTTCAACTGCTCTGGCAACAGTAACTGATTCCATCTTTCATAATTTAGATAAAAAACTGGTGTCTATTTTAATTCTATTAGACTTTCGAAAGGCCTTTGACACAATCAACCATCTTTTATTATGTGCGAAATTGAAGTTTTACGGGTTTACACCCCTTGCTGTTGCCTTGATCAGATCTTATCTGTCATTGCGGAGTCAGGTGGTTCAGGTTAATGAGAGTACTTCCGAGTCGGTCCTTCTTCGATCTGGGGTTCCGCAGGGGTCAATTTTGGGCCCACTCCTTTTTTTGATCTATACCGCTAATTTGCTTGACGTCTTGCAGTTTTGTCTTGCACAGGCTTATGCCGATGACAAGCAGCTAATTTATTCATTCGATATGTGTAACCTAGATGTGGCTTCCCAGCAGGTGAATTGTGACCTTGAAAGTGTTTGTAGTGTGGCTGCTTCACATAATTTGAAGTTGAATATAGGCAAATGCAAGTTTTTGATTTTTTCCAGTGATCGTCAGTATGGTATGGTGAAGAACAATCTGCAATTGTGCATTTACGGCCAGCCTCTCACATTGTGTGACACCGTGAAGAACCTTGGTGTGACTTTTGATAGTGGGCTTGATTTTTCCAGTCATGTAGCCGGTATTTTGAAGACAGCATTCCACCGGCTGAGAGTTGTTTATGGGTGTCGTCGCTTTTTGACATTCAATGTGAGGAAATGTTTAGCTGAGTCCTTGATTATTTCTTTGTTTGATTATTGTGATATTGTTTATGGATCGTGCATCAACTCTTATGTGAGATACCGTATTCAGCTTGTTCAGAACTGGTGCTGCCGCTTCATTTTCGGGTTGAGGAAATATGATCACGTTTCTCAGAAGATTCGTGAGTTGGGTTGGTTGAGGATGGATGAAAGAAGGGCCCTACATTTTCGCTGTTTCGTTTATAAACTGCTTAAGACCCAGTATTGTGTTGCTCTTCATGGGAGGCTCATTCCGAGGAGTTCGGTGCATTCAGTCAACATCAGACGCTCCTTTTCTTTCACGGTTCCTGTACATCGTACTGCTAAATTTCAGAGGTGTTTCTCTTACAATGCGGTAAAGTTTTTAAATAGTGTGGATAGTAGCGTTTTCAGCCTCAGCTATTCACAGTTCAGAAGTCAGATGGTTGTCTCTCTCACGAATAATTAATTACAGTATTTTTTTTCCTCTTTATTGTTAGGTATCATGTAACTTATGATTTTTTTTTTTGTGATATTTATCTCATTGTGTACTCATGTAAAGACAGCCAAACGGGGTTGAGTGTAAGAATAGTCTTATGACTAAACTCCGCCTCGGCATGGTTAGTCTAACATCCCATTATGTCATGTAACTTTGTACATGTTGCATAAAATAAAGTCGATTTATTATTATTATTATTATTATTATCAGGTGGTTTATTTTTTATTGAATCAATCTCTATTAAGTATGAATAAATCAAACTGAGTCCTGAAATATCTTTTTTAGAGTTGATTGCATTTTCGTTTTGGGATATTCTCACCATTTCCAGAAATGTTCTTTTTTTCATGTTTTCCTCTGTGTCTAAAATTTTAACATTATCGAAGTCAGGTTGGTGGTTCTTAGTTAAAGCATGTACTGTTAATGCACATGCATCTTTTTTAGTCCTTATGTTGCTTTTATGAAGAGCAATTCTTTGTTTCAATTTTGTCGAGGTTTGTCCGATGTAACATTCTTCACAGTTCATGCAGTCAATTTTGTAAACAACATCAGCTTTATTTAAGGGAATAATTTTGTCTTTGATTTTTGTGAATAAGGATCTTACAGCTTTAATGTTTTTTGTTGTGATCTTGAATTTATCAGCAGGAATTAAATTTCGTATTCTCTTCAGGAGATGTTCTTCATATGGTAGGACTCTGTATTGTAAAGTTCGAGTATCATTCTGGTTTAACGGGTTTTCGGGATGTTGTTGATTATGGGCGTCAATTTCTGTAGTGTTCGGAGTGTTGTAAAGGATTTTCCTAAGCCATCGTTTTGGATAACCATTATTTAAAAGAAGATTTTCGAGAATTTCAAGATTTTTTTATTTAAAGTTCTCATGTGATATTCTTAAAATTCTTGATTTAAGGTTACGTACAGTATTTATTTTCATCTGAATGGGGTGATATGATGACCAGTGTAAGTATCTCCCTGATGATAGCGGTTTTCTATACCAATCTGAAATAAGTTGGTTATCCTTTCTGATGACCCTGACATCCAGAAATGGTACTGAATTATTATTTTCTCTTTCAACTGTGAAATAAAGTCTTGAAAGCTTGAAAAAGAAAAAAGAGTTTAATTTATCATCTACTGCCAACCCACTATAAAAATCAATTCATATTCACAATTCAGCAACGATTTTCTTCATATATATATATATATATATATATATATATATATATATGGAAAAAGATCACAGTCGTACTTATTTGTATTGAATTTGATTCAAATGTAATTTATAGAATAAATTGCAGTGACTGTCAAGCTACATATGTGGGTCAAACCTCACAGTGGTTGAAAAATAGACTGAACATACATAGGAGTGACATAAAAAAGAAAAATATAAGATGTGCCCTGACCAAACATTCAGTTGAACAAGAACATCACATAGATTTTGACAGTGTTGAGATTGTAGATAAGACATCTAGTTACAATAAAAGATTAATAATGGAAATGATACACATACAACGAGAACAAAACAGCATAAACAAGAAGTCAGATGTGCAAAATTTAAGCAATATATATACATTCCTATTGTCTATCGCCAAGAAAAAGAACTAAGATAGTCAGTGTTTATCTGTGTTACTACACCATAGAGTTTTTCGACATATGTCATATTTTCAGCTATGAATTTTATTATCAATTGCCGTTTTGTTTTTATGAGAAAAAGTTTTGAAGGCTTGATATTTCATGTGATTTAAGCAGCTATTTCAATGATCATTTTCATTCAAACAAGAGTATTGTAAATCTCACTTTTCTGTAAGTTTAATTCTTATAAAATTTCAAAAACTAATATTGATTGTGAACTGCTTTTGTAGTAGCCCTGAGGAAGAAACAAATGTGTTTCGAAAGCTTGGCGTAGAATAAAGAGATTAATAGTATATTCTAAAACAAGTTGCAGAATGAGCTCCCAATCCAACACGAATGCGAAGTTCGAAAACGAGCGACGAAGGAGCGAGTTTTCGATAGCATGAGTGTTGGAATTGCCTTCTGCAACGAGTATTAGACGGTATTTTCTCTATTTCAGTCAATTCTTGTGAAATACTCTCGAAATTCAAATGAAAATTCATATTAGTGACTTTTGTTTTGCATCTTGGCAGTTGGTGTGACATACGAAATTTGACAGATCACGGATTTTGAATCCGTGTTGATTTGATTCGAAACTTGATTCGATGTGAGGTCAGTACTGACAACCAAAAAACGAAAAATATAACTGAAAACAATGCTGTAATGAGTTTCATTACAGCACTACTTTTAGTACTGTAATGAACTCATTACGATACTGAAATAGAGAAATCAAATTTCAGTCGATTCCCTTATCCTCCAAATATATATATATATATATATATATATATATATATATATATATATATATATATATATATATGAAAAAATATTCGGATTTCATTTTTCCTGAATCAAGCTATGAATTAGCTGTCAATTCGACTTTACATGTCATAAAATTGAAAAAATTTACAAGCTTCAATATTTTCATTTCCAAAAATGTATATTTTACTATAATTATTTTCAATATTTTCTGATGTCAGTTATTTTAATTCCATCTTCTTGTACAATCTCAATTTCGTAAGTTTTTCATGAATTCATTTTATACCTGAACATTTTTCATTACATTGTATATGTTTGTAGGTTTGTATATAGTTCTCCTGAAGAAGAGATAAATAAATCTCGAAAGCTCGAGTGAGAAAAAAAGAGTATCCATATCAGTTGCTGCTATTCCCAATACAGAAATATTTATTATTAACTATCCAGCAAATAACTATTGATTATATAATTATGTTGTTTGAGGGAAAAACACCGTTTTTAAAAACAGCTTTATTTAGAACGTTTGATAAGGGACAATAGACACTAGTCTCACAATTATTACTACTGTAGTGCATCTAATGTTGAAATATAAAATAGACGATTACTAATATTGCGGATGCAGCACCTTTCCCAATGTTCATAAATATATCGTAACAGGTGACACAGATACAGAAGTACAACGTACTCTATTGTGAATTGACATAGTTAATAGTGAGTAGATGTAGACTAATAAATAGTTAAGAGGAAGGTATTCTTATTGGGAACCCTTACCAATGACCCAAGTTACTACATGGCGATCCTGATGGCGAAGCCTGGGAAATTTTCGAACAATTGGTGTGAGTGTGAATAGGAAGAGAAGTGAAAATGGGGTCAAGCCAGTCAAGGCAGGAAAAGGAAGAAATTATAATCGCACAGGCAGGCAATAGTGGCGGCCAAACTAACGAACAAGAAAAAATTTCTACGCGAGAAGTGTGCGAGGTGATAATCTTAATCCTGGTGATAGCGGTGGCCAGCTCGTACATTTTCAGTATGTGCAGAAAGAGACTGGAAAAGAAGATTAGGAAAGAGGTGACCAGAAGCCAGATGTTGGCACCAATCGGCAGCGCCCAGGTGTAGTGTAGTGGTAAGCAGACTACAAAACGATACTAATGACTTTAATTGAATCTTTTGTTTTCGGGAATAATAGTTTTACCTAATTTTTTTAACTTGATGTATGGCAGTTAATAATTTAAATGAAATTTTGGAATCCCTGAAATCTATAAAAGTATATCTGAGGAAAATTGGCCCTGAAAGGCGAAAAAAGAAGATTCTCGATATTAAAATTAAAGAAGCCAAAATTATCTATGAACAATTTGAGGATGATTTTAAGGAAATTCAGAAACATTTTGCAGACGTTCCTACCGATATATTGAGCGCAATTCAGCAATTTTCCTCCGAAATACGGGATACATATAGTTCAATATTAAATGTACAGATCAAGGAGAGCCCAAGTTCGATAGAAATGGAGTCTTTCGATTTGAAAACTGCTTCATCTTTGCTACCTATGCTCAATGATAGCGAAGATACGACTAAACAATTGATAGATGCTACGGAATTCTATGATTCAATGCTTAAAACAGATCAAAAGCAGCATCTTATAAAATTTGTATTGAAAACTAGATTATCTCCAAGTGCTAAACTTCGTTTAAATAAGGAATATGCTTCAACATCTTCGTTAGTGGATGATATGAAAAAACATCTCCTCACGATTAAATCGGATACTACTCTCCAAACTAAATTAATAAATTCACGTCAAGGAAATAGGTCGATTGAATCCTTCGGTAAATCTCTAGAAGAACTTTTTGTTGATTTGACAATTTCACAGGCCAAAGGTGATGACAATGCATATTCGGTTTTGAAACCTATTAATGAGCGGAATGCTATAAAGCAATTTGCGGACGGATTGAATAATAGACGATTAAGTACAATTATTTCAGCACGAGATTTTTCGTCTCTTAAAGATGCCATCCGTGCTGCACTAGACGAAGCTTCTGCTTCTACATCGGAAAATATTCAATCGATAAATCATTTTCAAGTACAGAGAGGTAGAAAATGGCAATATAGAGGCAGTGGCAGATCCAGAGGCCCATCACATAGATTTTGTGGTAATAATTTTAGATATAACGACAATCATAAACCAGATAAATTTGTAGGTCATGCGCCATCGAATGATAGTACTCGAAATTTTGCAGGACGCTCTCGTGGTCAAACACAGAGAACATTCAATACTCGAGGGAGACAATCGAGTCATCATTCACAAGAAAACAGAGTCTTTTATTTGAATGGCAAAGATAACGAAATCGCACAGAAAAATTCAAACAATCTGAAGTTTTTTCTTGACTCCGATAACTGATTCTATATTCGCTTGTTTGGGTTTGAATAATGTAGAGTTTTCAGTGGAATCAGAAAAATTTAAATTTTTAATAGACAGCGGAGCTTCACTCTGTGCAATCAAATTGGATTCTATTAGAGACAAATCCTTGATACGCAAAGATAATCTTACCGTGAACGGTATTTGTGGAAATATAACAGCTATCGGGAATATCTCATTAGAATTGCATACCAACGGTGTTACTTTCGAACAATTATTTTATGTATTTCGAGATATCCCTTGTAATTACAATGGTATTATAGGTCAAAATTTTTTGCAAAAATATAAAGGTATAATAAATTTTGAAGAGAACACGTTAATTCTAAATAATCGCCATAAGATGGTGGAGGTTTCTCTAAACTCTAAAAATGATTCGGTGCTGACAATTCCATCTAGATGCGAAATCATTGAGTACTTATCAATAAATACAGAAAAAGAATGTGTTGTGATCCCTCAGGAAATATGTGAAGGCGTTTTCCTAGCAGGAACCGTGGTGAAACCAAAGCATAATATCATACCTGTCAAAATCCTTAATACAAGAGAAACCGAAGTAACTCTCAAGAATTGTGTACCAGAAATTCATAATCTCGACAAATATCAAATATGTTCATTTAGCAAAATTACTGGAATTTCACCAACTAGAGTCAAAGAATTATTTTCATTGATAAACGTGAACGGTTTGAATAAGGAAGAACAATTGTCTATCGAAGAGCTATGTGCTAAATTCAGTGATATTTTCCATCTTCCAAACGATAAATTAACCACAACTACAGTTTTCAAACAAACTATCACCTTGAAACCGAATGAAGCACCAGTATATAGAAAACCGTACCGTATTCCTCATTCGCAAAAACAGGAGGTAGATAAGCAAATTGAAGATATGATAAAAAATGATGTTATAGAGGAGGCCCAGAGTGAATGGTCCTCTCCAATTTTATTAGTCCCAAAGAAAGCTGATAAAAATGGCAATAAGAAATGGAGGCTTGTAATCGACTTCAGATCATTAAACGAAAAAATTCAAGATGACAAATTCCCCCTTCCTAACATAGTAGACATTTTCGATTCGCTTACCGGAGCCGTATACTTTTCTCACTTAGACTTAAGTCAAGGTTATTACCAGGTAGAGCTAGCAGCTGACAGCAGACCGTACACAGCATTCTCTACTCATAAAAATCAGTATCAAATGAAAAGACTACCTATGGGATTGAAAATATCCTGCAGTGCGTTTTCACGGCTAATTTCAATTGCAATGACAGGATTAAATTACGAAAAATGTTTTTGTTATCTCGACGACTTGATTGTTTTTGGTAGAAATTTAGAACAACATAATCAGAATTTGCTGAAAGTGTTTTCCAGACTCAGAGAGGTTAATCTGAAATTAAACCCTTCTAAATGCGAATTCCTCAGAAAACAAATTTTATATTTAGGTCATATTATATCTTCTGAAGGTCTATCACCCGATCCTGATAAAACCAAAGTTCTTAAGTTATACCCAGTCCCAAAAAACACTGACGAAGTCAAAAGATTCATTGCCTTTGCTAATTATTACAGAAAATTCATTAGAAATTTTGCAGATATAGCTAATCCTCTGAATAAGTTATGCAGAAAATATTCTGAATTTCATTGGTCAGAAGAATGTCAAAGTGCTTTCGAAAAATTGAAAATCGCTCTTTCTACGGCGCCAGTGCTGGATTACCCCGATTTCTCAGATGACAACGAATTTATTTTGCAAACTGATGCAAGTGGAACATGCGCTGGTGCAGTCCTTTCTAACAAAAATAATAAGCCAGTGGCATTTGCCAGTCGACCCTTCAATAAATCCGAAACCAACTACTCTACTATAGAAAAAGAATTAGCGGCAGTAGTATGGGCAGTAAAATATTTTCGTCCTTATTTATTTGGTAGACATTTTAAAATTCGTACTGATCATAGGCCTCTCGTTTATCTTTTTAACCATTCAGATCCTTCTAGTCGTCTTACAAAATTTCGTTTGTGTCTACAAGAATATCAATATCATATTGAATATGTTAAAGGTTCAATGAACGGGCCAGCAGACGCGTTGTCTCGAATAACTTCAACGGAATTAAATGAAATGAATCGGAACGTACTTGCTGTTTTAACCAGGGCCCAGGCTAAAGCATCAAGAAACCTTCCTAATTTAGAAAAAACTTCAACGAATAATCGGTCTGATCAACCAAATGTCGTTGAAATTTTGAAAAAACCCAATGACGGTAGCGAATTAATCGTTCTCAAAAGAAACGATGATCTAAGTAGTTTTGGAAATACGGAGAACATATTGTCGGAAACAAGATGTGTATGTTATGAACCAAATACGAAGTTAGTTTATATCCACCCAGATACTCCATCGATAATCTCGCGAGACGAATTATTGAGAGATTTGGAAGAATTATGTAGAAGAATGAATATAAACGAGTTAATCATAGCGAAAAATGAATATAATGCATTTATAGTGGAGTATTTTATGAAGACAATTGCTAAGATAAAATGGACCGGTCCACGAATTTGCATAATTACAGGTGTGAAAAGAATTTTCAATCCTGATACGAAGAAACTTATACTTAACGACTTTCATATTTTACCGACAGCAGGACATTCGGGAGTCCGCAAAATGATCAATAATATACGAAGATATTATTATTGGCCTGGATTATCGAATGATTGTGCCTCTTATGTGAAAAAATGTGCGAATTGTAAAAAACACAAGTTTAGTAAACCCATAAAGGAACCAATGGTAATAACACCAACTGCTCATTCAGCCTTCGAAAAAGTTTACTTAGACATTGTCGGCCCTTTAGAAAAAGATGACAATGGTTTTATTTATGTTCTAACTTAACAATGCGATCTAACGAAATTTGTCGAAGCATATCCTTTAAAATCAAAAGATACAGTAACAGTAGCAAGAGCTTTCGTAGATAGGTTCATCTTAAGATACGGTGTTCCCTCAGAGATTGCTACTGATCAAGGAACAGAATTCATATCCAATACAATGGCAGAGATTTGCAATTTTTTAAGAATATCTCATATAAAAGCAACTGCATACCATCATCAGAGCATTGGATCTTTAGAAAATTCACATAAAACATTAAACTCTTTTTTAAGAATACAAATGAGGAACTATGGCTCTTCGTGGTCTTCATGGATCCCATATTTTTGTTTCATGTATAATACATCGTATCATTGTAGCACACGATACTCACCTTATGAAATGGTATTCGGAAAAAAGTGTAATTTGCCTAATAATCTAGTGAATAGCGACACTGTCGAACCATTATATAACGCGGATTCGTATCCTCTAGAACTCAAATTCAGATTGCAAAAAGCACAACAGGATGCAAGGCAAAATTTAGAATCCGAAAAATTCAAAAGAAAAGTGATATACGATAGACAGATCAATCCGATAACATACGAAAAAGACGATTTAATTTTGTTGAAAAGTGAAAGTGGAAATAAACTGCAAAGTCTTTACGAAGGTCCTTTCAGTGTAATAAAAGATGATTCTCCCAACGTTCGAATCAGCAAAAACGGCAAAGAGTGCGTGGTTCATAAGAATCGAACTAAACCTTTTGTGCGCGAGGTCAAGGACAAGTAACAATTAAGAAATAAAACCTGAATGTGAGATCGGATATCCGATATCATTACAAGTCAAATGTTTGATGTATAGTTAAGCTAGGTTAGTACTATGAAGAGTAAGCAAAGTGGGTTCATTATTCTATTGTAGTAAGGTTAATTAGTTATAGGAATTGGCATTGATAAAATTTTCATTTCCAAGTAATGAAAATTCTTCTTGAAATTCCGGGGAAGGTGTAGTGCATCTAATGTTGAAATATAAAATAGACGATTACTAATATTGCGGATGCAGCACCTTTCCCAATGTTCATAAATATATCGTAACAGGTGACACAGATACAGAAGTACAACGTACTCTATTGTGAATTGACATAGTTAGTAGTGAGTAGATGTAGACTAATAAATAGTTAAGAGGAAGGTATTCTTATTGGGAACCCTTACCAATGACCCAAGTTACTACACTACTATTCTTGACTGACAAATTATTCTTGTGCCTATTTATACCTTCGGTATTTACGATGTATTCAGCATAAGATAAGCGGCACGTGTGCGTAGTCAGCTAAAGTTAATATGGACATATTCAATAACAAATGAAGCTACAATGTATCGAGTATTTCAGAATACAGGGGGTGTATTATGTAATTCCTCCCCGCCTAAGTCAAAGGTATCACCTTTTGTAGGTGTAGCTTTGGAGAACCCTTTTCTAAAATAATAAAATAATAATAAGCAAGTAATAAAAATTAATAATGCAATGATCAAATAAAATAAAAATCTTGAAGGTTGTGGACTCCAGTGGTGGATTTCTTCCAATTCTATATCTGGGGTGTCTTCCTTCTTGTTGGTTTCTTCTAGGGATTCATTGTGGTATAACGGCTCCATTTTTGGTAAAATAATAAATTTTTCTTCTTCCGTTGAAGTAGTCGGGGTAATCTCTTTCTTTTCGTTGCTCAACGTACATTTGGTTTTGATAATCGCAATTGGAGGAGTGAAATGATGTTTGATTTGATGTTGGCATATTTCCATTAATTTCGAATTATGAATCGACAATACATTTCCATCTTCTAACAATTTAATATCGGGAGGATCGATGCTTCTTGATTTGGGACAGTCTTCTTTTTGATTTTTCAAAAGATTTTTGATGCAGTTTGGTGCTTCTGTCAGAGAATCTTGATTACAGAGAAAGTCTTCTTCTACAGGATAACATCGTTGTGTTGACCATTTTAGGATTTCTTCTTGAGTGAGCCAGTAAGGATCGGGATAAGGAATGGTTAAATTATTTTGTGGTAAATAATGTAACTTGTACAGATTGAAGCTTTTCAAATTCACTAAAGGAATCGATATAAGAAATAGTAATATTCGATTTTTAAATACAACTTTGGTATGACATAATTGATAATAGTCTTTCAAATGGTGTAAAGGTATAATAGTATTATTTTTTATTAATTCTGAAAATTTGGAATAAGGTAAAATCGACTCATGTAATAGATGTAACCTTGCGAAGCTTACTGCTGTTTGAATTTCATCAAGGGTATTTTTGATCTCTCTGAGTTGAAAAGTAAATAAATGCATTTGCTGTACTTCTTGTAGTGAAGGTATATTTTGAAGTAATTTAAAGTTTTCCCACATTTTATTAAATTTATCAATGTATTTATTTTTGAGTTCATTAACGATATTTGCAATTTTCTTTTGGTTTCTCATCAGAACATCCTCATTTTTGGAAATACTATCGAAGTAATTCTTATACAATTCTTCATCATCCGAATCCAGTGTTCCAAATAGAATCTTAGAAATTTTTCCTCCTATATTAATCAATCCTCTTTTGATCCTAATTTTTTCATTCAATAATTCCTCCAAAGTATTAAAATTTATATCATTTGAATGTTTCAAATATTTATAGTTGGCCGTTTGGGCGAATCCCAATTGAAAATTTGAAAATTTACTTATTTCTTTTTGATATTTCATCACTAGATCTGCTATTATGTTCAAATCGATATGATAAATAAATTGTAAATTTCTATCATTAACATATGCCTTTCCAAGATATATTGGTAATACATTATTTTCTACTGGTATAATTTCCATAGAATAGTTGCAATTCATTATGATGCACAAAACTAATGATTTCTTAAAAAGATTTATTTTCGATCTGAAACAAAATGATATTATTTCTTTCTTTGTTTTAAAATTCTCTTATGATAGACGTGTTTATTTTTGGAATCTTGAATTCTATGCGTATCTATTTCGCGAGCCTCTATCTTTTTATAAACAGGATCAAGTTTTCTTGTAATGGGGGTTTTGATATAAGTAGGATTTTTATTTAAGGGATGATCTTTCTCGGCTTTACGTTTTTCATTAATTTTTTCTAAACGGTTTACATTTTTCAAATTCTTTGACTCTAAGTGTTTTGATATTTCATTCAAGTTTTCCCGATAATTTTGAATATAATTTTCCACTTTTTCATTATGACTTATTTCAATTGGAAGAGAATAGTTAAAATCTGCTTTGATTATTTGCATTGGAGTCATATCTAGACTCGAGTGATTTGAGTTATTATAGCTCAATAGGGCCTGGGAAATTCTATTTTGAAATGTGTTAGTTGTTCCAATGGTTCTTAATTGCTCGATTAATGTCGAATGAAAACGTTCTACTAATGCATTTGAATTCGGATTATAATTAGTTATATAGTGAATTTTTATTTTATGAGTTTTACAGAAATCTTGTACGATACTGTTTTTAAATTCTAATCCATTGTCGCATGTTATTTTGATTGGGACACCGTAATGACTGAAATAAATTAATAATTTGTCAATAATCTCTGTACCTGTTTTCTGTAAGAGTGGGTAACATTGTCCTAGTCTCGAAAATGAGTCTACAATGCTAAGACAATAATTTTGATTGAAACGAATTGTATCACAATAGATGTGGGTAAATGGCTTCGAACCAATAGGATTAGGCTTAAATTGTAATTCAATAGGTGTTCTTTCATATTTACTTTTCTGACAAATTTCACATGCATTAATATAACTTTGAACATCTTTGTTCATTTTAGGCCAATAATATTTCTTTTTGAGGCTAATTAAGTTTTCTCGTAAGCCACGATGAACAGTTTTAGTTTCATGATATTGTTGAATTTTAAGAAGTTGTTCGTCTTTATCGTCAACGTCTTCTAAAAGAATTCGGGAAATTTTCAAGTCAAGAGTCTTATAATCAAATTTGTTTTGCAAAATTCGAATAAGGGGTTGTTCTTATTCTGGGGACATAAAATAAATAGTATAGGGATGCTTGGGTCGAACATACTCATGTAAGAAATTGTATAAATCTTTTTCTACAGAATTAATCACTACTCGGAATCTCAATTTATCATTAAATAATTTGATTTTTGCTACATTATATGCGGATCCTTGTTTAAAAATAATTTGTGATTGGGAAGAATTAAGACTTCTCCCTGTATAAGGGATCTCTAAAATAGGATTTTCTATATTACTATGTACTGTAACATCACTGTGAATAATTATATTTCCTGATTTTTTGTTTGAATCTTCAATTTTCACAATATTTGGTAAATCTTCATTATCTTCATCAATAATATCATAATTTCCATTATCACTTGGATCTAATAATTCTAAGCATTCATCAAGTTCTTCATTTGTTACATTATTTATAATTGATATAAGATCATCTTCAATAGGATTTATCTCTTCATTTTCAAATAAACTCAATTCATAATCAATATCATCATAAATATCATTTCTTACGTCTAGTAAGTTAATATTATTATATTCAACATTATCATCTTCATAATTATTATTTAAACCATTTGAATTATCTATCAAATTGTTATTTCCGATTTCATCATCGGGGTGATATATAACTATTTTCACATTTAAATCATCAAAAATGTATTGAATCATATCGTATATTTATCCCATTTCAATTTATCTAGACCACATGCTATTCGTGGTATAGCTAGATGAGTTTCATTGTTTAACTTCATTAATTTTTTCAAGTATAAAAGAGAATTAAAAACATTTTCATACGTTGGTTTATCGTAATGGAATTTTTTAGTAATAAGATAATAAATATTTCGGTTATTATGTCTCAGGAATGCTACTTCTCCAACTTTTTTATTTTGCGCTTTCAATTCATTTACATTTCCAAATTTATCTTTAAAATCTCGTGCAATGCCTTCATTCATAAATAAATCTTCCGATACACTAATGCGCTAATGCGAAATTTCTGGGTGCATTGAATAAATCATCATTTAAGGTTTCAATATAATTTACATTTTCAATATTTCCGTATTCATTTTCTCGTAGAAAATCTTTGAAGCTTTTGTCTTTTTCCAAAATTATTTTACTTAAAGCATCTGCATTATTGGATGATCCTTTTTTGTATTTGATTTCATAATCGAATTCTTCTAACAAAATACGCCATCGCATAAGGCGGGAATTTGGTTCTTTAAGTGAAAATAGCCAAACTAAAGGCTTATGATCCGTATAAATTGTGAATTTTCTCCCGTACAAATAAGGCCGGAAGTGTTTGCACGACCACACAATTGCAAGTAATTCTTTTTCGATTGTGCTGTAACGCGTTTCAGCCAAGTTCAAGATTCGGGACGCGTAGCAAACTGGGTGATTCAATGGGTATTCACCTTGAGATAAAACGGATCCTATGGCAAATCCAGATGCGTCTGTCGTAAGAATGAATTTTTCTTTGAAGTCTGGAAATCTCAACAACGGATAATTAAGAAGACTTCTTTTACAAATTTCGAATGCTTCAATATATTTAGGATCATCGATATTTATTTTAGCATTTTTTTTCAAACACACGGTTAAAGGTTTCGTTATTTTGGCAAAATTCTGAATGAACTTTCTGTAATATCCGACAAGGCCAAGAAATGATTTAATTGCTTTAGTAGTTTTCGGAATAGGAAAATTGTTAACCGCTTCTAATTTATCTGGATTAGGTTTTATTCCTTCTGGTGTAATAATGTGACCTAAGAATTCAATTTCTGTTTTGAAAAAATGACATTTATCTAATTGTATTTTCAAATTGTCTTTCTTAAAAGTTTCTAAGATATTATGGATATCTGCTAGATGTTGTTCAATGGTATCTGAAAAAATAATTATGTCGTCCATGTAAATATAGCAACATTTTCCAATAAAATTTCTCAAAACATTATTCATTAATCTTTGAAACGTCGCTGGGGCATTCTTCAATCCGAAAGGCATTCGCAAAAATTCATAATGACCGTTTTCAACAGTAAAAAGCCGTTTTTTCAATTGATTCTGGATCTAATTCGATCTGATGGAATCCAGATGCTAAGTCAAGTGTTGTAAAATATTTTTTATTTCCCAATTTATCTAATATGGAATCTATTTGTGGTAACGGGTATTTATCATCAATAGTTTTATCATTAAGTTTTCTATAATCGATGGCCATTCGCCATTTGGTTTTACCCGATAAGTCTCGTTTTTTCGGAACAATTACTACAGGAAAGGACCATGGGGAAATACTAGGCCTAATAATTTTCTTTTCAAGCATATCTTTGATTTGATTCTGCACTTCTTCTCTATGTATTTCAGGACATCTATAAATTTTACAATGAACAGGTATTTCATCAACTGTCCTAATTTTATGCTTTATTTGATTTGAAAAATTCAAAGGTTGACCAGGTAGTTGGAGAGCATCAATATTAGTTTGGAAAATTTTCATTAATTGATTTCTAATGTTAGGGCCTAAATGGGACAAATCCACTGGAATATCTACTGGATTTTGGCACACCTTTTGATATTGAAAAGGAATTCTACAATATTCATTATAAAATATTTGATTCTTGAAATCTAAGCTAAGTCCATATTTATTTAAGAAATCTGCTCCGATTAGACCGTCATAGTTTTTATGGAATTTATAGAGAAATTCATCAAAAACTGGAAATAATACTTTTTCATTTGAGTTTTCCGTTTTCATACAAGCCGTTAAAGAGGTTTTTTCCTCGAAAATATTATGTGGAAAATTATTATAAGCAAATTTTGGATCAATAAGACAAACAGAACATCCGCCATCAATTAACAACTTACAATAGGGATTTTGGAATTCTATGAAGGGTAATTGATTTTTGTTATCAAAAGTTTGATTTAGGTCAATTCGTTGCTTGGGCCTGCTTTTGGAAAATTTCTACTTGGTTCATTTGAATTAACATTCGTTAGTTCTTCAACAATGAAGTCATTGTTCGAATTATTATGATAGTTCGTATTTCGATAATTATTAAAATTTCTTTGTGGATTTGGATTAAATTGAGTTGAATAATTGCTTCTTTCCTGAGGATAATTTCTCGTTTGGACCGACATTTTTTCTGGAGGAGTATTAATTCTCTGATTGGGATTTGGTTTGAAAACATTCGTCATATTTGATTTATTTGTGGGACTAAAAACTTGTCTCGCAGTAGGAAAATGAGTATTTACATTTCTTTGTTTAAATTGGATTGGTTGCGAAGGGAATTGATGATTGAAATTTGGTCTTGGATCGTAGGAATAGTGAGGTGTTCTGAAATGATTGTTTTGATACTGGGAAACATTATTTGAATTTTTAAATGGGGGATTAGTTTTCGATTTATTAATATTATAATTATTCGTGGGCGTATTTCTCCATGACCGCATCATTTCTATTTGCGATTTTTGTGAGACATAGTTCTCAACAATTTGTATGGCTTGATCGAAAGTTAAGTCAGGTGTAGTAATCAGGGTTGTCTGTAATTCAAAGGGACTGTTACTTATTAATACGTTTTTCGCTAAATCGTTAGTTAAATCTTTATGTAAAATTTTCATTTGCGCATTCATGACATCTGCGTCTATTCTGTAATTTATTCTGATTTTTAAAGCTTTTATTTCTTCAATAAAGTTCAAAATATCATCTTTGGGATTCTTTCTTAAGAATTGCAATTGATTTTTCAATACATCGAGATTTGCATGGTCACCAAATTTATTTATTAGGAAATTTCTTATACTGATCCATGTATTTGGAACATTGGAAGTATGAAATTCTGCTTCTGCATTCCCAACAAATTTACTTTTTATTAGATTGAGACAATACGTTTTTACGATTGCTTCAGCATTCTGAAATTGTGAGATATAATCGTCACATGCAGCTAAAAATGAATTCAATTTTGTTCTGTCTCCATCGAATTTCGGTAGGAGATTTCCAAATTCTTTAGGGAAAGTTAAGTCTGCCATATTTGTGTCTTCTTTTTTCAACTCAGATATTGAATTTATCAAATCGTTCAATGCGATTGATATTTCTGAATCTATTTCACCTATTTTGAAATATTTAAATTGATTATCAATCATACAATAATATTTGAGTAAAATACTTAGTTTTTATATCAGAAAAACTTTCAAAAACTGTACAAGTATTACGCACAAAACTTGGGAAAAGAGTGAAATGACTTTGGACCAGGTCAATATAAAACTGGGAAGAAATAGAGTAAGGACAGTGATATTGCTCACCCTCTCGTTCTTGTATTAGGGGTCGTCGATGGCGCTACCCTGTCGATCGGACTCCGTTTTTCTCTCGTTCGGTTGTACCTTAGCAGTTGAAACTGCAGACTTCTGGAGTTCTGGATTGGATACTTCAGGAAGACTGGCACAATCCCAGACCTCGTCGCCAATTATGTTGTTTGAGGGAAAAACACCGTTTTTAAAAACAGCTTTATTTAGAACGTTTGATAAGGGACAATAGACACTAGTCTCACAATTATTACTACTATTCTTGACTGACAAATTATTCTTGTGCCTATTTATACCTTCGGTATTTACGATGTATTCAGCATAAGATAAGCGGCACGTGTGCTTAGTCAGCTAAAGTTAATATGGACATATTCAATAACAAATGAAGCTACAATGTATCGAGTATTTCAGAATACAGGGGTGTATTATGTAATTTATATATATATATATATATATATAGACAGCTGTTTCGGGCTTTCGGCCCTCATCAGTACGGTGAAAAGTTGGAAGAGGGTTATGTCCGTTAAATCTTTTCCATGTACTTCACCCATCCCTCATTATTCATCCTTATATATATTATATATATATATATATATTCATTTTCATATATATATATATATTATATATATATTATTCAATATATATATACTCATTATTCATCCTTATATATATATATATATATATATATATATATATATGTTAGCAATTGTTAAAATTGACCCCCTTGTTCATTTGATGCTACTGTGCGAATGTAAATGTAAGAAGAATGACTCTATGATTTAAATGTCTGCCACACTTCTGTGTTCCCGAGGCTGCGCACAGGGATTGACCTCTGTCTCGCTCCCTCTTAGAGTGCCTCAGCGAGAACGGCAGGTTGTGCAGTCATCTCGCTCTGTGTGTACCGAGATCACGTGTTGTATCAAAATAAACTACGTTTTGCCCACCGAGTTAACCTTATTTTTTGAGTATTCCTTCCTATGATTACATCAGAAGTGGGATTATATTTCTTTTTCGATAAAGAAATTGAGGACCCTAAAGTGTTAATTGTGAGTATTGTGTGAAAATTCGAGAATATTCCAAAAATGGAACACGAAAAGCGAATCAACGTCGAAGAAATGGAGAACTGTGAAGACAATGCTGCTCAACCAACACAATCCACGATTTCCATGTCGGGAATCAGGGAAAACCAGATCCAGTTCCAGATGAAGATGATGGAGATTCTAGCGAGTTTTTCCAGTTCTAGGAGTAGAAACGACGAGATGCAGGTCAGCAAAAAGACGGTTTGAAAATTCTATTAAAATTTGTAACTTTTGTAAAATGAAGGGACACAGTGAGCAATATTGTAATGCGAAAAAGAGGGAAAAGAATACACATAATCAAACTTTGATAGCCAAAAGCTCCTCTAAAATCTTCCAATATCCTGAAGGTGAACTCAAACACAATGATAGATTCATACAGATTTCATATTTGATCGACACAGGCTCAGACATTTCTCTCATTAAAGAAAGCGTTGCTAGAAAGTTGAATTGCGATATTGTTCCCAGACAAAAACCTATTTCAGGGATAGGAAATGTAGTATTTAAAACAAATGGAACAACAACCATTTTATTTTATAAAGACCAATTAGTTTTAGAAATTGAATTCAACGTTGTTAGTGATCATATAATTCCTCACAATAATATTGACGCTCTAATAGGATTAGATATTCTCAGAGAAAACGATATCCAACTGAAAGTGAATAAAAACAATGTCGATTTTGAGACTAGAGTCACAACTTGTAAAATTTTCCAAATTAATAGCAATCAGAATTCAGAAAAAATCGATTTGTCAGGATTGGACGAGCAACTTAAAGTAAATATTATGCAAATGATCACCGAGGCGGTCAAATCGAAGCCCGAAACAGTCACTACAGGTAAATTGAAAATACAACTGAAAAATAAGAACCCGGTCGCATATAGGGCAAGAAATTTATCCTATCAAGAAAGATTGAAAGTAAGAGATATCATTAAAAGCCAGTTAGAATCAGGAATCATTCGACTTAGTGAATCAAATTACGCAAGTCCCATTGTTCTAGTTAGGAAACGTAATGGAGAAATTAGATTGTGTGTGGATTATAGAGAATTGAACAAGAGAGTCCTTCGAAATAATTATCCCCTACCTAGAATACAGAATCAGATAGACCTTTTGTCTAAGGCGAAATATTACACAAAACTTGATATGAAATCAGGCTTCCATCAGATACAAGTAGAAGAATGTTCAAAACACTTAACTGCCTTCATAACCCCTGATGGCCTCTATGAATATAATCGAATGCCATTTGGTTTTATAAATTCACCTTCGTGTTATCAGGCAGCAATTGATAAAGCCCTGGGAGATTATAAAGAAAAAATTGCGCTTGTTTACGTAGATGACATCCTTTGTCCTTGCGAGAATATCAATGAAGGCCTTGTCAACCTAAAGAAAATTATTCAGAGATTATCAGAATGCGGTTTCAGCTTAAATTATGAAAAATGTCAGTTCTTTCAAAACTCCATAGAATTCTTAGGCGTAATAATAGAAAACGGAACCATTAAACCAAGCCCAAGAAAGGTAAAAGCTCTTAAAAATACCCCACCTCCTGAAGATGTGAAAGGGATTAGACAATTTTTGGGACTTGCCAGTTATTTCAGACGTTTTATCAAAAACTTCGTCACGCTAGCATCACCAATTTCCTCATTGCTAAAGAAAGATGCTAAATTTGAATGGACCGAACAATGCGAAAAGGCTCGTATAGAAATTATAGGTCAACTTATAAAGGAACCAGCTCTTAGAATATTTAATCCTGAATGGGAAATCGAATTACACACTGATGCAAGCTCTATAGGTCTTAGTGGTATATTAATTCAAAAAGATTTAGATAAATTAGCACATCCGGTAGCATATTTCAGTAGGAAAACCACTGCAGCTGAATCAAAATATCATTCGTATGATCTTGAAACGCTGGCAATCGTAGAGGCCACTAGATATTTCAGAAACTATTTATACGGAATTAAATTCAAAATATTCACCGATTGTAATTCTGTTAGGGCTACAGCTTTGGAAAAGGAATTGCTTCCGAGAGTAGCTCGGTGGTGGATTCAATTACAAGACTTCGATTTCGAAATAGAATATCGACCTGGTGAAAAGATGAAACATGTTGATTATCTTAGTAGGAATTTGCCCTGTGAGAACCAAGTACTGGCGCTCTGTAATGTTTCAGGTACCCCGCAGTCGATTAAAGAATGGCAAAGAGCTGACCCCTTCTGCATAGAACTCCTGGAGGAACGTGTACATGAAGAGGGATTTTCAAGCCAAGATGGCATCGTTTACTGGCAAGCGAGGCGAACCGATCCCAGCAGATGTTATGTTCCTTCAATGGCTAGATTAGAGACCATGAGACTATACCACGACGAGTCTTCTCATATTGGATTCGACAAGATGATCACCAAAATGAAAGAAGATGTTATTTGGCCTGGAATGAATAAGTCTGTCCGCAAATATGTGAATAATTGTAGATCCTGCACTATTGGTAAATCACATACAGGCAAAAGATCTGGCTTCTGTCAACTCAATCATGTTCCAACTGAAAAGCTAGATACATGGCACATTGACCATGCAGGCCCGTTAGTGAAGTCTTTCGGCTGCACCCAAATACTCGTTATAGTAGACAGTTTTACGAGATACGTTAAACTATGTCCGCTGAAACAGAAAACGACGGAACACACCATACAAGCCACCAAGAAAGTATTTCAAGAATTGAGAAAGCCAAAGAGAATAATAGCAGATAGAGGCACTGCTTTTGTATCGTCTAAATTCAAACAGTTCCTCGAATCAGAAGATGTGGGACTACATCTCATTGCAACAGGAATTCCGAGAGGAAATGGAAAAGTGGAAAGAGTCATGAGAACTGTTTTCAATGCTATGAGATCAATGCTCAATGAGAAGGAAGAGAAAATATGGTTTAAAATACTGCCAAATATTGAAAAAGATCTGAATTCCACAATCAACTGGATATGCCCCATGTGTCCTAATGACAGACTCAAACGATAGACTTACTTCAACCATTAAATTGCTTAGTGACATACCAGTAACCACACCTGTTGTAAACAGAGATGCTCTAGTGGAAAAGTTGGATGCTTTGGCCAACAAAACAAGAAAAGAATTCGATTCTTCAAGAAAACCAGGCTACCCGTTCAAAGTGAATCAACAAGTGGTTATGGAAGTCACACAACTGTCGAACGGTGGCAAATTAAAACCAAAATTTATCGGGCCCTTCGAAATACAAGCAGTCCTTCCAAATGATCGATATGCCCTGAGAAGAATAGGAGGCCAGAATAGAACAACTGTAGCCGGCCAAGAACAACTGAGACCTTGGCCCGAAGAAGCGACTAGTGATGAGTGAGTGTTCGTTCCACCGAGTGAAACGATGAAGTTGAATATTTCCCATGTCTATCAGATTTTATGTTCTTTAATGTACCCTATGAGATTCTTGCTATATGTTATGATCAAAGCTGAAATTGTAAAAATATTTGGAACTCTATAGCCTTGAAAAGTTAATTCAAAATCATTTCAATTGTTCAAAATTGTAGAGGTCAGTGTAATGAATTTGTGTTCAACTGGCAACGTTTTAAGCCAGGTGGTTTAGGAACGTTGCAGTTGATTAGAATTTAGTTTGAACTTGAGCGTTGCTGTGATAACCCGTTACCATTGGGGTACTGTGAGGTTGGGTAACGTCAAGATGATTAGAATTTAGTTTCAACTTGAGCGTTGCTGTGATAACCCGTTACCATTGGGGTACTGTGAGGTTGGGTAACGTCAAGATGATTAGAATTTGGTTACAACTCGAACGTCGTTGTGATAGCCCGTGACTACAGAGTCCTGATGGGTTGGATGACGTTACAGTTGAAGAATTAGTTAATTAGAATTTGTTTGATAGTAGTTGATTAGAATTTGTTTGATAGTAGTTGATTCGAATTTGTCTGATAGTAGTTGATTAGAATTTGTTCGATAATAGTTGATTAGAATTTGTTTGATAGTATTTGAATAGAATTTGATTTTGTCGAACATTTGAAGTCAGAGCTATTTCGTTCACAAGTAAAATCCGTGATACTGTGTGTCCTGGGTGTTTTTACTGTGTGGAACGATAGACTGCTTAGAACAATAATATTTGTGTTTGCTGTCGATGAGTGACATGAGATAAATCTTGGCTATAAAGTTCTAATTTGAGCATGAAAGCGGTTGTGGTTTTTTTCTCGCCTGGCTCTTTTTTTTCCCACACATTCATATGCCGCAGCGCGAGCCAGCGCATAAAACAGAGCCATGCTTATTAAATGATCAAATTCTTTTATGTAAAGTGTCAATCCAAATAATGTGGTTTTGACTGTAATAGTTATTGATGTTAATGTGAAACGAGGACGTTTCAATGGTCAGTATGGCCGTGTTAGCAATTGTTAAAATTGACCCCCTTGTTCATTTGATGCTACTGTGCGAATGTAAATGTAAGAAGAATGACTCTATGATTTAAATGTCTGCCACACTTCTGTGTTCCCGAGGCTGCGCACAGGGATTGACCTCTGTCTCGCTCCCTCTTAGAGTGCCTCAGCGAGAACGGCAGGTTGTGCAGTCATCTCGCTCTGTGTGTACCGAGATCACGTGTTGTATCAAAATAAACTACGTTTTGCCACCGAGTTAACCTTATTTTTTGAGTATTCCTTCCTATGATTACATATATATATATATATATATATATATATATATATATATATATATATATATATATATATATATATATATATATATATATATATATATATATATATATATATATATATATTATTTTTTTCAGGTTATTCCAAATTGCTTGATTTTGGCTGTTTCTGGTACTGGATAGCTAAAAACGTTGAAAGGAGCCTTGGGCTCGAATTTCGTGAAAACACCAGTAGTGGAAAAACCGTTTTACCATATTTTTTTATTTGATTCGAAGATATAACAAAATTTTGATATTTTATCGATTACGAAGATTTTTTCCAAAATATCTGAAAACGATTAAAACTTTCTACAAGCACTTTTTTACTGGGACTAGGACTCTCCATTAAATTTTTCATCTCTTTTTTTTTATGATATAAGATGAAAAAATACGTACGTTTTTAAGAGGAAATAGTTTTTTTTCCACTCTTAGTAGACGAGACAAAAAAATGAATATAGTGTCATATTTCCTGTGAAAATAGCATATAAAAATTTCAATCGTTGTCACATATCTTCGTAAATGAAAATTATATGGCACACTTTCGAAATCGATCGAATATCAAAATTTAGGTATATCCTAAAAAAATGAAGATATCGCCAAAAATTTATAGTGTTTTCGCGAAAATCGAGCCCAGGAAAATTTTTTCCTATCTATACCAATCAAATTGGGATAAAACATTTTCAAAATGAGAATAAGCAACTTCAAAATGGTAAACACAATCGAATTGAGAATAAACACATTCGAAGTGGGACTAAACAATTTCAAAATGGTTATCACGATCAAATTGGAATTTAAAAAATTCATATTGACACTAAACGATTCCATATTGGAAAAGTCGTTTTATTTCATATTTTGAGAGAATATGAAATAACTGAGAATCGAAATGAGAAAAAAATGCAGAGGTGTATGAAAATTCATGAAAGATTCCGTTAAAAAATGTGATAATCAATACTGTGCAATCTTCTGAATTTTATTTAAGGTTTTCTCTTCCGGTCATCAAAAATCAATGAGAAAAAAATTTAAATACATAATAGAAGAAAGACCACTGTGTAAAATTTGTGCACAAATTGGTCATAGGCCAAATCCATTCAAAAACTTGTTACCTCACAATAGAAAAACTTTCAAAGATTGTAGCAAATTTTATTCATGAAAGTCTTCAGAATCACGTCAATTATCTATAAAAAAAGACATGTCATTTCCCAATATGAGATTGTTTAGTCCCATTTTGAATGTGTTTATTGCCAATTCGATTGTGTTTACCAATTTGAAGTTCCTTATTCCCAATTTGAAATCGTTTAATCCCAATTTGAATGTGATTAGTCTCCATTTGAAGTTGAAAAGGTATAGACCAGAAGTACCAAAAACAGTCATAATCAAGCAATTTAGGATATCCTGTACAGGTTCATCGCTGCTTTCATAGTCAAATATTCTTTCTGATTTAGGGCGGTGAAGATACGCTACTGTCACACTCAGGTGGCGACCAGAGTAAACTAATGTATGAAGGTATTCCTTGCACGATTTAGGTTTGTGTGAATTTCTGCAAATATATTGCAGTTAATAAGTAAGCCGAGAGGTACGAAATAGAAATCGTCGTCATCAAAGAAAAAAGTCTTCATATAGATTCATCTGTGAATAAAATAATTAATCTTAGGGGGAAAGGAGGTCATTGGGCCGCGAGGCCCTTGAAGGCGCGAGGCCGTGGGCGGTCGCCCACGTCGCCCACGTCGCCCACGCCCAGTTACGCCACTGCATCTATAAGCGCTCGGCAAAAATCCGTACTATCCATTTCAGGCGACATACAACTGCAATGATCTGAAATATCAGATAAAACATCAAGATCAGGTTGTTGGAACCATTCACATGAAAAAAACGGTTCTGGAACCTCATGGGGGTAACAGCTAAAGCTCTTGAGGATGTCGTTGTATATTTATTGACGCCATTGACGCACCCCTTGGAATTTGAATGAACAAATTGGGTGAAGAAAAAGAGGTCCTCGTGATCGAAGTTCCCGGAGAACTGAAACTAGCTGCAACGATCTCTGTTCATAATAATGGGGATTGGACTTCCTCTTATGTTCATAATAATGTTTTGTTCATCGAAAAAGTCAAAATATCACCTGAATTAGTGGCTTTCAGAACATTAAATTGATTGCATTATAACATTCTGGAAACCCTATCATAACATAATAATAATAATAATAATAATAATAATATGGTTTATTCCTTCAAAATTCAGGTATAAACAGATTTCACAGAGGCGCGAGCCTGTACGTGACTTAATATAATTAAACCTATTACACTTACACTTAGTAGCCAGTATTCAAATTAATTTACAAATTCCAAGCAACATACATTCATGTAAAAAAAAAGGAAAAAAAAAAACAAAGCAAATGGAAATATCCAATCAATAAAAAGTAATCAGGGATCATGTTCGCGACACACAGTGGTGTGTCGAATCAAATATCTTTTGAAATATTAAAATTATATATTATTACGCAGTAGCTAAGTAGATTTCCACAGAAAGTAATAGGATACTTCTCTATATCAGCAATTTCTAGTTAAGAGTTTACTTCGCAACAGGCATTGTAAAAATTGTCATTGTTATCTAGACCTGCACACAATAAACTTACTTCGAAGAATTCTCTCGTTTTTAAAAAAAAGTGATTCAAGAGTGGAAAATAATAATTGGCGACGAGGATGGGATGTTGCTAGTGGATTTCCTGAAATCAGTGCCAGTGCGACGTTAACTTCTTTCAAAAGAAAAACCGAGCACATCCATTGTAGGAAAACACGTGAAATTCTTTTCTTTAAGTAACATCCAAAGAACGAATAAGAATCGCAAGTACGACGTCAAGTCCTAAGGAAACACCGAGTACCAGATTCTGAACACAAGTGCGCAGTGACGACTAGAGATGTGTAACACTGCGCTGCGCCGCGCAATTGCGCCAACTCACACCACTGAGACGAATGTGTCAACTCATTTTTCGGAAATGTATCAGCGCATGGCGCAATTCATTCAACAATTCCTACCTTCTCAATTTTCGAGTTGATATTCCTTTCAAACTGCAATTTTAGACTCAGGAATGTGCATTCACGCTTTTGAACCCTTTAAAAATTATATTTTTTACATTTCCTTTTCATAACAAAATAGAGTTACCTCTTGGGTTAGATGAGTTGACTCATTGTGCTTGTGTTTGTATGTATGTATCTCTGCGCTTGCGACGCTTGTGACACAACAACTCATTGCGCTCAACAGTTTGACACAGCCAACTCATTGCATTGAGTTTAACTCTGAAAATGACTGATGAGTTAAAACTTTGTACTAACTTTTACTTATTCGTCGTGTATCATGTGAAAATACTGCCCATCGCAGGATTTTCGTTTGAATTGCGATTTGTTCTAATGCTGCATAGATTCGGATTTTTCTCAATAACAAAATTAATAATTCGAATTGGTAAAAGTATGTTGTGTTAGAACGATTCCGAAATACTTTCAATTCCGTAAAATTCGTGAATTTGCATCGATGGTCGTATCGAAAGTTTTTCAAAATGAAATATTTTCAGTAGTGGTCAAATTAAGTCGACCACTTGTGTGATTTCGCCAAACACGTGAATACGCTGATTGTATTCAACTCTTAATACCACCTTGAAACTCAGTAGGTGCTCTCTTCGATACTCTGACACTGATGCTCCATTTGGCGCAATTGAGTTAACTCAAGGAGTTGGCGCAGAGAGGTGCGCTTGAGTTACTGAGTTAGCGCAGAATATTTCACTGAGTTACCCATCTCTAGTGACGACCAGTGAAGAAGGGTTGCTGAATCACGGACCAGAAAAGAGGCGGCGGACCAACCCCGACTGGAGCGACACAGCCCAGCACCCCTCAAGGATCACCCCAGTTCTTCGTATCCCTGGCCCAAAAGATAGAGAAAAATATTTTTGTTGATACTTTGAAATTTGAAAAACCCCAAAATTCATCTGTTAATAAATAAGTTTGAAAGCTTAAAACTAGATTCACCAGAAAGAGAAAATAGAATGCCGAACCAAGACTCGAACATAGTAGTCATAGATTTGAATACCGTCAAATATTTCGGAGAACTTCTCCCTAAATTCAATGGAAATTCTAATGAACTACAAACCTAGCTGTAATAGTTGGCCTGAATTAAAACAATTGTTGAATAGTAAGTTCAGTTTCAAGATAAATTTCGATGTTTTACAAAGTAAATATCAGTACATGAGGAAACGTCCAAAAGAAACGTTATCCGAATTTATTGATAGAGTTAGACAAACGAAACGTCAATATGATTACCAAATACAACTTATAGGCCTCAATCCTACCGAACTAAAAGTTTATAGAGATTTATCCGAAAAAATCGAAAACATAGTTTTATATAATACTGTAGACGAAAATTCTAGAAATCTTTAAAACTTACAACCTAAACCCTTCGACGAAACTTGTAAATTACTAGAAAATCGGGAAATCAAAAGACAAATATGTATTATATTTGAAACCTTTCCCGAGATGGACACTCACAGATTCGAACATCCTTCCACACGTGAACGTTCGATAGGAAATGCCTTCTACAAGTCGGGAAAATAATTTTTCATCACAACCTGTTAAATTAAAATTTAATCCCAAAAGAAACGAATCAAAAAATCCGACAAGTATTCGGTAAACCAGTAGATGTTTTTAAACCAAGACCTAATACGCAAAACAATTACCCAAAACCAGAACCAATTTCCGTCAGAACTAGGAATTATCCAATCAAAAGACCAGCTAGTACCCAAATTCGACAAGCACCGTCAAATGATCGACAATTCTTCAGAAAAACAGGTCCTACGAATTTTCACGCAGAACAATTAACTAATACGGAAGAAATTATAGACAACAACATCGAATCAAATGACGAAATCGAATATTATTATGAGGAAGATCCAGAAAATGAAAATTCTGAAATAAATGAGGAGGACAATGAAAATTTTCCAGAGGTTCCTCTCCGAAATTACAATTGCTTTAATATGCAACCTTTAGCTTTTCTTCCCTATTTGAAATTAGATGACCCTCCTGTTAAATTATTAATAGATAGCGAAGTTCCATGTGCATTATCGATCCGGCAGTAGCATTCAATTCATTTCTTCAAAATATTTTTGAAGAACGTACAGATTTCAAGACAGCCATAAGTAAAGATTTTAGCAGATATAAAGTAGAATTCTCTCTCACATCGTTCGGATTTAATAGTACTTATCCATTTGTAATTTATAAATTTCATACCTAATACGATGGCGTCATAGGTGCAGATTTTCTGAAAGATTTAGAGCTCAAATTCGATTTGCAAAATAATGAATTAGGAAACGACATGAAAACACAAAAATTTTATTTCCGACAAATTCATTCCAACGAGAAACTCCCTGTCAAACTAGATCATCTTGACTAAAACCTGAAAAATCAACTCATCAAAATTTTACAAAGTAATAAAGAGGCGTTACAATTACTAGATCAGCCCTTGAATTTCACAAATAAAATTAAACATCAAATTAGAACAATAGACGATAACCCCGTTTATGTCAGACGCTACCGATATCCGGAGATCCACAGACAAGAGGTGAAAAATCAAGTGAAAGATTTATTGAGTGAAAATATAATAAGACCTAGTAATTCTCCGTGGTCTTTCCCAATTGTAATGGTTCCAAAAAAGTAAGCTCAATCCGGAAAACAAAAATGGCGGATGGCCATTGACTACCGAAAATTAAACGAGAAAACAATCGATGATAAATTTCCTATACGAAACATCGATGATATTAGTGCTTCAGATTTAGCCAGCGGTTTCCATCAGATAGAATTAGGCCGAGAGTCAATAGAGAAGACTGCATTCGCTACGGATGAAGGTCGTTTCGAATTTCTCAGAATGCCGTTCGGACTGAAAAATGCGCCGTCAACTTTCCAACGAGCAATGAACCAAATTCTCAGACCAGTACTTAATAAAATCCGTGTAGTGTACATCGACGATATTTTAATTTGAAATGATTCCTTTATACAGGGTCTTTCACGAGGAACCTCACCCATATTTATACGGGAAACTACTGAACGTATTTTCATGAAATTCAGCACTTATAAGTATTTCACGATGCTGATGAAATCTAAAATATTTTCAAGGCATGAGCACCTCCGGTTTTTCCGGAAATGACGTCAACTTCCGTTTTTCAAATTAGAACACCATTTTTTTATTGCAGAAATAGATTCCTTAGAAAATTTCAAGTTATTTTGATGTAACATTTTTCAGTTTTGGTTGGAAAATTCTCTCTGAGCGGGAAAATTCGAAAAAACAATCGAAAATAGAGCTCCGCTGAAACAAGAATAACTTCGAGGTTTTTGGATGGAAAATTTTCATTTTTGGGATTTTTCAAGATGTAAGATTGATGTATCCACTTTAAAAATCGAAATCGCGATTCATGATACAGGGGGTGAAAAAATCGCTTTCAAAGTTAGGGATGACAAAATCGTGAAAAATCAATTTTTTCAAATTATCCCATTTTTTTATGGCAGATATTGAATCTACGTTAAAAAATAATGTGAGTGTATGCATCACACCCTTGCCCTAAAGTGGATATTTTCTGAGTTATTCACAAAAAACTGTTTTTCGTCTTGAATTTTCAGCTATTTCTTTTCCCTTCACGCCAAAAAGATGAAATTTTCAGGAACTATTACTTAAACCATGTTTTTAGGTTCGCCAGTGAGCGCCATAATTTATAAATTCGCATGAAGCAGCCCTAGTGGCTTTAGTAGAAAATCTGGAGCTCGAGATGTCTACTACAAGACAGAACATAAGTAAAATTTCATTCAATCAATTCATTCAATCATTAATGATGTTCTCAAAGAATATATATTTCATCCAAAAGAATCTCGGAACAATATTTTGTTGAAGTAAATTTTTTTTTCGTTACAGAAAATCATTGCTGTTATTTATTTGATATACTGCATTTGGCTTATGTCATCGGTGGTTGTCATGCTGAACTTACTACCTTGCACAGAGGACGTTTCACAGGAAGATGAAGCTAGGGCAACTGAAATTATAAAGGATGCAACACCACCTGGCTTCACCTTTGTTGGAGTCAGACCCGAAGTGAGGCTCGGGAGAAATCCCCACAGATGGATAGGTATTTTTCTAGCTGACAGTGACTCCTACGAAACGGGATGTCAGTCTATGAGATATTTAAAACAACAGTTCAGGAGATTTGTTCCTCAAGGATCAGATATTTCTGCAGTCAAAATTACCACCAGCACATCAAAAAAACGATAGAAGTGGAATATCTTGTGAATTGCTACTGCTCAAAAGTATCTCGAAGAAGACGAAGTCTATATCCGAGGTGCCAATTACAAGGCTATACCACAGAGTCAGGTGTATGTAGAAAATGAATAATTTCAAATTTCTGATTGATGTTTAAATTTCGTATATTTTATTTAACGTTTGTTCTTCACTTACCATTTTGATTTTTGAAATTACTGTTAGATTTAAGACGTTTATCACGTGATACCTTGTATAGCTTTAAGTAGCTTCTGAGGGGTTTCACTGAAACCTAGAATGCATGGAAAATACATACAAATACAAATACATATACACTTTCTATGTGAGTTTAGTTTTTAGTACCTAAATTTACAGAAAAACATTCTACGCCTTCATTGTGACACCTCAGATTTAAGGTTTTCAAGTTCTAGACGGTTTTTCATCTCTCCTGTAAAATTGGCGAAAAAGTATATTCAAGGTATCAAGCTTTAACAATCGATATGTAGAAGTGTTCATTCAAAGGACCTATTCTTTGAAAAACAGTTGTAACTTCAAGACAAAATATGTATTTCTTATATTTCAGTTGAATTTCTGATATTCAAATATGATCAAAAATTTAGTACTATAGATAATGTATGTTATGATTGATGGTAATTTTATTTTCTTCATCAATCTGTTCTAACAACTCCGGTACTCATCGTTGAATGGGAATTTTCCAAAAAAATCTCCAATAAGCAACATCAATGATATTTTTTGTCCTTTTGTACATTAGAATCGAATAAACAATAACTCTCTATGTATGTTTTCATTGACAAATCAAGTTAGCATCTTGCTATAAGAATGATTTGCATACAGAAAATCAAAAAAATTTCAATAATTTGATTTTCAAAATTCTTTCATATTTCTGATTCACTAGAGGGTATCTGAAGGTATGGGGATATTCATTTTGTTGATATGACTGACGGAAATAATGTATGAGAAAATTATTTACAAAATTTTCAATTGGCAACCCATATTTTACATTTTCATATAAAAAAATTACAAATTCAACAAATTACATAAAATTCAATACCTAATCAAATATTAATTTTACAAAATTTTCAGATATAGAATAATTTCTGACTTATGAAAAATATAACAACTGACGAAGTAGGTACAGATATTCTATATATATTATTTTGATATAGTGCAAAATATAACATAATACTGCAAGAAATACACACAATCAAAGATTAATGAGATGACATTCTATGAGAATAATTAATTGTCAATTAATTAATGTTAAATTAATTTTGGAAGAAGAATAAACTTCAAGTGTAAAAATAAGTGGAAATGAAAGGTGAAAGCAAGTGTTCAATTAGTGATGAGAATATAGAATTTCATATACAGGGTGAGTCGGGAAGAACGGCCCAAACTTCAGGTGTGTATTCTATAACTCGGAATAATTAAAAAAACTCATTTGTCCTCAAACTATAGCGTCATTATAAAAAACAACATTTTCAATATTAAAATGGTTTTATCTATAGCATTTTTTTAATAAATTTTCAAAAATCCTGCCATTAACCTCAAAACACATTTGATTTCGTCTGCGAAGGGCTCTCGTTGCTTTTCTGATTGATTCCTGTCTTTCTTTAATAAGCAATGCCGTATTTCTAATGCGTCGAATTAGAGCATCCTGAGAGTCAACTTTAACTTTGTATACCTCGCTCTTGAACCAGCCCCACAAACAAGTTTCATCAGTCCAGTTGTGTGAGGTCTGGAGATCTTGGAGACCAACTAATAGGACCACAGCGACCAATCTATAGTCCGAGAAATTCTTGATCTAAATATTGTTTGACCTCATTTAAAATATTCTAATTACCCTATAGTTTGAAAACAAATGAGAATCGAATAACAACATATTGAGTTTTTTCAAATTATTTCGACCTGCAGAATACACACCTGAAGTTTGAACCGTTCCTCCCGTCTCACCCTGTTTACCTATAATACATTACCTTCTATTCAGTGTACCCTATAACTATTGTATACAAAAGTTTTAATCTGCAACCAAGATTTAGTTTGAAAATTCTCTAAATTTTTTTCTCGAAACTCTAAACATTCGCCTTTTCTGGGTGCAGTTTCCTTTTTTATATGATTTTTGAAAAACTGGAGCATCATTATTGTCTTTTGGACTTCATTCCATGTTCCTCTATGATTTTTTTTCCGGAAATATGGAAAATTGCTCAATTCAAGTTGAATGAGATAATGTTTTTTTGTATGAAAAGCAAATAAACCCAATTAAATTCTACATCAATAAATGAGATGCTCGAAAGGTAAATTTACCCTCATATGAATATTTGAGAAAGAAATTATAAACGATTTTTGAGTGAATAATTGATTATTCATTGGGGCCCAGACTTCAAGTATGGTTGGTTGAATTGGTATGATATCCAATTCGTGATTCAAAGGTGCAGGAATGATCTTTTTTCTACATTGCAAATATAATACTTCTTGGTGTACATGAAAATAATATATTAGTTTGGGGGCTATTAGATATTTCAGGACAGGTCATGTTACAATCAGAATCATTTGAAAAAAATTGCTCAATTCGAAATGAGTGAAAGCATTGCAATCAGGATGAAAAAATATCAGACCGAAATTGTCGAAAGAACATAGACGAATTCAATCTACGGATTTACTTCATTCATGATCATGATTATATACAATAATATAATGGAAATTGATTTAGTTGTTTCAAGGAACACCTTTAAAATTGGATTTCAATAATTCAATTGGTACATTTTTTTTACGAATAAATGGAAATTTTCAATGAAATCAATGATGCATGTCTAATTGACGATAATTTTTGACATTATGTAAAATAACTTCAGAAACGGTGGGCTTGAGTCACCCATGTGGTTTTGAATTTAGCCACTAGACCTTTATTCAGAGTCTTTATTTGACCATATACTCTTGCTTGAAGCACTCTTTATTATGATTGAAATATCTTGCTTTTTTGAGAATAAATATTCAGGTTAGCAGTCTATTGATAAAATTTCTACCCGAATACTCATTCACATGCAAGTTTACATTGTATCAGTTGATATCCCATATCCCACACATACTAAGAACTGTCCTTTCATTTTAATGTGTGGTTGTATCTTGAAGGGAAGCCCCTAGCATCATCGAACTTGAATTAATTTTCGGAAAAGTCGAAATTTTCAATAAATATGTTATGTTCGAACTCACTTTCAAGAGTTGGGTTCATTGAATTTCTTATATAATTATATAATGTGATGATATATAAAGGTGATAATGAGGAGAATAAATCATATGGGTCGTGTGATCCATCACATCAATGGAAACCTTCATTCCAGAAATAATTTCATGCGATAAAATTATTCACGTAAAATATTAGAAAATTTTCTTCTTCAGCCTGTCTCTTTTCCACAAAACTGAATCGGAATGACGAAGTGTGTTTCCTTTGAACTCATGAATCGTTATACGTTTAAAATATACAATATGTACATATCAAAGAGGTATTTTTCATAAGATTCCCATTATTTTCATGTGAATCATACAAATTATGTGAAACGTGTACTTGTATTCTTAGTCCGATATATAAAATCTTCCTGAAACTGAGTTTTGGTTTTCAACAAAAAAATTCCAATCCCTTCGATTAATCTAACACCTCAATATTTAACAGGTTTTAATTATTCGGAGGTGGTACCTGCTTTTTTATTGTCCGTAGAAAATGAATCAATGTTTGGCAAGTGGATTTCTGTTTTTGTTATCCCAGCTGCACCAATTCGAACTTTTATGTTTAATTCAGAGAAAAATAACGTTCTCTCATGAATATGGATAATCTTTCATCAAGCAACGATAGAATGTCGTCAAGTAGATATATATGACATGTTCTTCTTCATGTACCCTGAACATTGATTTAAGAATAAAGATATTAGGTTTGATTTAATTTATAAATAAAAACTCAAATAATATAGCAATCAATAATAAGGGCAAATGTTCTCCAATAAATATAAATGAAATATATTATCATTCAGATTTTTGTGATAGATATCATTCAACTTTTAGAGTTGGATTGATTGAATTTCTGGTATAATTATTTGAGTATAATGTAATGAAATTGAAGAAGTCTCCGGGGCCTATTGACTCTGGTCCATAAGAAATTATTTCACACAAAGTTTCACCTACAATACGCCGAACGCTGAATTTCTGAGAGTGTAGGAAATCGTGGCTGATACATACGGACAAGTTACATGAAGAAAGATGTCACAATTATTATTATATGATTAGAAAAACAAAAAATTTAATGGAAAGAATGAAATATCGGAAAGCCTATACACTAAACCGAATCTTTTTTCCCCGCGAATTTCATTACTTTTAAAAACACATTTGTTCGAGGTCGAAACAATTATTGTATGAGGCAATTCTACCCCGTTTCCGGAAAATGTGTAAGAACCCATGCTACACTGTGTATTAGCGTTGATCAACGTTATTACTCAAACACCCTTTATCCTATGATTAGTCTATGCCATGGCCTATGGTATTACACCTTGGCCGGTTGACAAGCGAAACCTCGGACGGGCAAACACCCTCACCATGTGAAACCAGGCTGAGAGTTCAAGCTGGTTGCAATCGAACATTTGTCATACAAATATTCCACTTAGAAAGGATTATTAAATCTTTTTCTAGTTTGTACTTGATAATGCATTCAGGCATAAGTGTGTTTGGTGTGCATTGAATTCGAATGAAAATTCTAGAGTCTAGGTGTTTCGATTTCTATGGCGAAGTCTGCCGTGGAGAAGACATCAAATCTTCTGGACCTTGTTTTTCCAAATGGGATGGAATTAAATTTTTGATTGTCCGCTCAGTCTACGTCGAAAAATAGTTGATAAGGGTAATATATATATATATATATATATATATATATATACAAACGGTCTGAGATCATTATTTCTTGAGGTATTCGGTCTAATTTTTTTTCAGAATACAGCATGTGATCCCCATTTCCATTGTTGCTCAAGAAATCACTTGTGCAAAAAAAGACGATTACTTCCGCTGAAATCTCATTTTGGCGAAATTTGGCTTTCTTTGTTCAGATTAATACCTTTAGAAATCATGATCTTTTTCGGATATGAATTATTTTCAAAATTCCATTATGCCCATTCTACGAGCATATTTCGTTGTTGTAATCTATTCAGAGTAATGGATTTATAATTATGTAAGTTGGGCCTACAAAGAATTATATGTTTAGGAGCGGAAACCATTTCCAAATTAGCAAAAGCCGATTTGAAGGACCTAGGCTTGGATAAGCATGGAAATATCGAAGAGTGGTGATACCATTGTATTCCTTATCGGAAACCTATTATAATCTCACATTAGGTCTCACTACTTGTATGATTCTCTCTATGAAATTTTCCTTTCGTCATTTGGGGCGGAAATGGATATTCTGTCTATTTTTTACTCGCTTCATATGTTCTCCCAGATACTCCGTTAACAGTTCGGTTTCCACTATACATCATAACAGATAAATCGTAAATACATTCGAAGTCCGAAGGCAAAAAATAATTCTTAGCATCATAACTACACCATCTCCAAATGGTTTTCAGAAAACGTCAATTGTATTTTAGATTAGTCACTTCAATTTCAGAAAGCGTCAATTGAATTTCAGATTAGTCAGTTGAATATCAGGAAATATCATTTTTTATTCAGATTAAATCATAGGTATTTCAGAAACTGTTATTTGTAAATCAGTTCGAATATCATTTCAATCCATGTCGGATTTTGAGTCATATATTACTCATTTTCATCATGGGCGACCGCAGAATTTTTTCTCAGGGGGGGCCAAATAATGATTTGATGAGGCGCAAGCGAAATCAGTATTGGGATTTGCTCTAAAACAAGAAGTGAATCAGAATCTCAGGGGGGGGCACGGCCCCCCTGGCCACCCCCTGCGGGCGCCCATGATTTTCATAATGGATATCATATCGTCAATCTTATATCATTTCCAATCAGGTCAAGAATTATGTAGATGCACTCTGAAACTAAAGTAGAAACTTCTGTGAATGGAAAATAAGACTCACAGGAATTCACATAAGTGAAACATATTACTTGTGTTTTGCCTTATTATTTCGGACAAAAATCGCTGAAAATCCTTGATGCAATCTTTTGTCGTTAGTATCTAGGCTTGGATTAAACTCTTTCAATGTCAACATGAATATGACCATCATATTTAGGTAAATACACATTTCAGAACAGAAAAACTATAAACTTATACAATATTTTTTTGATGTGGATTCCACCCGACCAATTAAACATGATTGGTTCTCATTAGGAAAAATGAGTCTTGGAGATTATGTCATGGTGGACTCAGACGTAGAAATAGCAAAAGTTCAGCTGAATGTAATATAATCTCAGGAGAAGAATTTTGATGTTCCCTGACAGAACCCATAAAATTAGAAATTTTTATTCGAAAACATAATACATTATTACCGTTGGAATGAATTGTTCTTTGAAAATTCTGTAGAAGTAATGAGCAAATAAACCATTGAATCAATTCAGACTTCAATGAGTAATCTGATAATGAACTAAGAAGCTAGATGTTCGTTTCATTACTGATGAAATCGGAAGTCGAACGATTCTGGAATTCCTCACAAGAAATCTTTCGACTACAAATAGTTCAATAACTTTAAATTCAATAATTTCATGTGTCCATTTCGAGTGTTTTTTTGAACTATTCCAACCAACAGTCTGTATCAATGAAAAAACTTCAGGTTGCTTTCGGTGCTTTCCATTGCTGTATTCAAACGATTCGATGAAAACATTATATGAGTATTTGCATTAACAAGGGATCATTCATTCATGGCATTGAAAGAATAAAGCTATCAGAACTCACATCCAAGAGATTGTTCAACATAAACACTAGATTACCGCACCCGTATTATACCAACTCGTATTTGTTTTCATACCTATTTTGAGGAATTGGTACAAATCGTGCGACGTCGCAGGATCTCGAGTAACTGTCAATACATCATTTTATACAGCCGAGGATCTCGATCCATTAAGAACATATCACCGGATCTGGTTTGGTATACGAAACTTTTTGTGTATAAAAAAACAAAAATTAACTTACCCCTCTAAGTGTTCCCTATCTTAATTCATTTTATTGATTGTGCTACTGTAATAATTTTTCAGATATTCGAACTTGAACTGCTGGATCTCTGGTGGGTCTGAATATATAACGGATCTCGTGTTGATACGAATATGTGTATATATATATATATATTATATATTATATATATATATATATATATATGGATATATGGATTCGTAGTGCGTTGTGACCTATGCTAAGTTCATTGGGCGACCTGACCTCCGGATGAAGGAGGGGTGTGATTGAAATTTTTTTTGTCAATAGATTTAGAGGGGAAGGCAAAGAATAGAGGGGATAAGATTTTTCTCGAAAATTTTTTTTTTCATATGAGACAGACCTTACTACCTCCGCTTATATAATGTATGGGTCGTGCGCTGTGTCCTCCTGCAACGATGCCAGATTTTCGGAGGACAGAAGGTAAATTAGTTCGGAATAATCATATATGGAATGCAGCTGTTCTTTCAACACATGTTTGGAAAGATAAGTGCTTCACACTGCTGATTCTGGAGCATCGAAATAAATAAAGAAACATCGTCTTGTGCCTGACGAAGGCTTCGGAAATTAAAGTAGAAAATATTCACATGAAAATTATGAAACTGTGTATTTGATGGTACATTATACAACTAACAGAGAATATCAGGTACTATCTTTCAATATTCCTGAAGCGGAACGAAAATGAATCGATAATTCCATGATGGTGGCTCCAATGGAATAATCAAATCGATGAACGTATGCATCTCATGTTTCAAATAACAATCATCCTACATAAATCCTCTGAAAAACTGGAGATTATTGTAACAATCCATTTTTCAACGTTCAGAATTCTAGTTTCACATAATGTATATGATGTTAAAAGATGTCCATTTCAGATTTAATAATTATGGAAAATCGCACAATGCCATATGAAATCTCAGGCGCTATATAAAATAAAGAATAGTTATGATTATAATTTCATGTAATATTATTCTAAACGATGTTGTTCCATTTCCGTGAAAGATAAGATGAACTTATTTGAGAAGACACAAACGGTTTTCAGCACTGAAGTTCATGTGACGCAAACAGATCCTGAGCTTACTATGAATATGTTTTACTTATGCTGCTTCCAACATAAAAACGTTTTATTGGAAACAGCATATAGTTTGTTTTGGTAATAACCAAGATGTAGATCTAAAAACTTCACAATGTACTATAGAGCTATTAGAAAATAACCGATTTTTATTGATGCTGTTCTACAATCATGAGATTTAGTGTTTATTTAATTCATGACCCGCGAGTTTTGTAATTACAGATATTGAGCTTATCAATCTGAAACCAACTGAATGAAAGCTGTATTAACAATTTGACTTGAAGTACAGGGTGGCCGAAATTGTTGATACCTGAATGACAACTTTTCAACCGAAAGAGATAGAGAAAATTAATGACATATTACGATCTTCATTCTTAAAAAAACTGATAATGCCAACCGCATTCCTTTATCTCCTTTTGTTTCCGAGTGATAGGCCAGAACATTATCTCCTTTTCTGTTTGTGCTAGGATGTTGAAATTGAAACATTATACTCCTTTCTTAAGATTTTCATGAAAATCTATCGAGGCAATAAAAAGTTATGCCGATTGAAAAATGTTTATCAAATGCATAAAACATCCTCTTTTTTTCAATATATAGTATGATTTAGAATCTCCAAAATGTCCTGTATCTGCACTGAAAGCCTGTACAGGTTGGACAAAATTGGTGATACATGAACGACAACTTTTTAACCCTACGGAATAGAGAAAAATGAACGTCATTTCACGGTCGTCTTTTTAGAGAAACTGATAGCAATCAACTGCATTCCTCTTTTGTTGTCGAGTTATAGGCCAAATTTGAAATTTCCGCAATTTCATCTTAGCTCACTATCTCCGTTTCTGTTAGTGCTAGAATGTATTTAAAACCTCATGAAGACACTTTTTTCATAGCAATCCAGTAGCGTACTATGTTTTTTCTCAAGAGGTTTCCTTGCCGAGCATTTACATAAAGTTGTGTTTTTCCTATGGAAACAATAGTTTATCATGACCCAGAACGAATCATCTTTGTTTTTCCGTTTAAAAATATATGAAAAATTATACAGGATGGGCCATTCAGCCCCATATTTTTCTGAGTATGCTCCAGAAAATGCGTTGAAAGATTATTAATTTGACACCAAATAGAAAATTTGGTTAGTATGAAAAGAATTGCAAAACCTTCACAAAGAATCCAATGGAGTTTTGAATCTGGCTGCCACCCCGATTAGGGGTATGATCATAGACTCTTGACCTCCAGGTCAAAAGGTATCGGAAGATTAACTCTTTCAAGCATTTTCTATAACTTACGCACGGGAATATTCGTCATTATGTACATTTTTGGTTTTTAAATGGGCCACCCTGTATGATGTATATTGTTTCCATAAGAAAAAACACAACTTTATGTTATAGCTCAGCAAGGAAACCTATTAGGAAAAAAACACACTACTCAAATGCATGGCTATGAAAAAATTGTCTCTCTAAAGTCTAATTTCAACATTCTAGCACTAACAGAAACGGAGATAATGATCAAAGTTGAAATTGCCGAAATTTCAGTTGATGTCATTATCCATTCTCTAAAAGAGACGACCGCAATGTGCCATTGATTTTCCTCTATCTTTTTCGGTTAAGAAGTTGTAGTTCAGGTATCACCTGTTTTGCCCACCCTGTACAATCATTCACAAAAGTCCTTGTATGAGAAGCGACTCTTTTATTTGATATATGAGACAATCGTCCTACACTATTTCGACTCAACCGAAAATTATCACCTCAACATTTTCGTTTTACTAATCAACGATATCACTTGAGTTGGACTAAAACTGGTCTCGGTCTCTCAGTTCTTATTAGTTTCATGTTATTGAAGTCTGAATCAGTTTTGGCGTAGAATAGGAATAATTTGCACAGGTAACTTTTGTTTCGGTATTTCGATCACATACGAGCGCAAGATGAGGTGACGAGTTGCTCGGGCCCGGGGAAAGAAACAAAATTCAATCAGGAATTCTCATGTGAAATAAATTGTTTGTGTTAATTTAATATGGATTAAAATAAATAAATAAATAAGATGAAACTCATCAAAGTAGTAAGTAATTAACTTTTTTTTTCGACCTATCAACATTCAATGTTGTAGATTTCTTTATTCTATGGTATCTTGTTTTATAATGCTTGAAACTTTGAGACACACTTCTCGTTTTATTCCTAAGCTATGTAGCTTAGGAAATGTTGAAGCATATTTGTTTTCAGGAAAAATGTATCTTTTTTTTTCTGTCAAAGAGGTGGACGTTGGGAATGAGTCGTTCCATTTTGATGGTGGTGAGTAATTAACTTTGATTTTTCATCTACCCAAAATTCATTCATGCGTATTTTTCATTCAAGGAATATCTTTCATAATGGTTTGAACTTAAGAACTAAATCAAACTAGAATAAGAATGAAATTTAAAACAGAAAAATTATACAAAAAGTGCGTTTCAAAGTTTCGAACACCATTAAAAAATATTTCTCACAAAAACAGTTCCGATCAAATAAAGAAACCTACATAATTTAATTTTGGCAAAGATGAAAATTGAAAGTTAATTACCTACTCACCACTTTGAAGACTTTCATTATAATGAAACTACTCATCCCCAACATTTACTTCACTTATGGAACAAATTCTGCAGTAGAAAAGATTACCTTTGATTAAAACTATGCTTTACCTTCCATATTTCATGAAATAAAGAAATGATTCAAAGCTATGGAATAGAACGAGAGGTGTCTCAAAGTTTTAAGCATTATAAATCGAGATACTTTTTACAGAATAAAACACATTCTATTGAATCAGGAAACATGCAACTGAATGTTGAAAAGATGAACAAAAGTTAATTACTCACAACATTGATGGGATTAATCATAATTAAACCTTTTTAACCAAACAAATATTATACGTTATATTAAGTCATAAATACCATTAGATAATCTTAAGTTTTCTATTCCTTCAATGCACGGTTGGAAAATCCGTTCCTGGACATCTTTAACGATATTCGATGAAGAATATTATACCTCTGAAGAACAATAATGCTTTCGGAGTATAATATGAAAGTCCATGTTTTTGTTAGTTTGTTTATTTGTCTTCACAGAAATTGGGAAGCAAATGTCCGGTTTGATTGTGGAATTCAGTCCAATATACCCAACGAGGAAATGGGGAAAATATAGAATTCTCATGAACAAGTTGTTATATGCACCATTTGATTTATGGCTTTTACGGACGACGCTAGATGAACTGCAAGAGATAGTGGGACATTTTTGTAGTGTAAGAAAATTTATACATAAAAGTCCGCGAATACATATATCTAACTCTCATCGAGGATAACCCTCGATAACCAATTTTAACATTTTCAATGCAATCCAAATCAATGTTCAATTTGAAGGGACCTCTTGACTGGTATGGAATGAATAAAAATAAAAATAAATATGACTGTTATTTTTCCTGATAAAAAATATTTTTACAGCATAGTTTTCTGAAGAATATTTCCCGAGATATAACGAGAGGTTGAAATACAATTCAAGCAAGAAATAAAATTTACCTTACCGTTCCAGCAACAGACGCGATCACATCTGTGCCGTTCCGATAAAAGTTATCATTCACGTTAAAGCGATTTATTCGAATTAGAAAACCGATTCAAAATATCGAATCAATTTATCTTCAACGCCGCAGACTTTGAAACTTTCTACAAGACAGAAATATCTCAAATTAGCGGCACTTCTTCGACTATGGCATCGGAAGAAGAAGGAAGCGGAAGTAAACAATTGTCAAATAAAAAACGCAAGAAAAAAACCAATCGACGAGATACCAAGAAAAAAAACGAAAACAAATCACCTGACATCGTTTTCAAGCAACCACTATTAATAGGAAGTAATAACGAAAATACTCAGTCGCAAATGGAAATTGACATCAACAATGAACCATCCACATCTGCAATACCCACAAAAAATAATCAACAACAAACAATAACATCACAACATACAAACTCCACAACAAACGCTTTCATCAAAAATTATTCAGCTAGAATGAATGAAATCAGATACATGGAATACTCAAATTTATTCTATATAAATACAGAAAGCAATGAAACTGACAGAATGGAAATGGCAGCAATATGGAGTACCAAATTTCCCAATTCCAAAGATGTTATTTTGAAAACCAAATTAGGTTTCATCCTGAAATCCAACAATGATAAAGCAGCACTCGTTAAAGGCTTGGATGAACTCAAGAATGAAAAAAAAATAGTACGATACAAAGAAACTGTAGATCAAAGAAGAACAAGACAAGAGAAACAAAAGAGCCCCAACAAACCTATTCAGTAGTAATTTCAGCGGTAGAAATTAGTTTAAAAGACGAAGACATAAGCCAGCACCTCAACTCCATAAATATTAGACACAGATATTGCAAAAGGATTATCGCAAGAAAAAACAATACCCTAACTGAATTCATCAGAATAATCACTGGAGAAATACAATCCTTTGAAACCCTCTTGAACAATGGTCTATTTTATTTGAATAGACATTACTTAGTTTATCCCAGCCACCCACCAGACCCAACGCCGATACCCTGTGGAAAATGTCTACAATTTGACCACAATACAGACAACTGCAAAAGCTCTCCAAAATGTTCGAAATGTCAAGGCTCACACAAAATGTCGCAATGCAGAACCAATAGCGCACCCAAGTGCCTAGCTTGCGGTGCTGAAGACCATCTAGCTTGGTCTCTAAAATGTCCCAAACATCCTAAGAAACCAATTGAAGGCATCCCTAACACCAGCATCAAATTACTGAACAGAAAAACCAGAGACATAGAGGAATTATCTAAAAAAACCAAAAGGATCCACGCTCCCATCTCGATGCACGACGATATTATCAATACATACCTACGTAAAATAAACAAACCGAAAAATGTCAACAGAAACGAACTTTTACTAAAACTCAAAAAACGTTTCATTAACCAATACAATGTGGACACTACAGCCGTCTTTTCGGGTAACAGAGTTTACATAATGATGTTCGACATGGATGACTTAGATGAGCCTTCACCCACAGAACCAATATGTAATAACTTGAACATTCATGTCCAAAATTAAAATATTATATAACAACATCAACAGCTACATCCCAAAGAAACATCTGATCAACCACTTCATAGAACAAAACAATATAAAATGTGCCATGTACTTAGAAGCCAAAATCAAAGACTCTCATAATGTTAATTACAGGGATTGGACTATATTAAAAAAAATTGGACACATAGAAAAGAATACAAGAGGTGGGAGTCTAATACAATGCCATCCACACCTAAATCTGAGTAAAGAAAACCCTCCAGTGATTAACAATCCTATGAACGAAGTTACTCATTTCAGTGTTCCTTTTAAAAATGACAAGCAACACATATTTTTGGTTTACTTTCATCCAAATAGCCATATAGAAGAAACACTGTTCACTAAAGCTTCAATATACCATTATAGTGGGGGACTTCAATGCCAGCACAAGAAGTAGAATGAGACCTATTGAACAATTCCTGAAGAGGAGTAACTTCGCAAAAGCTGAAACACCCGCGACATTTCTTATGAACGGAAATGAAGATACCAAACCTGACTTAATCCTGTATTCAAGAAACATCAAAAACAATATATCCAAAATACAAGTAACACCTGATTTAGGCTCCGATCACCTTGGATTCGTAATAGAACTTGACATGGACTTGGAACCAGAACATACTGAGCAAAGGATATCTTATAATCACAAAGCTAGCAAAATATTAGATATTAACACGGAAATGAAAAAATTTATTGACAGAAATGCTAACACACCACTAAATGAATCATACATTAAATCCTTCAATAAAAAACTTTCAGAGTCAATCAAGAAACATACTCCCACAACAAGGAGACACCCATTTCTATACGAGCTGCCGCCTTATATAATTAAATTAATTAAAAGCAAAAGAAGAATGTATAGGGAATATTGTGATAATAAAATACCAGAACTCAAAAAAGATCTGAATAGATATAACAAAAATATACACAGAATGATTCAACAATACAGAGAGGATAACTGGATTACTGCTTGCAACAATATAAACGAGTCGAAAGGAAAGAAATTCTATAATGAGGTGAATAAATTATCCAAACATGAACAATATTTCACGTCACCGACTATAATCAAGAATGACAGAGAATATAAATCAGACCAAGAAAAGGCTCAATTATTCGCAGAACACTACAAAAAACGATATAGATTTAGCGAGGACAACTGCTTTGATAGGAACAATAGAGCACAAATAGATCAATGGTATGAGGAATATTTCAGAAGACCAGAGGGCAGGATGGAACCAATAGAAATAGAAGAAGCAGACTACTACCAACTACTACATAGCTCAAAAAACACGTCTCCAGGCGATGACAATGTTCCATGGATTGTTCTGAAGAAACTAGACGATACAATACACAAACATCTAATAAAAATTTACGAGTTCTGCCTGAATAACTGCATAATTCCTGATATATGGAAATCAGGACACATAATAAATATTCCCAAAGCTAATTTGGACAGACAAAAAGTTGAAAACTACAGACCTATAACTTTATTACCTGTACTTGGAAAACTATATGAAAAAATAATTAAATCAATTCTCTCAACTTATATTGAACAACAAATACCACAGTTCCAATTTGGATTCAGAAATGGAAGATCTACAGAACATCCGCTCACCATTCTTACATCCAATATCCAAAATTCAACTCTAAAAGAAAACAAGTCTGCAATGCTGAGCCTCGATATACAAAAAGCGTTTGACTGCATGTGGCATAGAGGACTTTTGTACAAATTATACAAAATCAATCTTCCAAGCCATCTCATTAAACTCTGCAAGCATTTCCTAGAAGGCAGATCATTGGCAGTCAAAGTTGGATTATTTACGTCGCACTACTTTCTTCCAGAGCAAGGTACTCCTCAAGGATCCCCTCTTTCGTCACTCCTATTCAATTTCTTCTGCTATATCATCCTAGAATATAACATGAACTCCCATTACATTTTGCAATTTGCCGACGACACAACTCTGGTATCCCATGCGAAGACAATGAAAACCTGCATACAGAAGCTCCAAGAACTTCTAGATATAACCTCTAAGTGGTTCCAGAAGTGGAGAATGAAAATTAACCCAGACAAGTCGCAGTTTATTATTTTTAACCACAGAATTTCACCTTCATCACCAACCTTAAATATCAACGGGAAAATCATAAAACCTTCTCCTGCAGTCAAATACTTTGGTATAAACATCGACAATAAATTGAACTTCAACCTACATACAAAATTGATGAAGAGGAAAACCATTTCAAGAGCCAAACATTTCTCTAAGTTAACCTACAGAAAACAAGGCATCAACATCAAAAGTGCATCAATAACATATAAAACAATCTGTAGGCCCATATTAGAATAAGCACACCCATTGTTTGCAAACTGCAAGCAACCAGCAATTAAAAACCTCATGACTGCAGAGACGATAGCACTGAGAGCTATAACTAGAATGAGATATCCCAATAATGCACTTCATAATCCTCCGAATCATCTACTCTATCTGAAAACCAAAATAGAGCCTATTAAGATAAGGATAAACAGGTTGAATAAAACATTCTATAAGAGGTAAACGCAATTACCCGAAGTGATCTCCCTAGGGAGTGAAGAGTATTTCCTTTTTCCTCGTTTGTGTTGATGTGGATATGGAAAGTGCGCTGAAAGTTCTACACGAGGATGTTCTAAAGAACCGCTCCGAACTAAAAAGTTGTATTGAGGATTGCGAGGCCAAATTTATGTCAGAAATACAACGTTTGAATAGTATTATTTCTGATCTACAAAAAGAAAACTCACATTTAAGAGACGATATAGAGAATATTAAAAGAGCACAAATTAAGAAGAATATTGTCATTTTTGGACTAGACAAGAAACGCGAGGAAATAACGCCGGAGGGTCTTCGTGAGGATTTGAAGGGATTGCTGGGTATAGAGTTGTTGGAAAGCGATTTCGAGGATATTCATCCCCTTGGAAAAAACAACAATTGTCCAATAAAACTGGAACTAAAGTCATATCTCAAAAAGAAAGAGATTCTAAAAAATTGTCACAAATTAAAGGGAACGAAGGTAGCTGTGGCTAATGATCTCACACATGAGCAGAGGAAGGAGAATAAAATATTAGTAAAACATTTAAAAATTGCTAGACAGCGCGGAGGATACGAGAGCTGCTACATACGAGCTGGTAAACTCTTTATCGACGGAGTTTCTTACCTGGCAAAGGATTTGGAAAGCGTGGAAAATACTACGGCAGGATCGATTAGGGTACCGTTCAATCAGGGCGTAGGTAATAGAGAGGAAGAAAAAGATAAAACACGGGACAACTCCAGCAATTCGAAGATACAATCGGTGAAGGTGGTGCAGGAGAGTGGGGTGATGAGGGGAGAACCTAGAACACGTTCGGGTAGTAAGGGACAACGCGCAAATAAATAATCTATATACAATTAACAAAAAAATATATATATAAAAAAAAAATAAATATGATGGGTGTATGTATAAATTAATTTTTTGGGTATATTATTTTCGTGTATATATAATTTGGTACTATTAATGCATATGAAATAAATCTATATGAGTATGGATACCTTTATCCGAGATTACCAAAATGAAATTATCTCGACGTATGTGATAGAAAATGTTGATGATTTCAGGGAATATGTACATGATGGTGAATTTAGTATGATCCATATGAATATAAGGAGTATCGACATGAATTTGGAGGAATTTCAGTTATTTTTGTGCTACCTTTCACATAAATTTGATATAATTGTTTTGACTGAGACACATAAAATACTGAATTCGGAAATGCATTATATTGATGGGTACACGTTATTGTACAACAACGGCGTTTATAATAGAAATGATGGAGTAGTCATATACGTCAAAGAAAATATTCAGTATGAAAGCAAAATTGTCGAAATAGGTGAAATAAGGGCAATTGAAGTAGATATCCGCACAGAGCATAAAATTAAACTCACGGCTATATATCGATCTCCTCAAATAGATATATCTGTGTTCAATGAGAAATTACTGTACTACCTACAATCAACGACAAAAAAAGGTAAACACATAATTGTAGGAGATTTGAATGTTGATTTGATGTCGAATTATTCCTATGTAGAAGAATATAAAAATATTCTTCATAGGTCAGGGTATTTATCTTATATAAATAGTTGTACTCGGCCAGAAAGTGGTACGTGCCTGGATCATTACTGGGTTAGAAATTCAGACACGACTGACTGCAAGGGTTTTATACTACAGCATTTGATCACCGATCATTATCCAATAGTGTTGACTTTTAAAATAGAAAAGAATGACGTAGTTAGGAAGCCTAATATAAGGGTGAAAAAATACATTGAATACGACAAATTGAGACAGAATTTAAAAAATGAATCATGGATGGCAATTTATAGGGAAAATAATTTAAATTCAATGACTGAAATATTTATTGAAATTTTAAAAATCACATAAAAAATGCAACAAATGTAGTTCGATTAAAAAAGAAAGAAATTGGTAGGAAAAAATGGATGACAAAGGCTCTATTAAAATCCATAAATACAAAAAATTTTCTATACTTGAGTCTGAAGAAGTATCCTGAAGATGTTGATTTGAAGAATCGATATAATAATCACAAAATTAAATTACATAAATTAATTACTATTGCAAAGAAAAATTATTTGGAAAAATTTGTTCAAAATTATCACACGGAATTCAGAGCTATTTGGAATTTCGTCAAAGAAACATGTGGACCCAGTAGACCTGAAAAAGAAAGAATAAAGATTAAAAATAAAGAAAATTCAATTACGGAAAATGAAAAAGAAGTTGCGGATATTTTCGTTGACTATTTTAGTTCGGTGGGAGAAAAATACACAAGTAAAATAATACCCCCAGAAGATTTCGAAGAGAAAATATGTCACCTGAACCATTCATTTTTTTTGTCACCCACCTATCCACTAGAGGTGGAAGGAATGATTAACAACCTAAAATCGAACAAAGCACCTGGTCATGACGAAATAAGAGCAGAAACTTTGAAAGAAATAAGAAAAGAAATATCAACACCTTTGGCATATTTGATTAATCACAGTTTCGATACGGGAAGATTTCCGGAGGCATTCAAATTGGGGATTGTAAAACCATCATATAAAACTGGAGATAAGTTAGAGGTGGGTAACTATAGACCGGTAACTTTGGTTTCGAGTCTCTCAAAAATTATGGAGAAACTTGTGAAATCTAGAATGATGAAATTTATTGATAAATACAGAATAATTTCAGACCGGCAGTTTGGTTTCAGAGAAGGAAGGTCGACTGAAGATGCGATCACGGAAATAACGAAAAATATTTACAAGTTCATGGACGAGGGTACCCCATCCCTCTGTATCTTCCTCGACGTTTCGAAGGCGTTTGACACTGTTTGCCATGGGAAACTTTTGAGAAAGCTAGAAAATTATGGTTTTCGAGGCAAGATATACGATTTCTTACAGGATTATCTGATGAATCGTAAACAAGTGGTAGACATCGATGGCTTTAAAAGTAAAGAAGAAATAATAACTTACGGTGTTCCTCAGGGTACTGTGCTCGGTCCCATGTTGTTTCTTCTTTATGTGAATGATCTTCTGAACATGGAGTGTGAGGGCAAAATTATAAGTTTTGCGGATGATACTGTTATACAGTATCACGATACATCCTGGATGGGCCTGGAAAACAAGGTTCGAACTGAATTCGTCAAGGTAAAAAATTGGTTCGATTTCAATTCACTTACCTTGAACTTGACTAAGACGAAATATGTTCCATTTTCATCTTATATTTCCCGATTTCCTCTGACGAGAAGTATCAATGTACAGAACTTTGAAATACCGCAGACCGAGTCAATAAAATATCTCGGAGTAATTATTGATAGGCAAATGAAGTGGAATGAACATAGCGAATACCTTACACAAAAACTAAGGGGTCTTATATACAAGTTCAAACAGATGAAGCGGTATGGGATGGAGACTAAGTATTTAAGGATGATGTATTATGCTCCAATACCAATATACCGAAGCAGTTAGTTTTGCACATCATAAAGGAAAATTGGTCACATATATCAGCCTATACAGAATTAAGTAGAACTATGTTATGTAGGATTATAGAGTTCATTTTTGATTCCAGTTATTTTACGGTTAATGGACGAATATACCTACAGATTGAAGGCACGGCGATGGGTAATCCGGCGAGTTCTACCATAGCCAACATGGTGATGCACTATGTCATTTGTAAATGTGTTAAAAAACTTACATTTATAATACCAATTTTAAAGTTATATGTGGATGATACATTCATGGCTGTTCCTCATGACAAAGTCGATGAACTTATCAATACATTCAATTCTGTCCATGAACGAATTCAGTTCACTTTAGAAAAGGAAACACAAAATAGAATTTCATTTTTAGATGTCCAACTTATCAGACAAACCGATGGATCAATCTCAACCAATTGGTATAACAAACCAACTTCTTCAAACCGGGTTCTCAATTACGTTTCACACCATCCACAAATACATAAGATTAATACAGTAAGGAATATGTTATTCAGATGTTACAGTCTCAGAAGTGAAGAATTTTGGCCAACTAATGAGACTAAAATAAAAAATATCTTAAAAATTAACAATTACCCCAGAAATTTAGTGAACAAGACTATACATCTCTATAAAAACAAGTTTGTTAAAAACACTATACGGAACACGGAACAGCCTGATGATAACCATAATAAAATCTATTATAAATTTCCATACATTGAGGGATTATCAGAAAAGATTGAAATTTTGGTAAAAAATCACTCAACTAATATCAAGCTTGCTTTCTATCCTCTAACAAAACTTGAGATGATATACACCAAATTGAAAGATTCTCATCCAAAACTAATGACCTCTAATTTAGTGTATCAAATTCCATGTAAAGATTGCAACCTATCGTATGTCGGCATGACCAGACAATACCTGAAAAATCATATACGTCAGCAGACATATGATTGCAAAGAAAATAATAGAGACAAAAACGAAAAAACCGCACTAGCTTTACACCACTTCCAAGAAAATCATAATTTTGACTTTGATGATGTAAAAATTTTGGATAAAGAAAACAACTACCACAAAAGATGTATTAGTGAAATGATACACATTTTTATACGTGACACAGTTAATATCCGAACAGATACTCAAAAATTGAGCATAATTTATAATAACTTAATGAGAGAAATTAATAAAAAATAAATCTGCGTCGTGGGAGTTTCACCGTAACATGTTTGGGAGAAAAACAAGACACCGTCGATCAGTACCCTATTAACCGAGCTAAGACCACATACGATTCATAAAAAATTTTATAGATCTGACGAAATTATACACACAATTCCGATGAAATTTAACAAGTTCTGCCACATCGTAATACATTTGACCAAATTGGTAAGTTGAATATGGAATTTCCACCTGAATGTTAGTTTTTTCTCAGGGAACTTTATGTAATGTTGTGTTGTGTTATTGTGACCAGATTGTTCATTTGTCTAATATTTTAATAAACTCTTTTAGTCCTGAAGAAGATCCCAAACAGGATCGAAACGTCGACAATTTGAAGAGAGTGTGTTATTCACCCCATTCACAGTCCTGAAGCCAATATCCCTTTTCTATAGTTAAATGCAAGGACGAGATTGTTGATATGGTCGATAAGTGTGTTGCCGTTGATCATTTCGGTGAATGGTTTAGTGGAGGACCATCTTCCAGAGAACATGAGGAGACTTTGCTTACACCGAAATATAATCTCGAGCTGTCAAAAGCAGGTTATTCTCTGGACAGCGAGAATAGTGAGGAAATTTCTACAAGTACCTTAGCGTCGATGCCTGCTTTGAGGTGTCCTCCGGCAGGTGACGATTTTCCCGATTAAGGCGGTGATTGGAAAAAAAATATATATATATATATATATATATATATATATATATATATATATATATATATATACGTATGACGCGACCTTACGGAGCCGAAAATGCTACACGCGACTACCCCTACCGAGCCAAAATCATTTTTACGAAGCCCGGATCGGGCTTCCTAAAAATTTGCGTGTATATCTTTCACAGAGGCTTTCTAATAGGTCAGTGAGCCTATAGACGAATTTTCGCCTGGGCCGAATATCGCCCATATAATATCGCAATATATACGCGCTTAGTTCACGGGATCCACCTGTAGGTGGTGCTCCAGTAGTTCCGTATATAAATATATACATTTTGGCGATATAACCCCAATTATAGGAATCCCGCTATGCCTCGCTGTTATTCGAAGCCCGTAAGTTTGGCAATGTCGCATTCTATCGGAATTCGTTAGAACGTTCTCAGGGTAGAATGATTCTCCTGAAAGACTAATGGATGGATAAATATCGCTAGGAAGGATAGGAAAAATTTCTCATCGGAAGAATCAACGAATATTGGATTTAATCGTCTTCATTAGATGATACTTTAATTTATTGGTATTTCAAGCTGCGCTTTTCAAGATATCATCTACAGGGTGTTTTTCAAATGTTTCATTGGACCCATTCGATGAAGGAATAGTTATACGAATTCACGATTTTGTTATTCTGTTTAAGAGTAGATGAACTCAAATCATAAAATATTTTCGAGCGAAGTATAGTTCCGTTTTTACCGGAACTTCATCATTGCCAAAGTAAACCCTGCATATTCAAACGTTTTGGAATTCTTCGATCAATTTTTCACTGATTTTATGTATGATTGCTGGACTGGATCAATATGAATAACAGAAAAATAATAGATTAGGCCAGCTTTTGTTTTTCAAATGAAATTATGAATATTTATCTGAAAATAGAGCTTCGCTTAAACAAAAAACAAATTTTTTTATTGAATGATTTTCGATTTTAGGTTTTTATGAAAGATAAACATCAAGTTTTTGTCATGACCTCAAGATAACAAATTATTATACAGTTCGAAAATGTTTATCAATGTTGGCAAACTGCGAACTTGAAATAGTGAGTACTAAATTGTTTCAAACGAGAACTTCTTTTCTGAAGCCATGAGGAAATTAACTTCAGAAAATAATGTATGTGTGAAAAAATGGGAATTGCTTCGAATTGCAAAGTGTTTTCCAATTGTGGGAAATCAATTTCTTTGGACATTGTATTTTGAATTTTACTTCCCCGAGAAATACAATTATTGGCAATTATCAATTAATTCAACTGATTATATTAACCGGTGAGGTGGCATTTCACTGCCATAGAGAGTGAGATGGTGTCTCTCAGACACCTGCAATTTTATATGATTTTTCTCTGTCCATAGCCCTTTCTTTTTGGCTTCTCACAATAGAATTACTATGTCATGAATGTATTCAACTAACGGGTTAGGCATTTGGTGTCACCCATTTAAAAAAAATCTGTTATAAAAGCAAAAAACATTTTATTGAAACAAAATTTTGAAAAATAACGATATTAATATGTGCAATTTACGTTTTAAAAATTCTTCGCATTGTCTTGTTGAAAATGTGACTTACTTGATGCAAATCTATTCTGACTTCTTATCACAGCTTGTCTTACCCGTTCAATATTTTCGGGTGTTCTGTTTATACGCAGACACCTCTACAAAAATTTGTTGCCACATTCCCTCTAACATCATAATCTCTTACCCACCTAAATATGTTTTGGCATTTTGGAATTCGTCCGTGTCTTTTCACATTAAATTTACGACGAAAATTTCATTGCACTTGCACAACTGAATTATTTAATATGAATTGTTTTACTACATAAATTCATTGATTCATAGGAAATATCTCCATGGCCAATTGAATTGCAACTATTGACATATAAGAATGTGTCACTTCAATTGTCTGAAACAAATTATTATTTCCATAACGCACTATAAAAAATAGATGAAACCAGATGACTTACCTTGTATTTTCAATGAAATTTTATGAATTGTTTACATAACATGTTGCAATTTCGATATCAGATATCTCGAGTTACCTGGATAACGATAGTAAAGTTTCTCAGGATCCAGCTGAATTTCATGGTACAGGAGAAACAAAATCATTACCGTAATCGTAAAAAAAACAAATCGACGTAATGGGTTATTATCAAACTCATCCTCGGTCATCTTTTGAGGATTTAGAAGATCAAAGAATTTTGTTCATTGATAATTTTTACCCTGTCGAATAAATGGTAATTTTTTAAGAAGGATTTTTACTGAAAATTCAAGAACACAAAAACTTCTTGAAACATATTATTTGGTCCGACCAAGCTAAATTTACCCAACACGGAATAACGAACGAAACGAAGTCAAGGAAGTTCAAACTATATTTCAATTTCCACTAACTGTATTCTGCCTTGTCACAGATGACCAACTCAGATATTTCATTTGAAAACCTAGTCGAAAATTTCTTGCGTGAATTGCACCTCGCATTCAATAATTGGTACAGGGAAAATTTGCTAACACCAGAGAAAATTCGTCAAGAATATTTGAGGAATGTTGCTGGTGAAATAGGGGTCGATTTCTTCGACCGCTTCGATCTCCAGATCTTCCCCACTAGATTACTATTTATGGGGTATAATTAAGAAAGAAATTTACGCGAACGAAATATAGAACAGTTGCGAATCAAAGTATGTTAAGTTTTTCATAGTTCAGATCCCAATGAAATTGTTAAGACAACGCAGTCTGGTCGTGATCGATATGTCTCGAACTGAATGGACGACATTTCGAACGTAAATTCTGAATTGGACCTTGTTTGTATTTTTGAGAAGAGTTGAATTCGAAATGTTACCAACAAATATGTTCCTCTTGAATATTTCAGAAGATATACATTTTATGTTAGTGGTGTTATTCCCGCTTATTGTATACAAAATACAAATAGGGTTTACTCATCAATATTATTCAGAATTCAATATGATGAGCGAAATATCCAGTGACAAAACTATTTAACGAAATTTAGATTCAACATAAAATTTTTTGAAAAAAGGATTCCAAGAAAATTCACGGCATTATTTAAAGGCCCTTGGTGGAGGAAAAGCGTTTCATTACTTTTGTTACGATATGAAATTTCAATTTCAATTTCTCAACGTTTTTCCAACAGTTTTCAAAAGATTTACAAATTTTCTTAAATAACTCTTATCATTATTTTCATATTCAAAATTCATTAAAATTTTCACTTAAGATTAATTTCAAGCCGGTCCTGTATTTTCATATTGTCACCTCCCACCTAAGTCATAATATTTCGTATCATAGTAAATTTTGATTTAACCATTGGTACCACATAAATTTTCCGAACATTGATTCTGAACCCAGAGTCGTATCACAAAAATTCATTTTCATCATTTCATTCTATTAACTTCGTTCCTTAATTACTTTCGATATTTCAATTTAAATTTGCTCATAAACATAAACATGTTGAATATTTAGGTGATACATTCAATTCTTCCGATATCTCATTTTCAGCTAATAAAATCGTTTTGAAATTTTTCAATTAGTTTTGTCGATCCGTTAATCGATGCGCCTCTGGAATGAAGAAGATTGTAGGATGTTTTCAGTTCTCATATTGGTGCCTCTGTTTTTCATTTGCGTCGGTCAGTTTTTTTTTATATGAAACCAGACTTCTCTCACGTTGTAAAATTCCTTTTTCTTTTCGCTTCGTTGAATGAAATTGGAAACACGCTTCCAAAGTGATTTTTGATAACGATTTTGTTGAAAATTGAATCGTTCATAATTTTGGAAGTTGGCTGTTTGATTTATCGGCCTTGCCGGATTTTGCCAGGAGTTTTCATTATAATATTCTTCGGATTGGAAAGAAGAGAAATAGTATTTGGATAATATTCTATCATCGGAGACGTTCGCCGGGAGCGGAAAACAAGACGCTCTGTATCTTTGGACTTATTACTTTATCATCGGAGACGATCGCCGAGAGAGGAAAATTATACTTTTCTTGGTTCCCCAATTTTGACGAACACCACGTGAAGACAGGACCAGCGGCACGCACACCACAACGCCATTGCGATTTCGGATCTAGGAGATAAGTACCCTTCTCTTTTCTCACCATAGTTCGATTTAGAATCATTGGTTTTAGTAAAGAACTTGGAATTGCCATTTCCTATGATCAATTTTTGTACATTGTAATTTTGGTTAACCATTGTAATTTTGGATTGAAAAATTTTGGTAATATGACCTTGAAAAGTTATAGAACCCATTGCTGAGCAAGCCTTGCAAAGAGACGATTTTCTGCGATTTTGTTAGTTGGTTAATATATTTTGTCAATAAAAATTATTGTGAAATTTATTGATTTATTATTTCTGTTGCTAGTTAAGTTGGTGGATTTGAACGTCACACTTTGACCCCCTTTTTTTCCTAATCTCACCCTACTCACTGTCTATTTATAGGTTATAAACAGGAAGAGAGTTAACTCGAATGTTATAGAGAACAGTTGCGACTTAAAATGTTTTTAACAAAAAGAAAGACATTTCGTAACAGTTAATCGCCACTTCTGTTCGTATGTTCAAGAAAACGAAAATTCGAAATATGACCGAGAAAATTTTTCAAGCATTTCTCAAAAAATACAGATTTTATTTTAATTGTGATATCTGCACACCTACAATAACTTTCAATGCAATATATTCAATTATGACTTCTCGTTGTCATCAATTTTGAGACTCACGGTATCTACTGTATCATGACTTGTAATTTCAAGCATTTACACAAAATCATCTTGTCAAATTAAGGTTATCCGTGATCAAACAGAGCTTCATTTCGATGTGAAGAGTGGAAAGTGTTACTTTCAGTCCAACTGGATCTCGAAATTTCAAATGTGAATTTCGATTCCTTTCCAGAAATAATACAACGAACAGAATTGGTGGGATACCTGTATTTGAAAACAATTAATAATTGCGTACCCTTTGAAATTTTCGAAAGAAAATCTCTGCGAGATTCTAGTGTCGTTCGAGTATTTACTTTTTTATCCACGAATAGTTTTGAATAGAAGGTCTCATCAAGTATTCGCATGAAACTTATGACGTACGCAACGGACGTGAAAGCTTTTTTCAAGTAATTGACTTGAAATGACATTGAATTAAAATTGGAGAATAAAGAAAATTTTGAATTCTTTTTACTACATGAAGATTTGAAACAATATTTCACAGAAAATAATCGTAGCGTTTTCCTTATCTTTCATTCTCCGAAAAACAGCTCTCGTGTTATCCGAGGATATCAAATCAATGATAAAATGGTATCACCCTCATTGTACAACCAATAACTCAATTCGTGGCTTCGGTTGGCTGCACCTTGTGTCGCATGTATATATCTGAATATGAAACAAATCGAAAATAATACAGCGGAATAATTCAGACGCAATATTCAACTGGAATATTTTGGCAACACTGCTCGGGCTTGCCATAGACTGTGATTCATCTATTTTTTACACAAAAAGGCTTGGTATGGCATAACCATATGACAGGCTTCTAATGGGTTGTGATACGTACTCCCAAATGTATAAATTATACACACCCCCCTTGTATCACCGCACACCCTGGCTTCACTTCACCTGTGTCTTATGGCGGGCTTGGTAAAGATAGTCTAATGCGTATATATATATATATATATATATATATATATATATATATATATATATATATATATATATATATATATATATATATATAAATGTCCAATAAATCTTATCCATGTATTTTACCGATCCCTCAATATTCATATCTTTCTCATATATATATATATATATATATATATATATATTTATATATATATATATATATATATATATATATATATGTATATTTTTTACCATTCTACAGAGGATCGGTCCTCCTCGATATACAGAATTTTACATTTCATCGTTCATAGGTCTTCCGTGAAAACGGCAACACTGTTTCGGTAGATTTGGTTCTGAAGAGGCAGCTACATTCTGATAATATTAAATTTGTTCATCTTCATCAAATTCGTTCACGGGAATCTCGGCTCCCAATAGTCGTTGCGTGACATAATGTTATCGTACGGACGGGAATAACTCGCGTTTTGACAATGATCGAATTGATAGCAAAGTATCAAATACGAAAATATTGTTTAAAAACTGATCAAAATCAGTTTTTTAACAATATTTTCGTATTTGCGATACCTATGCCTAATTTTGAATTATCACTCCGATCGATTAGTCTTATCTGATGACTTCTATGTTATTTTTAATTTTTCTTCAAAAACCGAAATATTGCCATCGCATTACGAGAATTTATATTACCACTGGTTGGAATTCAGTAGAAAACAAATAACGCCAGCATGTACAGGCAGGCGGCAGAGTCACTTGTATTTGTTAATACTCTTTTATCACATTTTTACTCACTACACTCTCCTCTTCGTGGCATCTCTTATGTTTTTCACAACATCCTAAAGTTAATCATACGCTTTAAATAATTCAGGGCTCTCAAACATCATAGAGAAAAAGACATTGCACCCATACTTTTTTATTGAATTTATATGTATATGCAGGCTTTGATTTGCATCCAAGTAATAGATAGATAGATAGATAATTTTCTTTATTTCAAATATTACATAATATACATAATAAATGAAATGACGTCAACATGTTCGTATTCTTAATATTCTCACAAAAGAACTGACATTTTCTAGTTGAATAATTGGAACTCAATGCAAACTGCCAATTTATCACGACAATTTTTAGTAAAAATACTCATATACGCTTTCAATAATTCAGAGCTTTGAAACATCATAGAGAAAAAGGCATCGCATACATACTCTTTTATTGAATCTATGTATATATTTTGTTCGCAGAGTAGATGTCTTTATTATTATTATTATTTCAGTCAAGTGAAACCACCAAAACTGAGGAGTATGTTGAAAATTCAGGCTCATAAGGAACAATATGTTTTTACTATTGTGTTAATTGGTGAAAAAGATAAGTCAATCTGCTCTGAAAATTAATTCCACAAAACTGAAAAATTTCATTCTATCAACTGTCAAATCAACCAAAAAATGGAAAAGCGATGGGGGCGTTTGACTTTCAGTTGTTTTCCACGGGGATTTATTTAAACGATTAATTTGAAGGAATATTTTGAAGAAAATACATTCAAATAATTCGATATTGTGATTCACATGCTCACGGCACTTTCAAAGTCTCCTGAAATTGTTCGATTGAATCCTTATAATTTTCATACGTTCAATAAAAAGCGAAAATCTTTTTGTTCAAATAATGACAGTGAGTGAAAAATTAGCTCAAAAACTGTACTTTGGAAAAAAATGTCACGAATGAAAATTTCTAGGTATAGAAAGGAGGACTTGTCTCAATATTGGTACCTATTGTTTTCAAGGTTATTTCGAAGTCAACTTGATTTTTCTCGAACTGAAAAGGTTGAATTGAAACGGTTAAACTATTGTTTTAGGAATGATCATGCTTTAATTGATAACATATGATTTCAGTACCTTTACTCCACAATCTGGAATATTTCTGATATGAAAGAAAATTGGTTGAGAACTGCAGTGTATTTTCGCTATTATTGAAGATGGAGACATTCGGTATTTGCGGCCCTTTGTCACTTTTTTGTAAAACTTTCAGATTCACGAGCAGAAATATTGCAACTACTTTTGATTCTGAAATACAGAGCGAAAACGAAAAATTTGCTCTTTTCAATATGTTATTATTTCTCGCGCCCTGTAAAAGATAAAAAAAAATTCAAACTCCTTCTAATACATTGATGTATATCAACCTTACCTAAATTTCAGCGTCAAAAATCCATATATGAGTTTGTTTTTTTTTAATGATACGCTATGCATTCTTTCACACATGCATTTAATTGTTAGTCGAAACACCATGTCACTTGAACCTTCTCATTAAATTATATTCACACATAAACGAAATATCACTCCTCAACATAAACTTGAAAATGTTCTCAACATTATGTTCTCTAACACAAATATGGATTTTTCTGATTTTTTAATTCTATTGAATGTTCGGTTGTGAAACATCAATGTATTCAGAAAATTTTGACGTTAAAATATACAGGGTGTTCTTAAATACAGTGCTCTGAATAAATTATTCAACTACCCCATTGACTTCCACGTAAAGTATCTATCATAATTTTTAATTTTTTTTCTATTTTATACAGGGCCCGAGAAATTATAACCTACAAAAAAGGACATTTTTCATTTTTGCCTTGTATTTCAAAAACAAAAGTAGTTGAAATATTTCTATATGTGGATTTGAAAGTTTTACAAAAAAGTGACATAGGGTCGCCAAAACCGCATGTCCTTATCTTCAATCATAGCTGAGATAGAGTGCAATCTTAACCAATTTGGGACACAGGTACCTACAGTAAGTACGAAGGCTATGTAAACACTTGAAAGAATCACTAAAAATTTTCAAACTGGTCACCCTAACCTTTAGGATTGGGGAAATTTTGGCTTCTAGTTGTGTTCAAAATCTGTCCCTCTCCCAATAAAATTTGACCTATTCCAGCATTTTCTCTCGAAACATCTCTGACGTGATACAATTGGCCTAGCAAGTTGTCAAATTGAAATCCTGTACCTTCTATCGTTTCTTTTGGTGAATAAAAAAAAGGCAATCTGCTGTGATGATTGATTCCACAAAACATAACTCAACATTCAAGAAATCCAGAGATTTTCATCCATGAGAGGAAATTCTCATGCATTAATGATGACATATCACATAAGAAATATTACATACAAATGATTCTGTCGTTTTGACTCCTCAAAATTTTAAATGATTAATGAATATCACAAATGAGTAAATGGAAAATTAATAATGACTTCCAGTTATCTTTCTGTTTCAACGATGTTGCATCTGCTAGGTTAAGGTACGGTTTCGCTTGTGCGTCGGACGCATGCAGCGACCGCCGAAAGTGGCTGCTGCGATTGTTGTTCATAGGGAATAGCGAAGAAGCGGTTCCGCTTATGCAGTCAACGCAGCAGTTGCTGCAGCATCCAAACGGCCCACTGCTAGCGGTACCAGTCTGTGCGACGTCGCTGCAGCGTGAATTCGTTTATATAGAGGTTTAAATTGATATTATTCATCGAAATTATAGAAAATGAGCGTTGAAAACTTTTCGACGGATAAAGAAATGAAACTAATGGAATTAGTTTCCACAAATATACTCCCCGTCAATAAATTCCGGACAGACAAAATTTTTGTCAAATTCAACACCCTGTATCTTTCTTCATGGTTCTCCGATTTTGTTGAAATTTTCACCACTTATAGTATTGGGTCTTGTTATATTAATCTGAAATTTACTTTGCGAAAATACCTGTAGTTCATCCGTTATACAGGGTGAAACAAAGCCTTGTTTAATGTCCTTCATTTCTAAACACCCTGTGGTGAATTTGAGACGGAAAATTTGATATCATTCAGTTTTAATTTGAAGTGTGATCCTTTCGGAATTTATTGACGGGGAGTGTAGATGTTTGTATGATGCATCTCATCCTGAAAGATAGTTTAAGGAGAAAGATCGCGACAGAAATAGAAGGAAAAACAAGTAAAAGGAAATTTTTTCTTTATCATTTATAATTTGAACTCCTGTGTATATAAAACAGTTTCATACAATTGAATATTAATTATTCCGAACCCTACGTTCCTGTAACTATTTTTTCTTGCCAGGCAATTTGACCCTCGGACTGCGAATCCATCTGCTCTTATACATCAAATGCACATTGTTTCAACATTTATTGTATTATTTTAGCTCGCTTTTTCATAAGAATATATATATATATATATATACAGCACGCCTTTTCTTATTTTTTTTTTCATATATTTCAAAATAATTTCATTCTCCTCTTCTTCCAAAATATGAAGTGCAAGTAAAATCCATCTTCGAATTCTCACTGTCGACTGTCGGCCAAGTAGTTTGGCTGCAGATAAGGAAACCACTCCGACGTCACAGCGGACGCGAGCGGTAGCTGCTCGCATTCACTGCATGCGTCCGACGCACAAGCGAAACCGTACCTTTAGTGTCGGAATAATTGCTGAATTTTAACTGGGAAATTCTTTCAGAAATGAATCCAGAAATGAACTATAGAGTACTCGTAATTTCCTTTTGATGTCCCAGCAAGTTCAAACGAGTATGTGCGAGAATGAAAAAAAAATCGGCCACCATTTTTCAGTACAAACCTCTATTCTTAGGTTATTTCGATATTGGCTTTTAAGGTTATCTCGAAGTAAAATGAGAATTTTAGCCACAGTTCGAATATATTGTACTTCCTCCAATCGTGAATCCAACCGTCGGAAGACCGAGCCGGATTAACCATCAGGCAGATCAGGCGACTGCCTAGGGGCCTTGCTTCAGATAGGGGCCGGTGCTCCATGCAGGAGAAAAAAATTCTGATGATGGTTGTAAGGGGGCACAGTTCTAAGGACCCATTCCAGAAAAATTCTTGCTAGTACTGAATTATCCAAAATTTATATTTGTAACTAATACGGAAAATATAGGTAAGACGTGAAATCAACCATAGTGATACAGCTACCCATAGCCCCAACCCCCATCCCCGAGATACATTTCAATTTGAAAAATTAGACTTTTGATTCAACCGTTTAAACGTATTTGAAACCGCCTCTGAATCACGAGCTCCGCAGTGCAGCTACTTCTATCTGAGCACACAAAAACAACTGAAAACCGTTTGATATTGCCCAATAATCGAATATAAAATATTTTCTGTTATCCGTCAAAGTTGCATAGTGATGAAGAACCACCTCCCCCGAAATATAATTCTTATAGTGTGCCCTTGGAAATACCAACTATAGAAATCCAAGAAGCACGCTGAAAAGAATAGGATTTTAAAAATCAATATTATTTCGCACATCTGTACTAGACATATAATGAAATTTCCAACTTTACTTACTAGAACATTTTGGCAACGTTGTCGGAAGACTTATCCACTACGAAACGAAAAAGCAATTATACGCCGGAGGAACTATCCACCGCATCTTAAAAAATTTTGTATACTGCGGAAGACTCAATGACCGCAATACGAATCAAGAATATACAGTCGGAAGACCTAGAACCGGATTTTTGTCAGGAGGACCTATTGATTGCAAAATGTATGATGAAAAATATTTTTCGTGGTCAATGTTTTGACGAATTCGCAATCTATCCTCATAACATAACCAATATTCGCAGAGAAATCTGATATATATGCACGACTTCTGGGGGAAGACCTATTGCTGGATTCTTGAGGGAGGAGCTATACGCGTGGGATGTAAATATATATATATATATATATATATATATATATATATATACGAACTATCTATAATATTGGATTCACATTAGTAAATTCTAGCTGGTGGAACACATTTTTGACTCCCTAAGTATATCAAGTCACCAAATAATGACAGTAAACATTCTTTGAAACAAAAATGGAACTGAAAAATCGCTGTTTTGTCTAAATTTGATATTGGGACTTAACACACTTTACCTCTGAGGTGCTGATATATATATATATATATATATCAGCACCTCAGAGGTAAAGTGTGTTAAGTCGCAATATCAAATTTAGACAAAACAGCGATTTTTCAGTTCCATTATTGTTTCAAAGAATGTTTACTGTCATACTGAAAAATCGCTGTTTTTGTCTAAATTTGATATTGCAACTTAAACACACTTTACCTCTGGGGTGCTGATATATATATATATATTATATATATTATATATATTGGAAATACGATTGTTTGCCGGAGAAAAACAGGGGAAATGGTTATTTTGGGTTCTTGGCAATTATTGGTTGGGCAATTATCAACAATCAATTGTCTTCACATCTATATTTCGAACCTTTAGTGGTTCTTCTTCAGGATGCTAAAATATAATGAATGTGGTAATACATAAAATTGAGCTGTTCTTAATTACTTACGTCTGACGAGATTATTGTTTAAATTAACAAAGAGAGCATCGGAACAAATATCTTACATTCGATCGATTCTTACGAAGAAAATTGTTTACAATATGATGTGTCAAGTTGGTATGACGGATAAAGATAGTTGTTGGTTGATATCACAGAGCATAATAAAAACATAGAAAATAAACATTTAAGTAACAACATCGACAACGTGATCATCAGTAGGATGTCGGTCCAAGGATAGCAGGTAACTATATATTGCACTTAGGTTTTTGAGGTCAGTCTTCTTGTTGATATTGTTTTCATTTTCGCTGATATAACACATTTCTAGAAATGTTCTTTTGTTGTAGTTTGAGCTAGTACACAATATTTTGGTATCATCGAATTTAAATGTGTGGTCCAGTGATGATGAGTGGTTTGCCAATGCGCATCTGTCGGGTCGTAGTCTAGTATCACTTTTATGGACTGCAATACGTCTTTTTAGGCATTGCGAAGTTTGGCCAATGTATACGGAATTACAGTTCCCACATGGGATGCGATACACCACGTCTGACCTGGACATAATGTGGATTTTGTCGTTTACATTGGTAAAAATATTTCTTACTGTCAGTGGGTTGTATTTTTTTTTACCAAGGCCAGAAAATACATTAAAACGCAAAATAATCTAGTAGTCATTCCCGCTGACAAAGGCAATATTACAGTTCTACTCTCCGCAGATCAATATGAACATAAGATGAATCTACTTTTAGAGGATTCATCAATTTATAAACGACTGACAAAAGATCCCACAAATGAAATCCAAAACAAGAACAACAAAATCATAAAACAGTTGAAAGACATAGGTATTATTGATGCTGCCACGGCCAGACAATTAACAACATACAAAGCGGTACCACCAAGAATATATGGTCTTCCTAAAGTCCACAAACCTGAGATCCCACTACGACCCATTGTCAACACCATTGGTTCAGCCACTGTAGAACTCAGTCACTTCATTACACGCATTCTGACAGAGGCGTTCTCTAATTTCTTCGGATATTCCATTGCGGACTCTTTCCAATTTAGTAGACAAATAAACAACCTCCTATTGCCCCGAAGATACAAACTTATTTCTTTAGACGCTGTCAGTTTATTCACGAATATCTCAATGGATCTAGTCATAAAAATTATTCAATCGGAATGGAACAGAATACACCAGATTACGAACATAGAAATGCCCTTATTTGTATCCATCATAAAATTTTTATTTGACTCCAGCTATTTTACATTCAGGGGATCCTTCTTTTCCCAGATCTTCGGCTGTGCAATGGGTAATGAAATCAGTTCCATCCTGGCCCAACTTGTAATGACAACACTTTTGAATCACTGCATCCCATCACTACCCTTCCATACTCCAATAATTTATCAATTCGTCGACGACCTCCTTCTCGCCATTCCTGAAGACATGACCTCAGTAACTTTAACAATTTTTAACAATTTCGATCCACACATCAAATTCACGGTCGAAGAAGAAACAAATAATGGAGTTCCATTTCTTGACACAAGAGTTGTGAGATGTGCAGATAATATAATCAAACTCGATTGGTACCAGAAACCGACCTCTTCGGGACGGTACATCCATTACAAATCCAATCATTCTTGGGCCACGAAAACTAACCTCATCAAAGGAATGTTCAAACGGATTAATAACATCTGCCACCCCGATTTCATGAAGTCTGCACAAGAAAGACTACTTAACATCTTCGAAGACAACGGTTACCCTAGAATATTTTTGGAGAGATTTCTACGTGCTCTGCCCTTTGACCAGACTGAGACAAGATCACCAATACAAGGAGCAGTAACAACAGCCCAAAACGAACTTTTCAAATATGTATCCCTACCGCTCATTCCATCTTTAACGAATAAATTGGTGAATATCCTAAGGGGGATTGATAACATAAAGATCGCAAAATACAACCCACTGACAGTAAGAAATATTTTTACCAATGTAAACGACAAAATCCACATTATGTCCAGGTCAGACGTGGTGTATCGCATCCCATGTGGGAACTGTAATTCCGTATACATTGGCCAAACTTCGCAATGCCTAAAAAGACGTATTGCAGTCCATAAAAGTGATACTAGACTACGACCCGACAGATGCGCATTGGCAAACCACTCATCATCACTGGACCACACATTTAAATTCGATGATACCAAAATATTGTGTACTAGCTCAAACTACAACAAAGAACATTTCTAGAAATGTGTTATATCAGCGAAAATGAAACAATATCAACAAGAAGACTGACCTCAAAAACCTAAGTGCAATATATAGTTACCTGCTATCCTTGGACCGACATCCTACTGATGATCACGTTGTCGATGTTGTTACTTAAATGTTTATTTTCTATGTTTTTATTATGCTCTGTGATATCAACCAACAACTATCTTTATCCGTCATACCAACTTGACACATCATATTGTAAACAATTTTCTTCGTAAGAATCGATCGAATGTAAGATATTTGTTCCGATGCTCTCTTTGTTAATTTAAACAATAATCTCGTCAGACGTAAGTAATTAAGAACAGCTCAATTTTATGTATTACCACATTCATTATATTTTAGCATCCTGAAGAAGAACCACTAAAGGTTCGAAATATAGATGTGAAGACAATTGATTGTTGATAATTGCCCAACCAATAATTGCCAAGAACCCAAAATAACCATTTCCCCTCTTTTCTCCGGCAAACAATCGTATTTCCAATATATATATATATATATATATATATATATATATATATATCAGCACCCCAGAGGTAAAGTGTGTTAAGTCACAATATCAAATTTAGACAAAACAGCGATTTTTCAGTTCCATTATTGTTTCAAAGAATATTTACTGTCATTATTTGGTGACTTGATATACTTAGGGAGTCAAAAATGTGTTCCACCAGCTAGAATTTACTAATGTGAATCCAATATTATAGATAGTTCGTATATATATATATATATATATATATATATATATATATATATATATATATATATATATATATATATATATATATATAATATATATATATATATATATATTTGTCTAATAGACGTTTCGAGACCCGGTACGTTCTTGAGGCGACCTAAGACCCACATGATCCGAAAATATTTCACGAATATATAAGGGAAAAATAAGTTATTTAGAAATATAACTCTCAAGGTGACCTGAGAGGGGAAAATTTTTTTTCAATTTGAAAAAGTTGTATACTTGATAGTCTTCTTCAATCCCGAAACATCTCGCGAACTTTTGAATCCCGCATATACGTCATCACTAAATACGGCCAACGTTTCCGATCCCGACGCTGTTGCCAGCTCTTCGGGACATTCCATAGTGATTTCGATACATAACAGAGCATGGAAGATCGATTGTTTTGGTAATATTGTTTGTCAGTTGACGCATTCACTTGGAAATATGATGAAATTTGCAATTAGGGATATTTTCTGGGAGATGGATGCTTTGCATTATCTGAATTAAATGATAAGTGATTTTTTCAAATTCAGTGAGGAGGTGGGTACCTCGTTATTTTCCATATTTCATGGCTCCAATAAAATTTCACGTACTTAGTGGCTTGATCTCAATTTAATTGCAAGATTAAGAGTCGGTTTCACAAAACTTTGTTTGTACCGTTAAATTAATTGGAGCCACCGCGATTCGTGGAAATTTCAAAAGAAGTGATTCGATTGGTTTTAATTTACGTAAGGTTTTTTAATCGCACAATTAAAGTTTTGTGAAACCGACCCATAGGTTTTTTAATCTGACATTTCTAATTCAACCTTTCTAACGATGTTGAAGAAGATCAAGAAAAGATATTATGTTCTGATGTTATTCCTACCATTCAGTAGTTTAGGGTTTTCTAGTGATCTTCCGTTTTTTCCGGACTTTATCGTTAGTAAACATTCAATTCTGGATGCTCAACAATTTTAACATTACAATCCTTAAGATCCACTTTTACTTTGTGTACTTATTCACAATATTTGGGGTTTGAAATTGGAAATAGGTCATTCGATTGAACAAATTCTAATTCTCGAATACAGGAAAAAACAATTACAAAAATCATAAGTTATTCTTCTGGAATCTAGGGGTGTTCTGAGATTGCAAAGAGTTGCAGTTAAACTGATATTGAAAGAGAATAGGAAAGGAATAATTTCACCTTACGATTCGCCTACAACTGCGGTTGGCATTTTCAGAGGATCCTTGGTCTAATATCGTACTTCGAAGGCTGAATTTCTGCCAGAAGTCTGATCAGATGTACGAGGGTGGGATGAAAAGTTTCCGGCCTGACCAAGAAAAACGATGTTTTCAGAAAAATGTTTTTCTTTATTTTCAAAATAATCTCCATCAACAATAATACATTTCTCATAACATGATTGAGTTATACAAGTTTTAAACGTTGATTCGTCAAGAACCTCAAAATACACAAAGCTCTTCGAAATACTTATGCACAGCTTCGATAACTTCGATTCCAAACCATTTTTAAGGTTAGGGAAACAGATAGTAGTTGCTGAGGTAAGTCTGGAGAGTAGGGAGGACGCAGGATCAATGTAATTATCAATTTGTGGATTTTGGACTTGCCAACAATCGGCGTTGTTTCGTTATCGTGAGGAAAAAAAAATTTTTTTGCCAAACGAGGTCGTTTAACTTACAACTCGTGCTTCAAACGTTGCAATAACTCTGCAAGTATTGACCAATGATAGGTGTACCTTTTTCGAGTAATCAATGTATATAATTCCTCTCGCATCCTAAAAAACAGAAGCTATAATCTTATATGCTGATGAAATTGTTTATGTCTTCTTTGGAGTTGGTTCCCCTTTTCCAACACATTGTTTTGACTGTTTCTCATTCTCAGGAATGTAGGGGTGAATCCACGTGTCATCAACAGTTATAATTCGACGCAAGAATTCGTTTGGATTACGCACATACAGCGCGAAATTGTCGGTAGAAATGGTTTTTCGAATCAATTCGCACCCAATTTTCGAACAACTTTTCCATGTGCAAATGGTTGTGTCAAATATTTCGCATACGTTCAGAAAACATCCTACAGGTCACAGCTATCTCACACACGTTCAGTCTGTGGTCTTCCAGCACTATTTGATGAATTTTCTCAATATTTTCTGAAGTTGTGACCTCAACGGGCTGCCCCCGAGGTGCCCACACGAGCCATTTTAAATTCAAAAACCTACTGCTTAATAGTTGAATATGACGGGAAGAGGTCTCCTCGTATTGAATCCATCGCTTTTTTTACTTGTTTCGGTATGAATCCTTTCAATTAGAAGTATTTGATGACAGCAAGTTTCTCCAATTCATTTATCTTCACGAAAATAACGGAATCGTCTTGCCTAATGTCCTCTCAAACGCAAGATAACGTAGCGATTGGGTTGAAATTTTACATACAAGCTGGGAAGGAAATATGTTGAAAATTTTGAGAATGGTAATTTCAAGCTGGGAATGATAAAAGAAAATTGTTGGTATAAAGAAATTACAAAGTTTCACATGGTCCCAGAAAAAAAGGAAAAGTTTCGACCTACCCTGTATTAGGAATCAAAAATACTCTAAGAAACGAAGAATGTTTGGAAATTTTGAGAATTCCGATTCAAAGTTGAGACGTATCGACAGACATGAATTATTAATTTGTGCTTCTTTTATTCCTATTTACGAGTGTTTTTAACGTCTGAAAATAATAAGAATTATGAAAATTAATGGCGTGCAGACGAGATGTTCAATTCTGTAAAAAGGGACTCTCCCGACAGGTCCTGTTCCGGTGGTTTTTTTTTCAGAATCAAACATTTCGTCTGCTCGCCATTAATTTTCATAATTCATGATTATTGGCGTTGAAGAAAAATTCGGTTGAGAGAATATTTCTGATATATTAAATGAATCTTAATATACCTGATATTTTATAAAAATGAAATAAATTTTTTTCACTCAGACTTTTAAGTTAATTCAGAATTACTCTTTTGCATTTATTGACAAATATCTTGGATACTTCAACTTTTCTTCGAATCAAAATCTGAGACTGATGGTGACTTTCATTTACAGAATAATTTGAGAAACGTGTCTTCAAATCGACGAATGTTTTTCAGAATTTTCGAAATTTCAAGCATAGAATCACTCGATGAAACAGTCGATAAGCCGATCGACTTTGTAGAACTGAGTAAAAATGCAATGAAATCGACCTAGGAGCTATTTCAATCATAATTATCATACGTGTAAGTCATACAGAAGATCTACAAGAACGAATGATATTTATATAGTTTTAAAAAGTTTTTTTCAACAGCTTTCGATATATTCGTCATGAAACTTGTAGGGTTATGTTTTCTGATCATATTTCTCGAAACCTACCTATTAAAAAAAAAACTCAGTATCATTGGAGTCAGTGAGAAAACATATAGTACTTACAGTTATCAAATATTCACGTAAAGGATATCCATATTAAAAATTCAAAATCCCTATATTCTCTTATATAAGCATGCCAAGAATTTTTATTTTTTGTTTCGTCATTACGATAATATATCATTCTTTTTTTAATTACCCACAGTGAGTGGACTCCTCTGAATTACAAATCAAAAATTGCACTTAGAAATTCTTTAATTACCAAACTACTGTGAATCTTATTTACACACTCACTATGTTATTTTTCCAATTGAAGTTAGAAAAGGTCACAAAACCTTTTTTATCTATTCAGAAATCGTACAATTGTGTAAGATGGCCTGGATTTTACGTCTTAACTTTTTTTCGTCGACTGGCTATGTGGAAAAAATTCTTGACATATGATGAAAAACAAAGAAAATGTTTTATTCATTTATTTCCATATTTATTTTGTGTAAATTAGAAATGTTCTGAAAATTGTTCAACATAAACATGTGAAAATTAAAAGATATTACTATAATAAGTGCATTGGAAGAAAAAGAGTCTCTACCTATTCCCCATCTTGGTACACTCAATCTTTTTACCCAATTCTAACTTTAGGTTGTGTGTCCCTTGCTGAAATAAATCCATATCTTTTAAAATTTCCGTTACGTTCATTACTGTCGAGGCGGCAATAGTAGTACACGTAGGTACAACAAAACAAATTTTCGGGGCTTCGAGAAAATTTTTCGTTCAAATGGGTTGTTAACGGCAAAATACCTGGACTATGGTTGAATACATACAGTAGATCAAACTTCATAATCATTCAAAGTTAATCGCCGCCGAAAATGTCACCCGATTCAATTCTTGACTACCGATTCACGGAAATGAAAATTCAACCACCTCACTGAACCATTTTCAAGACGTTGATTCTCTTTATCGGGTCTGTATAAGCTTCCCCAAGGTTGATGTATACAAATGAACAGAAAGCGAATTTTTGATTCTTATCCGAAATATCTTCGGTAAATTCATTGCTCATGGCGACGATTCACTATATCGGGATCGTATAAGATCCAAAATAGTTGATTTGATGTCTGTACATAAAATAGCTGCCATATTTCGGGAATCAATGCGTCGGTTAACTATACGAATTAAATACATCAGGTTGATGTCGACAGAAGCGCCCTCGCACTGGCAAAATTCTGAAACTTTCTGTATATAATAACGTGTATAACCGACTTTTCACACCCAGCTGAAAATTCACCCCTAACATCCCCTTACCTCCCTCATAATGATTCTATGGTCGAACGTTCCCAGACCCGGAGTCAGGTCTGACAACGTCACTTTTGGTTTGAAAAGTCGGTCGAGTATACCGATTTGGGTCTGTATGTGCGGTCGAACAAATCTATATATATATATATATATATATATATATATATATATATATATATATATAGTTATAAAGGGTCATTTTCACCTCCAAAACAGAAACTCGTTTTACGCTCTGACCTCATATATAACGCTGTCACCTCCGATTTCGGAGGTGACAACGTATCGCCTTGTTTTTTAGCTTGTTGGAATCAGGATGACTCAAGGATCAACATATCAAAAAATCGTTTTGAGGTCACAAGGCACCCTGTTTATGTACTGAACAATCTTTTAGTTCGGGTATATATCACGGGCGCTAGTGTGCTGCGCCATATATGGATGAATAACTCTGAGAGACTCGAAAGACGTATCCTCCTCCGTACATGGCAACAATGTGTATTGGTTCACCCTCAGAGCAGATGTCAACAGAAGGCATATTTCAAAGGTTATTTTATCGCTTTTTCAAGTGGAATGGTGTGATGCATTAGGAAGACAAGCTTTAACTTAATTCATATATGCTTGTTTTCCATCGTCCAACGTATTCATTTTGTACCATCCACGCATAACTGAAAGAGAATGAAAGCTTTTTACGTATCTATACGGGGAATATAGCTTGTCCCCAATATAGATGTAAAATATGAACATTTGTTTCATGAAATCTAAATTATTAAATTAGATACAATCCTTTTCTCTAATCAATCTGAATACATACGGTGTCTTCAAATGTAGCGCTTTGTATTGACAGGTAATAGACCTCATCAACATGAAAACATTTTGAATATTCAATCTTCCCAATTTATTTGAACCAGAGTTACCCGCAAATGTGAGAAATGCCAAGTCCAAATCTGACTTGAACGTATTGAAACTTCTTCTATATGGATCATATTCGAACATCAGTTTTGAAATATGCTGCAGATTTATTCCAATAGTGACCTGTTGATATGATTCAAATTGATCGAATTCGATGATGAATTCAATTTGATCGAACAATGATCATTACGACCAATTCATGAAAACAATTTAGACGAGTTTTATAGCTGGATTTGTGAATTTTTGTTTAACAAAGAAATTTTTCTGTCTCCACTTTGGAATCAACTATTTCTCTCAGAAAAAATCGCCAGATAGAAGTTGAAAAATAATTCTACATTTTTACTAAAAATTTAAGTGCGTCGAACAGATCGCAAAAAAGTCGAGTGAGTATTTTATTTGATGTTCAACTTCCTAAAAACGCGGCATTGATTCATAACAGGTGAGCAATATGGAAGTTTGAATGATTGATTTTGATGAGTTCTACTACCTGTCAAAAAAAACTTCTCCCTTAAAAAATACCCTGTGCATTTCGTCAGAAAATACTGGAGTATCTTTATGCAATATTATCGGTGGCACCTACATTCTGAACAAAAACTGTCAAGTAAAATATCCCAACGTGCCATTTTTTCCAAGTAGCCTACTTGACACCGAATTTTTTTGAATGCACGTTATAACAGATTTTGAATTTTGGCCCGTTGGAACAGCCAAAGTCATCGAGATGTCATTGCGGTGACATTTGAATTTCGGGAATATAGAAGAAGTCCCAATGTATTTTGTGAACGGTTGTATGGGAAGGAGTGATTTCCCCTCGGATTTCCCATTGTTTGAATGTCGCAGCTCATTTTTGTGAATATTGAAATTCAACACTTCGCGGGAAAAATTTTTGTTTGCTAACGTTATTCTTTTTTTTACATCATTCGTATCATGTATAGTTTGAAAAAATAATATGACATATTCCCATAATTTTTTTCTCCTAGCGGATCCCCCTACGGATATACGGCCTCCCAAATGACTCCACTGAAAAACTAGTTTACTGGAATAAATTCTAAACTACCCAGTATGATTTGAAGAAAATCTATCCATATACTAATATAAATGTGAATGTCCGTTGATGAAACTTTCACTATAATGTAGAAAATATATTTTGGGGGGTTTTCATGTAGGGTTCACATTCCTATGTCACGAAGAAATGAGAAAAAATATTGAGCTTTCATGAAAAAGTCGTTATTATCAGGTTTTCAGTGCCGACGCTTTGTAAACTATAAGGGATAGAGAACATAGTCAGAGACAATTTTGTTGTGTTCGAAAAATTCTATATGAAAGACCACGACGGCATATGTCCAAATGCTTAGGACAACCAACGATAATCATTTTTTACATTTTCAATTCCCTGCCTCTTTGACCTCATCGGCTGAAGCATTTTAATTTAATTTAATTTATTGAAGTCAATTCATTACATCATAACCATAACAAAGATAATAATACATAATAGACTAAATATAATTGAATTGCAATTTCAATATGTCTAAACCACATGGCATCACAATTAAGTAACTTTCACAAAAATAACAAAGATAACATTTATATAAATTCTTCAACAACCGGTTCGGGAGCAGAGTTACCTAGGCACGAATGCCTGTGTTGTAAATCTACCCTCTTGCGGCTGAACCTAAATTAAACAATTAGTCGGTGAATGCAACCTAAATGGAGTGAAAACATGAGTACCTCCACACCTATATGGTCTCCCAAAAATACACAAGGACAACATTCCCTTGAGACCAATCGTCAGTTCGAGGAATTCCCCATGTCATCCCTTGGCAAGATTCCTCCTGAAGATAATTTCTCCACTCAGAGGCCATACACCATCAATGGTCAAAAACACTGATCACTTCATAGAAACCATGCGTCAAGAACAAATCTTGGACCAGGACATCATGGTTACTTTCGACATCAAGAGCCTGTTCACTAATGTCCCTACTAAACGAACCCTCGAAATCGTCAAGAATAAACTCGAGGAGGACACAACATTGGCTGAGAGAACCATCTTGAGCGTTAGAGCAATCACGGAAATGCTTGAAACCTGTATCAACACCACTTAATTCCAAGTAGACAAAAACTTCTACCAACAAGAATTTGGTCTGGCAATGGGCTCACCGTTATCTCCACCTCTGGCTGATATATACATGGAGGATTTCGAGAGGAAAGCATTAGAACAATTCGTGTTCAAGCCGAAACTATGGCGCAGATATGTAGACGATACCTTCGTAATCTGGCAACATGGGAGGGAAAACCTAGACAGTTTCCTGGTACATCTGAACAGCATAGAGGAATCAATCAAATTCACAATGGAAATCGAAGAAAATAACCGACTACCTTTCCTCGATGTACTTGTTCATAAACAGAATGGAATTCCTAAGACCACAGTCTACAAAAAACCAACAAACACGGGCCAATATCTCCACTTCGAATCCAACCACAATCTGAACACCAAATTGGGAGTAGCCAGATGCTTATACGACAGAGCAACCAAGATTTGCTCTAGTCCAGAAGATCGTGATGAGGAGTTCAACAACATAACAGAAACCCTCAAGAGAAACGGCTACCCCAAGAAGATACTTCAGAAAGCCAGAGAACCAAGAGAAGCGGCATTAGGGCAACAACCAACAGACAATGAGCCGACCGAAACGATTACCTCTGTCATACCATATGTGAAGGGGTTATCCGAGAAAATAAGAAGAATTGGTAACAGATACAAGGTGAGAACAACATTCAAGACCAAGGATACTGTCAGGGGAAAACTCACGAAGGTGAAACCTGACAACGAGAATCAGAGAACCAAAGATTGCGTCTATGAAATACCATGTGAATGCGGTAGAACCTACATTGGGGAAACTAAACGCCCCCTGAAGGTCAGAATCAAAGAGCACCAAAGACTAGCTCAACTGGGAGAAACAGATAAATCCAGGCTAGTCCAACACGCTTGGAACGAGGACCACAACGTCAAATGGGATGAAGCTTCCATAATATCAAAGGAAGAGGGATGGAGAAGAAGAAAATTGAAAGAAGCAGCTTTCATGGCAATAACTCCTAACCCAATCAGCACGCCCTCTCTGGAAATAAAGAATGTCTGGGTGCCCATACTAAGATCTGAATTGAGGAGGACGAACCCGACCCAAGGAAGCAATTAACCTAACATGAACCAGACCTGACCTAAAAATAACCTACTGCGCATACCAACTGCGCAGGTAGTAAAAAGTCAAGGTGACCTCTAACACAAAAAGTATAATTAATATATAACTTAAATCGTATAATAATTACCTGCTTTGGTAGACTAGTGGTTAGAGTGAGTGGAATTTCGGAAATTGCACCTCGGATAACTCGCGTTCGAATCCCCACACTGTAATGGCGAAATTGAAAAAGTATGGAGCGCACAAGTCCAGACAGAACAAGTTTGGCAACAACCGGTCCTTCTCAGGACCAACAACACCCTGAAGACGGCAGGCGAATGCTTGCCGAAACGTCGGTAATAACCAACAACATAGATAATGGAAACAGCCCAAATAATGTTTCAACAAAAACATGAGTAGTTTAAAAATACAATAATAATTTGAAAGAACCAACGGAACCAGAGAAAGAGGTATCAACATCATATGTAAGTTCCTTTTCTTCTTTGACCTATTCAATGAACGAATCAACTTTGATCTTATTTTCTAAACAATTTTCTTTTCTTATGAATATATGATCTATAAGTGATTCAGTGTTTGATGTTATCCTGGTAGGTTTGTTAATATGCGATAGAAAACCTTTTGAATTCAAAGCATCCTAATAACGACCGGTATCAGATTAATCAGTTTGCAACAAATTGATATTGATATCTCCGGCATATATTTCCAATTTTTTAAACTCAAGATCACTCAAATATAATTCTAAATCATTCATATAAGTTGAAATTTTCGTAGCAGGTGATCTATAATATGCTGTTATACCTATTGCATTATGCGAATGAATAAATTTATTTATGAATGTTATTCTGAGGAATCTAGTTTCATTCACAATTTTGATTTCAACTGCAGCAGAAAGACTGCTCTTTGTGTACACTATAACCCCATCACACTTATTTATCTCCGATTCATTATAATGTGTATGTCATAGTTCGGAATAAGGAAGTCATTTACATTTTCAATCCTCCTAGTTTCAGATAATACAATCACGTCTAGAAGGTCCTTAGCCATCTGTACATGTACCAGCAATTCATCATAATGTTTTCGCAAACCTCGAACATTAAAGTGAGCTATGCCAATACCCTCTCCCCCCCATTCCGCTCCACTCATCGCAAACTGCTGTAAATTTTCCACCACTCTAGTATCTACTTCTACATTATCATATAAATGTTCCAAAACCTCCAACATTCCGCAAGTCAACAACCCAATCTACAACAAATTATTACAAGTTACAATCCCGTGAAATTTTCTCCCAGATTGAGGGCTGACTGGTCGAAAACAATAGATTATAAGTGAATATGGTAAACATCAACAATTTTAGTTTTGAAATTAAGAAACAAAGTAACAGAATTAACTGTAAACAAACAATATCCAAAGGAAATGTAAAAATCGCAAATGAACAATAAAAACAAATCAGATGCAAAGAAAGGGCATCACTCACTGAACCAACCGTCTCAATCACCCTTCTTTATCCTAGATGTGAGATTGACTGCACAATCATTCATTTCTTCAGTGATACTTTGTTGACAGATCGAGTTTTAGGCTTCTCCTGTAAAGATCTTACGACAGGTACCGGTTTTATAGGAGGTGGATTTCCTGGGGTTGCAAAGTCTCCCTGAGGTTGCAGTAAAGGCTTTTCTTTAATCTCTGCAGTTGGTGTGAAAGGCGCACTGTTAGGCCTGATCACAGAAGCACCGTCTTTCTCCAAATCTTCAACTCCTTACGGTACTCCGTCCACAATGAGTTTACTTCCCCTTATATAAAATTCTTTGTGTCGTCCCTCCTGTTTCACGAGTAAGAGGTGTTTCCTCAATATCTTTTTCTCCCTTCTTTGTATTGGAGTGAGATCGTGGGCGATGGAAATATTTGTTCCTTTCAACCTTCTACAATTATTCAGGATTTCGTTTTTCTTCAGGTTTGATATTAGTTCAATTTTTATGGGACAGTTATCGGATCTGCCTAACGGGTATACGTCGGCGAGATCTCCTCTTTCCAGGCTCACACCAAGCAATCCCTTAAGGTCCTCGCACGAAGTTTCCGCGCCAATCTCCTCCCTCTTCTTCCCTAGACCGAATACTAATATGTTTTTTCTTTTCTGTGTTCTCCTGATCTCCTCTAGTTCAGCTCTAAGTTCACTGTTTTCTTGTTCCAAGTATGCGACACTGCCTTTCAAATCCTCAATTTTCAAGAGAAGTCGTGCTTCGCTAGCTGCGATGCAGTTCTCTATGTCTGTACGGCTCTTCAATATCTCCTCACGAATGATTTTTATCGCATTCTGCAAATCTGACATCTTACGGTACGGAAGTGTATTCTATGGCTCAATTCAGAATAATGTTCAATTTGAAGAGGACTCCCGACTGGCATGGAATGAATTCTTATGAAAATGAATGTGATTGTTATCTGCGACATTTATTCTTGATGAAAAATGCCCCTTGATTAACGAAATTGTTTCCCCGCTCAACACTTGGTGAAACATCTTTGGTCAATTGAAAAAATAAAAACACAAGACTACGTTCACAATATTTTAATGAATTAAACATCTAATAAGTCGACATGTTTCGGGTTTTATCCCATTCTCAAGACTGAAAAGTAAACGCATAAGTCAAAGGAATAAACATCAAACAACAGATGTAAAAACCGGAGATAAGCGGAAATCTAATTGATCGTTCACAATTGGTTGTTTATATTTTGAAGCAGAAAATATTTCCAAAATTTCTAGAAGATCTAGGCGTCTGCTTTTTTCCCCTTCATGCAATATTCTTGTTTTATTAAAATCTATGAAATGGTTACAAGTGATACAATGATCAGAAAAACCAAATGTTAATTTGTTTTGAAGAATTGACTTTTTATGTTCATCAACCCTTATCTTAAGAGAACGACCAGTCTGACCTATGTAAAAAGATGGGCATTCGTCACAAAAAATTTCATAGACACCACTTTTTTCAAAAGTTGTCTAACTATCCTTTTCATTATAAAACATTGATTTTAAGTTTTTCTAGTTGGTACATACAATGTCAGTTTTATTTCGTCTTAATCTACTACAAATATTGTCGCTTATTTGTGGGATATAGTTTATATGAGCAAATTTATCAATACAGTTATTAATTTGGGTGGGGTATATATTTGATAATAGTTTTTGATATTGTTTTCTGTCAATTAATTTATCTATAATATTGGGAGAGAAACCATTGTTCAATGCCAATGTCCTTAACACTTCCTCTTCTTTTTCGAAATTAGCTGTTGAAAGTGGTGTTGATATTAGACGGTGTACCAGGGAATGAAAAGCTGACATTTTTATTTTATATGGATGTGAACTACTATTATGGATGAAGATGTCTGAAAAAGTAGGTTTTCTATTCACATCAAATTCCATATGATCTTCTACTATTTTTATCTGAATGTCCAAAAAGTTTAACGACTTATTTTCATTTTCCATTTCCAATGTGCACTGGACCGACACATACAAAGAGTTAATCAGTTGGAAAAACAATTCAAGCTCAAAATCTGAGCAAGTCCAAATACAAAACACGTCATCCACATATCGTCTCCAGTATAGTACAAATTCAGTCACATTGTTATTAATTGACGAGAATATTTTCTTTTGCTAATGTGTCATGAATACTTCGCTTAAAAGAGGAGATAAATGAGAACCCATTGGTAGACCATCCAACTGTAGATAGAATTTTCCATTGAACTTGAAATAACTCTGTTCAAGACACAACTGCAAAAGTTTATTTGTTTCATCTATCAATTCTGCACTGAAGGAAAAATTATTATGAAGCTGTTCGTTGATTAAATTTTTAACTTCTGTATGAGGTATTGATGGGAATAAATTTACTACATCGAACGAAATTAACCTAGCATTCGGAGGGATTTTAAGTGACTTTAGTTCATCTGTAAGTTGGATTGTGTTTTTGATGGAGTAAATTGGTTCATGTTGAATCATTTTTGGTAAAATAGAATTCAGATATCTACAGAGTTTTGAAGTTGGTGCATGAGTATAGGAAACAATGGGTCTCATAGGACAATTCTCGTTATGGATTTTAGGTAGAGCATATAATTGCGGTATTCTTGGATTCATTATCGTCAAAGGAAAAGTTATTTCAGATAATACGTTTTTGCAATTTTTGATATACTTTTTGAGTGAATTTTGGAATTTCGATATTGGGTCAACTTTCAGTTCTCGGAAGTTATCAGAGTTCAACAATAATTCTGTTTTTTGTAAATAATCAGTCTTGTTCAAAATTGTAACTATATTGCCCTTGCCAGCTTTTGTAATTATCAGATCATTCTCAGAGGCTTCCTATTTGATTTGTTTCAAAACGGCAACTTCGATTTTATCCTGCCTAATACGAGCATTGGATATCATTCTCGCACAAACAGATTTTTCAAAGTTTCGTATCTCAGGAGATTCGATCTTATTCAAAGCTAATTCTACATTCACTGCTAAATGTTTGAGGTCCTTATTATTGAACATATTCGGACAGTGTTTCAAACCTTTATCCAATAATCTTAATTCAGCTTCTTCGAAATGTACTTCTGTAAAATTCTTCACTTTTTCATAAAACTTCACTGCACTTTCACTGGCGCGCAGAGAAAACTCGAATCTCTTATGCATTGTAGAGATAAATTCAAGCCTAATCTGTAGATGCGCGCCAGTGAAAGTGCAGTGAAGTTTTATGAAAAAGTGAAGAATTTTACAGAAGTACATTTCGAAGAAGCTGAATTTAGATTATTGGAAAAAGGTTTGAAACACTGTTCGAATATGTTTAATAATAAGAACCTCAAACATTTAGCAGTTAATGTAGAATTAGCTTTAAATAAGATCGAAACTCCTGAGATACAAAACTTTGAAAAATCTGTTTGCACGAGAATGATATCCAATGCTCGTATTAGACAGGATAAAATCGAAGTTGCCGTTTTGAAACAAATCAAAAAGAAAGCCTCTGAGAATGATCTGATAATTAAAGAAGCTGACAAAGGCAATACAGTTACAATTTTGAACAAGACTGATTATTTACAAAAAACAGAATTATTGTTGAACTCTGATAACTTCCGAGAACTGAGAGTTGACCCAACATCGAAATTCCAAAATTCACTCAAAAAGTATATCAAAAATTGCCCAAACGTATTATCTGAAATAACTTTTCGTTTGACGATAATGAATCCAAGAATACCGCAATAATATGCTCTACCTTGAATCCATAAAGAGAATTGTCCTATGGGACTCATTGTTTCCTATACTCATGCACCAGCTTCAAAACTCTGTAGATATCTGAATTCTATTTTACCAAAAATGATTCAACATGAACCAATTTACTCCATCAAAAACACAATCCAACTTACAGATGAATTAAATTCACTGAAAATCCCTCCGAATGCTAGGTTAATTTCGTTCGATGTAGTGAATTTATTCCCATCAATACCTCATACAGAAGTTGAAAATTTAATCAACGAACAGCTTCATAATAATTTTTCCCTCAATGCAGAATTGATAGATGGAAAAAATAAACTTTTGCAGTTGTGTCTTGAACAGAGTTATTTCAAGTTCAATGGAAAATTCTATCAACAGTTGGATGGTTTACCAATGGGTTCTCCTTTATCTCCTCTTTTAAGCGAAGTATTCATGACACATTTGGAAAAGAAAATATTCTCGTCAATTAATAACAATGTGCCTGAATTTGTACTATACTGGAGACGATATGTAGATTACGTGTTTTGTATTTGGACTGGCTCAGATTTTGAGCGTGAATTGTTTTTCCAACTGATTAACTCTTTGTTTGTGTCGGTCCAGTTCACATTGGAAATGGAAAATGAAAATAAGTCGTTAAACTTTTTAGACATTCAGATAAAAATAGTAGAAGATCATATGGAATTGGATGTGTATAGAAAACCTACTTTTTCAGACATCCTCATACATAATAGTAGTTCACATCCATATAAAATAAAAATGTCAGCTTTTCATTCCCTGGTACACCGTCTAATATCAATACCACTTTCAACAGCTAATTTCGAAAAAGAAGTGGAAGTGTTAAGGACATTGGCATTGAACAATGGTTTCTCTCCCAATATTATAGATAAATTAATTGACAGAAAACAATATCAAAAACTATTATCAAGTATATACCCCACCCAAATTAATAACTGTATTGATAAATTTGCTTATATAAACTATATCCCACAAATAGGCGACAATATTTGTAGTAGATTAAGACGAAATAAAATTGACATTGTATGTACCAACAAGAAAAACTTAAAATCAATGTTTTGTAATGGAAAGGATAGTTAGACAACTTTTGAAAAAAGTGGTGTCTATAAAATTTTTTGTGACGAATGGCCAGCTTTTTACATAGGTCAGACTGATCGTTCTCTTAAGATAAGGGTTGATGAACATAGAAAGTCATTTCTTCAAAACAAATTAACAACTGGTTTTTCTGATCATTGTATCACTTGTAACCATTTCATAGATTTTAATAAAACAAGAATATTGCATGAAGGGGAAAAAAGCAGACGCCTAGATCTTCTAGAAATTTCGGAAATATTTTCTGCTTCAAAATATAAACAACCAATTGTGAACGATCAATTAGATTTCCGCTTATCTCCGGTTTTAACATCTGTTGTTCGATGTTTATTTCTTTGACTTATGCGTTTACTTTTCAGTCTTGAGAATGGGATAAAACCCGAAACATGTCGACTTATTAGATGTTTAATTTATTAAAATATTGTGAACGTAGTCTTGTGTTTACATTTTTTCAATTGAAAAATGCCCCTTACCGTTTAGTTTTCTAATGGATACCTTAAAAGTTACAGCAGGTTGAACGAATTCGAATTTATGCAAGAAATTGTTGAATCTAATCGAGATCGCTTTGTCACGTAGTCAAGTGCATGTCTCTGCTTCGATACGAGTTATGAATGTGTGGTTGTGGACCAATCAGTACTGTTTTGAATTGAAATAATACGCGAGCGGAGCCGCGGGTTGGAGCTACTTTGTTATAATGAACAGTAGTTAGGACATCTTAAAACACTCAATTTAAACGAGCTCCTTTAGTTTACCAGAGGCAGACTAGGTTCTCTTGATATTTTGTTTTTCGAGAACGGTTCATTTTATCGACAATGAACAAGAGTACCTTTTCCTGAGCTTAATATTCAAGGTATTCAAATCATTCGTATGATAAGGTATTCCTTATAATACAGGGATAATGTAAGCTTCAAATGTACAACCTAGTCTGCCCCTGGTACACTAAAAATGCTAATTTCAAAGGTCAATATTTCAAGAGGTACCACTCACTATTCATCATATCAATTTTAATTTAATCATATTGCGAATTTAAAAAATAAGAAGTACCTTTTTTATTTGAAGTGATCATAGATGGAAAACCACTTTCAAGGTGGGATTCACAAAACTTTGAATGCCTGATCACGTAGTGTTCCATTTAGAAAACAATAGTTTAGAACAAATTTTTAGGTTTACGAAAACTGCATTTCCTAGTACTGAATTCTGAATGCCCATGAAAAATAGGTACGTCAATTTTGCTCATTTAAACTTTTTTTTACGACCAATATTAACCCTGTACACGTACACTATATTATGCTACTTTTCATTAGATGCTTCAACTTGCAGATATTGTGGATCAGATGAACGTGAGAACAGAAAATCAAAAAATCTCAATATGAAAAATTAAATCAAAAAATAATTACAATTATTATCAATATCAAAAAATCTTAAACCTCAATGATGGATAAAACTTGAAACAATATCAAGTTATCAAATGATTCGTTAGAATCAATCAAATGAAGCGTTGAACGCTACGTTACGATAGATCGTAAATTTTATTTCTTGTCTAAATTTTTATTTCAGCCTCTGGTCATATATCGGGAAATATTCTTCAGGAAACTATGCTTTGAAAAGCATTTTTTATAAGGAATGATAACAGTAATATTTATTTAAATTTTAATTCTTTCCATACCAGTCAAAAGGTCCCTTCAAATTGAACATTGATTCGGATTGAATTGAATATGTTAAAATTGGTTATCGAGGGTTATCCCCGATGAGAGTTAGACATATGTAGTCGCGGACTTTTATGTATAAATTTTCTTACACTACAAAAATGTCCCTTTCGAGTTCCACTATCTCTTGTAGTTCATCTAGCGTCGTCCGTAAAAACCATGAATCAAATATATGAAATGGTTCATATAACAACTTGTTCATGAAACTTCTATATTTGCCCATTTCCTCGTTGAGTATACTAGAATCAATTCCACAATCAAACCGGACATTTGCTTCCCGATTTCTGTGAAGACAAATAAACAAACTAACGAAAACATAGACTTTCATATTATACTCCGAAAGCATTATTGTTCTTCAGAGGTATAATATTCTTCATTGAATATCGTTAAAGATGTCCAGCAACGAGACGAAACCAAATTTTTGGGATAGCGGAAACATCGAAAATTTTCCAACCGTGCATTGAAGGAATAGAAAACTGAAGTTTATCTGATGGTTTTTATAATTTAATATAACGTATAATATTTGTTTTGGCTAAAAAGGTTCAATTATGATTAATCCCATCAATGTTCATCTTTTCAACATTCAGTTGCATGTTTCCCAATTCAATAGAATTTGTTTTTTTTCTGTAAAAAGTATCTCGATTTATAATGCTTGAAACTTTGAGAAACCTCTCGTTCTATTTCATAGCCGTGTATAGGGACCATTAGTTCACGAAGCCTTTGTCAGGCACAAGACGATGTTTCTTCATTTATTGCGATGCTCCGGAATGAGCAGCGTAAAGCACTTATCTTTCCAAACATGTGTTGAAAGAACAGCTGCATTCCATATATGATTATTCGAACTAATTTACCTTCTGTCCTCCGAAAATCTGGCATCGTTGCAGGAGGACACAGCGCACGACCCATACAAAATATAAGCGGAGGTAGCAAGGTGTGTCTCATATGAAAAAAATTTTTTCGAGCAAAATCTTTTCCCCTCTCAAGGTCCCTATATTTTTTGCCTTCCCCTCTAAATCTATTGACAAAAAAATTTCAATCACACCACTCCTTCACCCGGAGGTCAGGTCGCCCACTGAACTTAACGGAGGTCACAACGCACTACGAATCCATATATATATATATATATATATATTTTGAGAAAGATATGAATATTGAGGGATCGGTAAAATACATGGATAAGATTTATTGGACATTTATGTCCAATAAATTGATTCCTATATATATATATATATATATATATATATATATATATATATATAGAATAGAATAGAATAGAATAGAATTTTATTAAGTTACATAGTAACAACGTCATGTAAATACAACATAACATACATATTAACAACAAATCATATATATATATATTATATATATATATATATATATTATTATATATATATATATATATATATATATATATATATATATATATATATTTCCATTCCTGTTGCAATGAGATGTAGTCCCACATCTTCTGATTCGAGGAACTGTTTGAATTTAGACGATACAAAAGCAGTGCCTCTATCTGCTATTATTCTCTTTGGCTTTCCCAATTCTTGAAATACTTGATGGCTTGTATGGTGTGTTCCGTCGTTTTCTGTTTCAGCGGACATAGTTTAACGTATCTCGTAAAACTGTCTACTATAACGAGTATTTGGGTGCAGCCGAATGACTTCACTAACGGGCCTGCATGGTCAATATGCCATGTATCTAGCTTTTCAGTTGGAACATGATTGAGTTGACAAAAGCCAGATCTTTTTCCTGTATGTGATTTACCAATAGTGCAGGATCTACAATTATTCACATATTTGCGGACAGACTTATTCATCCCAGGCCAAATAACATCTTCTTTCATTTTGGTGATCATCTTGTCGAATCCAATATGAGAAGACTCGTCGTGGTATAGTCTCATGGTCTCTAATCTAGCCATTGCAGGGACATAACATCTGCTGGGATCGGTTCGCCTCGCTTGCCAGTAAACGATGCCATCTTGGATTGAAAATCCCTCTTCATGTACACGTTCCTCCAGGAGTTCTATGCAGAAGGGGTCAGCTCTTTGCCATTCCTTGATCGACTGCGGGGTACCTGAAACATTACATAGCGCCAGTACGTGGTTCTCACAGGGCAAATTCCTACTAAGATAATCAACATGTTTCATCTTTTCACCAGGTCGATATTCTATTTCGAAATCAAAGTCTTGTAATTGAATCCACCACCGAGCTACTCTCGGAAGCAATTCTTTTTTAAAGCTGTAGCCCTAACAGAATTACAATCGGTGAATATTTTGAATTTAATTCCGTATAAATAGTTTCTGAAATATCTAGTGGCCTCTACGATTGCCAGCGTTTCAAGATCATACGAATGATATTTTGATTCAGCTGCAGTATTTTTTCTACTGAAATATGCTACCGGATGTGCTAATTTATCTAAATCTTTTTGAATTAATATACCACTAAGACCTATAGAGCTTGCATCAGTGTGTAATTCGATTTCCCATTCAGGATCAAATATTCTAAGAGCTGGTTCCTTTATAAGTTGACCTATAATTTCTATACGAGACTTCTCGCATTGTTCGGTCCATTCAAATTTAGTATCTTTCTTTAGCAATGAGGAAATTGGTGATGCTAGCGTGGCGAAATTTTTGATAAATCGTCTGAAATAACTGGCAAGTCCCAAAAATTGTCTAATCCCTTTCACATCTTTAGGGGGTGGGGTATTTTTAAGAGTTTCTACCTTTCTTGAGCTTGGTTTAATGGTTCCGTTTTCTATTATTACGCCTAAGAATTCTATGGAGTTCTGAAAGAACTGACATTTTTCATAATTTAAGCTGAAACCGCATTCTGATAATCTTTGAATAATTTTCTTTAGGTTGACAAGGCCTTCATTGATGTTCTCGCAAGGACAAAAAATGTCATCTACGTAAACAAGCGCAATTTTTTCTTTATAATCTCCAAGAGCTTTATCGATTGCTGCCTGGTAACACGAAGGTGAATTTATAAAACCAAATGGCATCCGATTATATTCATAGAGGCCATCAGGGGTTATGAAGGCAGTTAAGTGTTTTGAACATTCTTCTATTTCTATCTGATGGAAGCCTGATTTCATATAAAGTTTTGTGTAATATTTCGCCTTAGACAAAAGGTCTATCTGATTCTGTATTCTAGGTAGGGGATAATTATTTCGAAGGACTCTCTTGTTCAACTCTCTATAATCCACACACAATCTAATTTCTCCATTTCGTTTCCTAACTAGAACAATGGGGCTTGCGTAAGTTGTGACTCTAGTCTCAAAATCGACATTGTTTTTATTCACTTTCAGTTGGATATCGTTTTCTCTGAGAATATCTAATCCTATTAGAGCGTCAATATTATTGTGAGGAATTATATGATCACTAACAACGTTGAATTCAATTTCTAAAACTAATTGGTCTTTATAAAATAAAATGGTTGTTGTTCCATTGGTTTTAAATACTACATTTCCTATCCCTGAAATAGGTTTTTGTCTGGGAACAATATCGCAATTCAACTTTCTAGCAACGCTTTCTTTAATGAGAGAAATGTCTGAGCCTGTGTCGATCAAATATGAAATCTCTATGAATCTATCATTGTGTTTGAGTTTACCTTCAGGATATTGGAAGATTTTAGAGGAGCTTTTGGCTATCAAAGTTTGATTATGTGTATTCTTTTCCCTCTTTTTCGCATTACAATATTGCTCACTGTGTCCCTTCGTTTTACAAAAGTTACAAATTTTAATAGAATTTTCAAACCGTCTTTTTGCTGACCTGCAGTCTACTGCTTTGTGCCCGAAAAAACCGCATTTTCTACACGTACCGTGAAATTTGTATTCCGCGTCTTTTTTTACCTGAACTGGCCTTTTTATAGAAGAATTCCTGGGTAAAGTCTCAGGTACGAATGGAATGTCCGCATCGTATGACGAAAGAATCTTTAACAGCTCTGTTTCATCTTTGGGTTCTTTTAAAATGACTCTATTTTTCACTTCTATACTAACTATATCGTGAGATACTAAACTTAGAATTATTTCCCAAGGGAATTTATTATAGAATTTTTTTATAGAATTCAATTTTGCATGTCCATATTCGACAAATGAACTAAAACTATCGCTTTTTATCGACATACAACTTTCAAGTCTAGTCGCGGGGGTTCCTTTTTCAGGGAAAGCTATCTGTAAATCTCTAGAAAATGTTGACCAGTTTCTAACAAGTGGTTTCCAGTTTTGATAAAATTTGGTGGCACGACCTTTCAATGCCTCCCCAGGTTTTAAAACAACTACTGTATCTAACATACCTATTTCGTCTTTAATTCGATTGATTTCCTAAACGGAATGGACTGTCGTATCGGGGTCGAACTTGGCGAAAGTTAGATGAGCTGCCTGCATCTCGTTGTTTCTACTCCTAGAACTGGAAAAACTCGCTAGAATCTCCATCATCTTCATCTGGAACTGGATCTGGTTTTCCATGATTCCCGACATGAAAATCGTGGATTGTGTTGGTTGAGCAGCATTGCCTTCACAGTTCTCCATTTCTTCGATGTTGGTTCGGTTTTCGTGTTCCATTTTTGGAATATTCTCGAAGTTTCACACAATACTCACAATTAACACTTTAAGGTCCTCAATTTCTTTATCGAAAAAGAAATATAATCTCACTTCTGATGAAAGCTTCCGAAGGAATAATCAAAAATAAGGTTATTTCGGTGGGCAAAACGTAGTTTATTTTGATACAACACGTGGTCTTGGTACACAGAGCGAGATGACTGAACGACCTTCTGTTCTCGAGAGGCACGCTGAGAGAGGGGGCGCTCGGGCTCTCTGTCGGAGCAGGCTCCGGAACACAGAAGTGTGGCAGACATTTAAATCATAGAGTTGTTCTTCTTACATTTACATTCGCACATTAGCATCAAGTAAACAAGGGGGTCAAATTTAACAATTGCTTACATATATATATATATATATATATAAAAGGTATTATTGCTGACTATTTAGATAAAGGTTCTTAATTTATTGGGAATAGCAGCAGTTAAATCAAGTAGTACTCTTTTTTCTTCACTATGCTTTCGAGACATTTATTGTCCCTTCATCAGGAGAACTGAATAAATACAATGGATAAATATGAAGACAAGGTTACAAGGATCTTACTCACGAATTTGAGGTTGAATTTCAAAGATGTAGTTGCATGAAAGATTCAAAATGATGTTATTAATTTACAGAAATCATAGGTGAATTGAATTCAGAAGTTGATGAAATTATGAAAGAAAATTATTTGAAATAATCGAATCACAAAAATTCAAATTTCTGTAAATTAATCCCATCTTTTCGAATCTTTCATGCAACTACATCTTTGAAATTCAACCTCAAATTCGTGAGTAAGATCCTTGTAACCTTGTCTTTATATATATCCATTGTATTTATTCAGTTTTATTAAACATCATCACATAGAATCAATACCCTTTGAATTTTTGTGATTCGATTATTTCAAATAATTTTCTTTCATAATTTCATATTGAAATTTCATCAACTTCTAAATTCAATTCACTTATGATTTCTGTAAATTAATCCCATCATTTTGAATCTTTCATGCAACTACATCTTTGAAATTTAACCTCAAATTCGTCAGTAAGATCCTTGTAACCTTGTCTTTATATTTATCCATTGTATTTATTCAGTTCTCCTGATGAAGGGACAATAAATGTCTCGAAAGCTCGAGTGAAGAAAAAAGAGTACTAGTTGATTTAACTGCTGCTATTCCCAATAAATTAAGAACCTTATATTATATATATATATATATATATATATATATATATATATATTTATATATATATATATATATATATATATATATATATTATATATGTGTGTATATATATATATATATGTTTATATATATATATAATATTCCAAGTAATGTTCGTTAAATAATCTACCAAAATCGTTAAGGGATATCGATCAATACACCAAAGGTTAATCTATTCTTTATTCATAGGCCAAGCTTTCGGAAACATTTAGTTCCTTCCTCAGGGCAACTGTAAGGGGCAATTTTATAAACAATTACAATAAAAATGACAAACTTCTTACCGAAAACGAATAAAAGGTGTAAACAGTGTAAATGTATAATAACATTCATAAAACTCGTCAATTCCAACAAACCTATAAAGTCACATTAGTAAAATTCTTTCTATCTGTGATAGTTTCACTGGGTAGAGAAAATAACGTACACATATGATGTCTCGTTTTCAACTGACTTTATTTCTTCGTCCGTGTATGTACAAAACGGTTCACCACGCATGTCACCAGAAGTGGTGCCAATTGTAGGAATCTAAACATTATTACATCTCCTTTCTTTTGAAAATAGAAATAAATAACAACTAATATTATCTAAATCTCATTACAAGTTTTTCCACAAGAATTGAGTTCTATATCGACAATTTATAACTTTTAACATGATATCTAATTAATACTAAGTCTAAATCATTCACTTAAGAGATTTGAAATCTTTCAGGTGGTTTAACAATACGACCTGCTCTAGTTCTCTGTTGGACAATTATACAATCATCATCCTGATCACATTCATCAGTATTATAATTTTCATCAGTTTCTTCATAATCCTTAATTTCTAAGTTTACATCATCATATCTAAATCTACTATATTTTTCTAAGGTATTCGGGAAAGAATTTGATTTAACCTTTATTAAAAATTTTCTATTTCTGATTAAAATATTTCCTGTATTTAGTTTAACCTTATATCTTCTGAATCCTATTTTTCCAATTACTTTTCCTTCATTCCATTTCATTCCTGTTCCAAAATTTTTAACCTTTACTATATCTCCTCTATTCAATTCGCTCAGTCTTCTACTACCTCTATCATAATAAAATTTTTGCTTCAGCTGTCTGTTTCTCAATTGTGTTGCAACACTTTTATAATTTTGTATTTTGGGTTTCAAAACCTTCCCATAAACAGGAATATTACTTCTCAGAATTCTTCCAAACATTAACTGTGAAGGACTAGGTAGGTTATTCGAAATAGGCGTGTTTCTTAAATCTAAAAGACATAAGTACAAGTTGCTACCGGAAAGAATTGACTTTTTTATAATATTTTTTGTTGTTTGCACGAATCTCTCGACTTGCCCATTTGATTGAGGGTTATGGGGACTCGAAAATATATGTCTGAATTGCCAGTCTCTACTGAATTTTTCGAAATTTTCAGCTGAAAAACATGGACCACCATCTGAGACTACAATCTCAGGAATACCATAGGAAGAAAATACATACAGGAAGAAATACATAGAATTTATGATTTGGTTACTAGTTTCGTTCTCTATTTCTTTTATTTCTACGAATTTGGAAAAGTAGTCAACTAAAATTAAAAATTTTTTATTTTTAAACATGAATAAGTCACAGCCAATTTTCTTCCAAGGACCAACTAAAATTTCGTGTGGTTCAAGTGGTTCTTTTGAATTTTCCCTACTATTGGACAAACAAATATCGCATGATTCTATGAGGTTGTCTATATCTTGATTCATAGAAGGCCAAAATAAAAATTGCCTTGCATGTAATTTAGTTTTATCTCTTCCCAAATGTACTAAATGTATTCTCTTTAACATTTCCTTTCTCAATGACAATGGAACGAATATTCTATTATTTTTGAACAAAAGATCTTGGCCATAGGCTAGTTGATCTCGGTATGACCAGTATTTTTTGAATTCTTCAGGCACAAGTGTTTTCGATGAAGGAAAACCTCTTTTAATCAGATTTTTCAATCCCATTAAATGATCATCTTTTAATGTTTCCGTTTTAAAAAGTTCAAATTTATCTTTTGTCATAGGAATGTTTTCTACTATACTGCAAAGATGAAACTCAATTTCGTTGCATTTATTTTCGAATTGAACATCAATATTATTTTGGTAAGCTCTACTCAAAGTATCCGCAAAATACAATTCTTTGCCTTTTTTGTAAATTAAACGAAAAGAATATGGCTGCAGCATGATAAGCATTCTTTGTAATCTGGCTGGTGCTTCTATTAAAGGTTTTTTAAAAATACTTATGAGAGGTTTGTGATCTGTTTCGATTGTTACATCATTCATGGATCGTCCGAATATAAAATAATGAAATTTAGTGCAAGCATACAAAATAGCTAATAGCTCTTTCTCTATCTGTGCATAGTTTTTTTGCGTCTGAGTGAAAGCTTTCGATGCATATGCGACCGGTTTATTATCTTGTAATAACACAGATCCGCAACCATCTTTTGATGAATCACAGGAAATAGTATATGTTTTTTAGTGGAGAACAACTGTAATACTGGAGCTCTCAATAGACAGGATTTTAAAGATTGAAATGAAGTCTCTTGTTCTTTATCCCAGTGAAATAAATTGTCTTTCCTAACTAACTGCCTTAAAGGTTCTGTTATTGAAGAAAAATTTGGAATAAACCTATTGACATAATTCACCATACCTAAAAATCTTTCCACATCTTTGACACATTTTGGTTTTTGAATATTCTCTATTGCTAATACCTTTGAATTATCAATTTCTAATCCTTTTTCTGATATTTCATATCCCATAAACTTAACAGAAGAATGACAAATTTTACATTTATTAATATTCAATTTCAAATTATTTAGTTCACATAAATTCAAGACTCTTTCTAATCTAGCATTGTGTTCTTCCAGAGTTCTTCCCCAAATTATTATATCATCTATAAATACATCCATACCTTCTATTCGATCAAATAATTCTTTTATTTTTTTCATGAAAACTTCACTCGCTGAACAAATACCATATGGCATTCTTTTAAATTTATATCGGCCAAATGGAGTACTGAATGTGCAAAGTTTACTAGATTCCTGATCTAGTTTTATCTGCCAAAATCCATTACTAGCATCTAATACTGAGAAATATTTAGCTCCATGTATTTTACTTACAATTTCATCAAAACTTGGAATATAGAAATGTTCCCTTTTTATTGCCTGATTCAAGTAGACAGGATCTAGACAAATCCTCAAGTCTCCATTTTGTTTGGTGACTAGAACAAGGTTGTTAACCCAAGCAGTTGGTTCATCAACTTTTTCGATGACTGATGACTGTTCAAGTTCTTGAAGCTTCTTCTTAAGTTTCGAATGTAATGCTAAAGGAACTCGTCTTGTAGGAAGAACTCTGGGAGATACAGATGGATCGACCTGTATATGATGTGTTCCTGGTAGACAGCCCAAACCTTGAAACACATGGTTATATTTTTTAAGTAATTTTTCACAACTTTCGTTTTCATTTATAATTCTAGATACTTCATTGATAGCATTTCTACTTATTAAATTCATAGATATACAAGCATCTAAACCTAGAATAGCAATACTTTTTGTGTCGACAACATGGAAAAGAATTTGTTCACAATTTTGTTCCGAATTGAATTTTTTAATTTCTAGGGAAATGGTACCCAAACTTTCAATATTCTTGCCAGAGTAACCTGTTAATTTAACATTTGTTTTTTTCACATATTCCATAGGAATGCCTAACTCTAAGAATTTGTTTAGTGGTATTATTGAGCAATCTGCACCTGTATCTAATCTAAATGGAATTTTTATGTAATAATAATAATAATAATAATAATAATACATTTATTGTTGTTTTCCGGTAGACATACAAATCTTGCAACTTTTTCTTAGAAAATCATTGAATCACCAAAAAATACAATAGGCCTTAATAGTTGCAGTTATCTGATTCCAGAAACTGTTCAGGCCTCAATTTAGCTCAGAAAACTTGGGCATAATTTCGCACTAATGAAATTTGAATCATCAGGAGGAAGGAAAAGGAGGTGGAAATGAAAGGAGAAAAACAAAGGAGATTTGAGTGTTAGCAATTCAACTACTTTTTTAAACGTAGTTAGTTCTGGGATTGCAAAAGTAGTCTCTTGAGTTGTTTTTTAAATGTAGTTGGTGACTGTTCAAGACTAAAAGATATCGAATTCATAACATGAGAAATATTGTAGGAAAAAGACCTCTTGAAAATCTGTTTTTTATGTTGAGGTACTGTAAGTAAAGCTCTTCTTCTAAGATTCAAATTATGAACATCGGTTCGATATGTTAGCCTCTGAAGGAGGTAAGCCGGAGTCCCATATTTCATTATCTTGAAAAAGAAACAGGCCATGTGTATCTGAGCCCTATTGTTCATATTCAGCCAACCCGATTGTTGTAGAGCTGGAGTAATGTGGTCCCTACGTCTCACACCGTATATTAGCCTTAAGCACGAGTTTTGAACTTTCTGTATTCGATATCGATCGAGGCCATCTAAACAAGGCATAAAAACACTACTACAAAAATTAAAGTGTGAGAGGATGAGGGTATCACAAAGCATTTTTTTTATATCTTGAGACAGGTAAGTTCTATGGCTATAAATCATCTTCAAATTACAGTAGGCCACTCTCAATTTACTTGTGACATGTTCTCTGAAGCGCATCTTGGAGTCTATAATAAGACCAAGACTCTTGCCGTGGTTTGAAAAAGGGAGATACTCATCATCAAGTTTGATTCTGATCGTTTGTTTAACATGGGAGATCTGCGCATCACTACCGAACACTATCACTGAAGATTTTTTAGGATTGAGCTGCAGAAGATGGTCCCGCGCAACACCAGAAAAAGATTTTAAATCCGCATTAACCCTCTCCTCAGCCAGATGAATCTCCCCCTCAGGAAAAGAATAGTAAATCTGAGTGTCATCCACATAGAAATGCGAGCTACAGTATTGGAGGTATAAACGAAAAATGATTGTATAGACAATAAACAACAGAGGTCCGAGTATACTACCCTGAGGAACTCCTCTGTGCAGAGTCAAGGGCGACGAGCACCGGCCATCAAGAACAACCCTTTGCGCACGGTCCGACAAATACGAGGCTAGTAGATGGAGGGAGCTATCTGAGAAACCTATATATCGGAGTATCGCAAGCAAGATCTCATGGCTGATCGTATCGAATGCCTTGCTAAAATCTAGCAGGACCAACAACGTTATATCACCTTTATCGTATGCTCTGAAGACATCGTCAGTGATATCAGCAAGGGCACTTTCACAGCTATACCCCCTTCTAAAACCTGATTGTTTCAATGGCAGAATATTATTAACATTCAAAAAATGCGTTATCTGTTTTTCCATTGTCCGCTCGAGCAATTTGGAGAATGTAGGAAGAATACTAATAGACCGCAACTGACCATACTCTCTGGGCATTTTGACCTTAGGCAAAGGAACAACCTGGGCTTGTTTCCAGAGAACAGGAAAATAAGAACTCGCCAAGCACTCATTCACGATGTGGGTAATGTACGGGATGATGAACGGACAACACAACTGTATGAGAGTTATATTTATATCATCAATTCCAGAGGCTTTAGTTTTTATGCTATTCAAAATATTCATTATGTCATACTCGGTGGTTAGTTCGAAGCTAAGTTTATCAGTTGTTATAGGAAATGTATGGCTGTCATAGAAGTCCAACACCTCACGTCTGGGCACATTGTCTACAATAGAGCTCACGAAGAAATTGTTAATTTCATCGACATTGTCTAAGTTGGTAGGGATTTTGGTCTTCTTATTTCCGGTAACGTTCAGCCTCCTCAGCTCTTTCCATTTTTCTCTCGTGTTACAGTTATGGAGTTTCATCCTAAGAAATACTCTCTTCTCCGTCCTTATCGCTCCAGTGGTATAATTCCGCAGCTGCTTGTAGTAGTCATAGTCAGACGGATTTTTAGTTTTTTTGAACTTTTGCAACGCTTTATTTCTAAGTTTTTGTAGAAATTTTATATTTTCAGTTATCCAAGGCGCATAGGTATAATTGGTTATTTTACGGAAATTCTTCAACGGCGCATGTTTCTCAAATAGACCCAGAATACAGCTGTTAAGAAAATCAATTTTTTCCTCGATACTCACAATATCAGCAATATTATTCAGAGGTAGGTTCTCAAGATCGGTCTGAAATTGAAGGAGATCAATCCTTCCAAGAGATCGGTAACGAAAACTGATGGGTGTACTCTCCGGCGCTTGTAGTTCCAACCTTACACACGTCACGCAGTGGTCAGCTATATTCGCATCCACGACACTAGTTGAAACTGACTCTAAATTGGTAAAGACTAAATCGAGGAGAGCCATGGACGTACGCGTAAAATGAGTAGGCTCACCAACAAGCTGCTGCATTTCAAATGCCAGAAAAACATTCTCCAGGTTGGTCGACGGAGATGAATCTCTCAACATGTCAATGTTGAAATCTCCCATGCAGACTATGTTATCAAACCTAGCATACAAATCGGATAAAAGCTCCTCAATATCCTCGAAAAACGTGACTAATGATGCACTTGGAGGTCTATAAATGACACAAATGATGATGTTTTTACTTCGAAGTTGTACCTCTATGCAAATATATTCAATATGATCAAGTATTTTTGAGCACAGTAATCTACAACGAAGCGTGTCTTTGACATACAAACCAACACCACCTCCCCGTCGATCTATTCTATTCTGTTGAAAAAAATTATATTGATCTAAATCAACGGCAGAACTCACAGAATCTTCACCCAACCACGTTTCAGATATTCCAATAATATCATAATTATTGCAAGAGACATGTTCCTGAACTCTGTCAAAATTTCCTAACAACGATCTTACATTCACATGGGCAACATTCAAAGATTGCATAACGAAACAATTTTGGATGGAAATAAAATATCAATCAGACAAAAAAAAAAGGGATGAAGGGAAAAAGGGTTTAAGGAGGCAATGATTCAAATCAGTCGCAAATGTAGGCAAGAAAGCAAAAGAATATGAATCAGAGCAAATGCCCCCGTGTTCCAAACTTCACAAATCATGAACCAATATTCTACAAAATATACGAGAAAGAGTCCCATATCAACCATACAGCAAAGCACAAATGAATTCATCATTGTAGCCGCATATTTTTTTCTTATAAGAGAAAACGATCATTCCCCATTCAATGACATCAATAGCTCGAATAATTAACAAAGTGATAATTGACAGATCAACGAAATGGGGTGACAAATGACGTCAAGTTTCTACGATCTGCTTCAGCAGAGCATGTATGCTACTCCACAGAGAATGAATATTTCAGTGATCATGGGGATAAATGAGAATTAAAAATTAAAATTAAATGATCTCCAGTTTTATGTATCAGTCGTACAATATTACGTTGATGAACAAATGAAATTGTGAAAACATATTGTGAACAATTCAGATCTGTCAACACAACAATGGAAAATACACTATTATATAAACTATAATTTACCAGGCTCCGAAAAAAAAATAATTATTATAAAAACAAACAACCACCCAAATACAGACAAATCTTGCAGGGCAAAGAAACAAATATTCATCTGCCAGAGGTGAACCATAAAGATCCCCTGAATAACCAATCCAAAATGAGTAAAATAAATCATAATACATACAGTTTAAAATTGTTTCAATTTATCCAGATCACTTTCCTGTTCAATGCGATGAACTTTTTCACCGTAACGCACATAAATACTTCCATAGTGAGACCACACATTTTTTCCTGAAAAACTTTTTACAGCCAACTTTAATAACCTCACTCGACACTGAGTTAAATCCTCCTTGACAGCAATTCCCGTATTCTTCAAAATTTTACGTTCTTTCAAGACGGCGGCTCGCTTGTTTACATCCCGGAACTGTATTAATATAGCCGGCGGCTTATCGGGTGATGCACTTTTTGCCGCTGTTCGGTGACAATTCTCAACGTCTGTTGGACTGATATCAACCTTCAATTTATCCTTGAATAATTTAATAATACGATCCAACAGGACTTCACTCTTCTCATACTTCAGCCCAAAGATGCGGAGATTCCTATTTCTTGAATGCTGCTCCTGCTTATCGAGGCACCTTTTCAGTTCCTCATTTTCCTCCCTTGTTTCGGCTACTTCCAGCGAAAGAAGTTTGAAGTCTTTCTCGATTTTCGAGAATTTTTCATTGATTTTAGCATCAATCTTAGCATCAATCTTGTCCATGAGTGAACAAATGGAGCGATTCTGAAATTCCTCACTCATGATCGTTGAGATGATTTGTTCAGAAACTATCTTTCTAATGTCTTCAATGTCGTTCCTCAGCAGCACCATTTTGTAGGTTAAGGATCTAATCTCGACTTTTACACAATAAAGGAAAAACTTAAATAACTGAGGGGCACTAGTTTATCAATGCCTTAATTAATTAATGTGTCGAAAAAAGAGGACCCTTCCCTCGTAAAATATTAAATTTGTAGGAACACAGAGAGCACGTCTAACTCACTCGCTCGCCATATGACATCAGATATATATATTATGTCATTTATAACGAATTCTTCCACCCATCTACTCTGTGTTTTCTTTTGAAAAATATTATTGATCGATATTTCATACTCATGATCTTCGCTTTCAAAATTTTCAATTTCGATTTGTCGAATTTTATCTGATTGTCTGCATACATTAGCAAAATGATTATATTTTCCACACTTCGCACAAATCTTACCAAAAGCCGGGCATTTATTCAATTGGTGATTGAAACTACATTTCGTGCATTTATTTATGAAATTAGATTTACTTAACTTTTGTGTTAGGTTATGTTGTTTATGACGACCATCTTGATTGACAAATCTGCTTGACTGCATTTGCTGCGCTGATTTTCCCGCCATTCCGGAATTTAACGAGAAATCTGATGTCGGCTTGTTCCACTGAGCCTGCGCCATTCTGTAATTTCTGCGTCCTGCTGTGTTTCGTTGGCTTGAATTTCCTTTCACCATCGAAATGTCTGCTTCCATACTTCCATCAATTATCTTCAACCTCTCCGATGCCACCTCTGCTGTTCGGCATATCTCCAATGCTTTGTTCAAATTCAGGTCCGATTCTCTCAGCAACCTATCTTTTATACTGAGGTCACTTATTCCCAATATTAGGCGATCTTTAATTAAACTATCCACAAGCGTTGAAAACTCGCACGTTGAGGACAACTGCCGAAGATTGGTAACATATGTGTCGTAAGATTCTGTCTCTTTCTTGTTCCTCGTAAAAAACAGATAACGCTCATAGGTCACATTTTTTGTTGGAATAAAGTAATCTTCAAATTTTTTCTTGATATGTGGATATTCATTCTTACGTTCAGTCGCTGACCATTGGAAATTATTATAAATTTTAAGGGCTTTGTCTCCTATACGATTAAGTAGAATATATCCCTTGTTTTCTTCGGATTCATCGGATAATCTACTTGCGTGCAAATATATCTCGAACTTCTGTTTGAAAAATTCCAATTTTCAGCCATATTGCCTTCGAAAGATAGCTCGTTCGGTGGTACTGCTTGGAATTCGCATGATGAAGCACTTGATGTGGGAGGAGTCATTGTTAGTGACTTTTCTCCTTATTGTCAATATGATTTTTATAATTAATCACTTTTATTTCGGTTCACTACACCGACTGCGCCATGTGATAGTTTCACTGGGTAGAGAAAATAACGTACACATATGATGTCTCGTTTTCAACTGACTTTATTTCTTCGTCCGTGTATGTACAAAACGGTTCACCACGCATGTCACCAGAAGTGGTGCCAATTGTAGGAATCTAATAGTATATTCTAAAACAAGTTGCAGAATGAGCTCCTATTTCAACACGAATGCGAAGTTCGAAAACGAGCGACGAAGGAGCGAGTTTTCGATAGCATGAGTGTTGGAATTGCCTTCTGCAACGAGTATTAGACGGTATTTTCTCTATTTCAGTCAATTTTTGTGAAATACTCTCGAAATTCAAATGAAAATTCTGATTAGTGACTTTTGTATTGTATTTTGGCAGTTGGTGTGACATACGAAATTTGACAGATCACGGAATTTGAATTGATTTGATTCGAAACTTGATTCGTTCGGAGGTCAGTACTGACAACCATAAAACGAAAAATAGAACTGAAAACAATGCTGTAATGAGTTTCATTACAGCATTACTTTTAGTACTGTAATGAACTCATTACGATACTGAAATAGAGAAACAATATTACACTATCAACGCATTAAAACAACATCGCACATAACCACAAACTGTCTTACCAAACAACCACAGAAATTACTCATCAACAGGACCATCGAAGAATGGTCTGTTGGAAAATTCCAGAAGGTAAGAATAAATAGGGCTCAAATTTTGCACATCCGTTTTTTTGTTTATTTTGCTATCATGGGTTTTTATATTAATCATCTCCAAAATGCACCTCTTTTTGTAGTTGAAATTTACATCAAGAATTCTTACATTTTCAAAATCAACGTTGTGAGAAAGTCGGTTGGCGTGTATTGAAAGTGCACATCTTGGATTGTTATTCCTTATATCACTTCTGTGTAAGGTTAAACGATTTTTCAGACATTGATAAGTTTGACCTATATATGTTTCATGGCAATCAGAACATTCTATCTCGTAAACTACACTTGACTTAAAATTTTTTGGAACTGGGTCTTTCAATTTTGTATATAAATCCGACACCTTCTTCTTGCACTGAGGCACTATTTTTATTTGTTTATAGTCTCTGAAACAGTTTTTTATCTTCGTTGTAAGATTCCAAACATTAGGTATACTTCGAAATATTTTATTTTCTTCTCTTGTGTCGTCGCTATTATGGGTTATCATAATTTCTTGTGTAGTCATATCCGATGCAGAAAATAGAAGCTTGTTTACCATTGCTCTCGGGTAGGAGTTCTCGATCAACAACTCATAAAGTTTCTTCATATTTTTGTTTTTAAAAGTCTGGTCGCATATTTTGTTGTTTCTATTTTTTTGTTCTTTTATAAAGTTAATTTTCATACTAACAGGGTGGTCCGAAAGGTAGTGAATGTATTTACCTGATGATGTTGCTTTTTGATACCAATCAAGTAACACTATATTGTTGATTCGGCATACCCTTGTGTCCAAAAATGGAACCGAATGGTTTTCGTCTTCTCTCTCGATTGTAAATTTCAAATTCCTGTCGAAACTGTTGAAAACCTGTAACATTTCTTCAATTCCTGTCGATGGCAGTGATATAATCAGGTCGTCTACGTATTTTTTAATGAAAGCAAGCGGAAAAGTTAATTTTGGTACGCAGACGTCCAAAACATAATCCATGACATAGAGTGCTAGGATAGGGCTCAATTTTGAGCCCATCACACAGCCAAAAATCTGTAAATAAAATCTTCCATCAAACATGAAATAGCCAGAATCTAAAAGGAATACAATCACTTCCTTGAAATAGCTTCTTGACATATTACAATGTGTTTCAATTCTGTCCCAGTTGGAATCAATAACTGTCAACACTAGTTCTTTGGATATGTTCCCAAACAAATTGACTACATCTAATGAAATCACAACATAGTCAGGTGGTAGCTGGAACCCATTAATATGACTAGAAAAATCAAACGAATCTTTTACATAATAAATATTATTTTGTTCGTAGGCTTCAGTCAAAATCTGTGCAACGTATTTTGAGAGTTCAATTGTAGGGCCCTGTGTATCGGAAACAATTGGTCGCATGGGAAAGTTCTCTTTATGGACCTTAGGGTTGCCGTACATTCTTGGACTAATCGAGTTATATGATCTCATAGACTTCGCTTGTTCTTTACTTATAATTTTTCGTTTTTCGAGGGTTAACCAGAGGGTTATGTCCAATAAATCTTATCCATGTATTTTACCGATCCCTCAATATTCATATCTTTCTCATATATATATATATATATATATATATATATATATATATATATATATATATATATATATATATATATATATATATATATATATATATATATATATATTATATATATATTTCACGAACTGTGATTAAATAAATGAGCTTAATTCAAAGTATTTATAGTTCCTGTCCAGTAATTAAAAGCGTGATATCGTGGTAAGAGTATTATCAGCTGTAATACTGATGATTGCGATGTTGGCCCATCACTTTTGGATTGTTGAATTCTTTTCTCGATTCCATGTGGTTGTCGAAATATTTCGAAAAACGGAAAAAAGTGCGAGCCAAGCACAAAAAATTGGATTCCAATTACTGAAAAAAATTGTGCTCCACATGTACTGTCTGAATTCCCGAAAAATCGCAATGGACTGAAAAAGTGTGACGTCACAAGATGGCGACTGGATCAAAACAAACTTTTGTTTACATCCATTCCTATGTAATTCGCCATGAGAGACGAGAGGCTCTCAGTAAAATCGAAATTTAATATTCTTATGGGTATAATTAAGGAATGAAATTGCGATAATTGGAATCTACAGGAGTTGTAGAATAGTTGAAAGTCAAAAAACACATGATTTCTATTTATGAATCCGTGTTGTGTTGAGTTAAAAATGATGTACTGTTTTGCTGCAAATTCTTCTCACAACGCAACTAGAAATGGCTTTGGTTTTTATAGATTTCCTGAATAACAAACATCTTCACTGATTGAGATTAACCTTACAGGTACGCCAGTGCAATATTTCTCACTTTTAATTGATTATTATCATCAGTTAAATAATTCTTATCCTCTATTATTAATTATAGATATTTTCAGTATACAGGGTGGCCATTTGAAAACAAAACAGACGAGATTACAGACGAAATAAATTTTTCCGATAGCATTATGCATTTTATGCATTAGTTCTCGAAATATTCTTAACTAAGCATTTGAAAATGAAGTGGTGTTTTCATGGCACTTGTAGTGTTTTTTTGTGAAAAATCGACATTTTGAGCTTCAAAACTGTGGCTTCCTGTGTGTGACTGTGGCTTCCTTCCTCCAATCCACTGACATAGAAATCTTTAATCAAGATGTCGAACAAACAAAGCGTATTGCGAAGGAGCTCAATCTTGCTGAAACTCAATCTAAATTATCTTCGATATAATTTGCAGTATTAACAATAACATGCGGTAACACTTGATCGATAGAAATCTCCAAGAAGTCCAAATACGTACATATCTCTAATCAGATTACCAGGTAAGAAAATCAAATCATTAATGATGCCACAGAAATATTTCAGTCCCAATTCGTGAAACGATTTCCGACTTAATTATGAAGTGTTTTCTCAGTTGGCTTCAATAATGTTTTCATTTTGTTGATTATTGAATTCATATCTTTTTCAAAAAAATGAGAAATGAAAATTTTTTATTTATTACGAACAGATCATTAAGTTGGCTTACTGGTTCTTTGACATGTGAATTATTCTTAGTTTTGAATCGAGACTTGTATGTGATCTAATTCATTGTTCGACATGGTTTATTCAATTGCAGAGCGGGTGGAAATAATTTCATTTTTTTTTGCAAACAATCAATGTGCGAATAGAACCGCAGAATTCTTCAATCAACATTTAGATAAACATGTTAATAGGAAGTATGTTTTGGAATTAGTGTCAAAGTTTCAAGAAACCGGGTCCGTGGCTAATAAAAAACGAAACATGGAAAGGAATGAAGCAGCTGAAGTAGCTGTTCTTGGACAGATTGCTCTGAATCCAATGACGAGTACGAGGCAGCTAGCACATGAATCTGGTTTTACACGAACTCGAATTGCAAATATTTTGAAGCATCATAAATTCCATCCTTACAAAATCCATCTTTCACACGCACTAAACGAAGATGATTTTGACCGTCGTGTTGAATTTTGTGATATAATGAGTGAACGAGTAACTGCTAATCCCAATTATCTGTACAATGTTTGTTTCTCCGATGAGTGTTCGTTCTTTCTAAACGGCACAGTAAATCGACACAATTGTCGTTATTGGGCCGATGCTTATTCGAGATTGTTCCACGAAGTTTATACTCAACAACCACAAAAACTCAATGTTTGGGCTGGAATATTTGGTGACAACATTGTCGGTCCGTTCTTTTTACCTGGTAATCTTACTGGAGATATGTATTTGGACTTATTGGAAAATCACATTGATCCAATTTTGACGGAAATTATTGAAAACAATGCTGGAAATTATGTGGAAGATCAGATTGTATTTCAGCAGGATGGAGCTCCTCCACACTACGCCTTACCAGTTCGAGAATATCTGGATTGGAAGAAGGGGTCCCACTGAATGGCCAGCCAGATCGCCAGAACTGTCACCACTAGATTTCTTTCTTTGGGGCCATTTGAAGAGTAAAATTTACTCTACACAGCCCGATTCCATAGAAGATTTAAGAAGACGTATAGTGAACGAATGTCGTCAAATCACTCCAGAAATGCTGCAAAATGTGCGCCATCGTTTCGAACAAAACTTAATAATATTTATTTAACGGACTAAGCCATTTACAAAAAATGTATACAAAATCGAAACTAAGATGAAGATCCACAAAAACCGTATGTTTACAAAAAAGAAAAATGTTACAAATGTATAATTTCATAAAAAATTCGAAATGAGAGATAATATGACAGAAACAATCAATTACAAAAATCAAGACAGTGATAAATCATCATATAATATTCTTTTCAACTTAATCTTAAATTGTGTAACCCCATTGGAAAAGAAATCAATATCGTTGCAAAGGTTATTAGCAACACTACAAAATCTTGTGATAGGTGAAAATTTTCCATAGTTTGTTCGGTGAAATTTAACATCAAAAAGATTACGATCCCTTAGGTTTCTCTGCGGCACACGAAAATATACAGACTCTAATAAACTGGGGGAATCGATGTATCCATTTACAATCTTAAACAATGTACAAATATCTAAGTATTGTCTTCTTAATAGCAAAGATGGTAAATTTAGAGAATTAGCTAAAACATTATAATTCAATTCATCGGTTGGAATTCTCAACTTATATCCAACAAATCTCAAAAATCTTCGCTGAACTCTTTCTAATGCATCAATATGAATACCATAAAATGGAGACCACACTTGACATGCATATTCTAATATGGATCTTATATAGGAGCAGTATAATATTTTGAAACAGCTTATATCACGAAAACCTGACAATATGCGTTTGGTAAATCCTAACATTTTTTTTCAGAACCCGATTAGTTACTGACTCAATATGATGACCGAAGTCTAGTGAGGTATTAAAATATACTCCAAGATCTTTGACACTATGCAAAACCTCCAGAACGTCACCATTAATGTTATAATCATAAAGAATAATATTTTTCTTCTTATGAAAATTAATAACCTTGCATTTTTCAATGTTCAGTTTCATGCCGTTTAAGTCGCACCAATTAATCAAGGTATCAATATCATCCTGAATCAAAATACAGTCCTCAATACAGGTAATAATGTTGAACATTTTCAAATCATCAGCGAATAACAGTAGCTTAGAGTTTTTAACATAATCAGGAATATCATTTATAAAAATTACAAACAGTAATGGTGCCAAATGGCCTCCCTGAGGTACACCAGATGTAACGTGAATATATTTAGAGGTAATATTTTTTATTTCTACTGCCTGCTGCCTTTGACACAAGTAGTCTTCGAGCCACATTAGCAATCGACCAAAAATGCCTAATGATTTTAATTTTTCTACGAGAATACGATGACTAGCCTTATCAAAGGCTTTTTCAAAATCGGTATATATTGCATCGACTTGCTGTCCATTTTCAACAGCATCCAATAAAAATTGTTCATATACAAGTAAATTGCTAATGGTAGATCTGTTTTTGATGAAACCATGTTGGTCATCATTAATTGATGTGAGTTTTTGATAAATTATTTACATTACATTGAAAAGTCTTATTTCTTAGATCAATACTCCAAATCGTTCTGATACCGTACAGTTGGAGAATTATTTCAGTGAATAAAACAGCTAGTCGAACATCTGACCTTAGTATAGCATTAACACGTACGGTATGACTTCATTTGCCCAGTGGTAGATGTTTTGCAATTTCAAATACAAGTACGGAAATTTTGGTGTTTCGGAAGCACGAAATGTCAATTATTCGCAAAAAATTAATTTAAGTGATAAAATTAACTAACGCATGAATATTTCGAGAACTAATGCATAAAATGAAAAAACAATTGCTGTGCTGAAATCAGTATAAAAATACCTTTGAAATGAGGTATCACTCACCCCATCTTCCCTATTCAAAAATTGGGGATGAGGGTTGTAGTAGCAAGGGTTGAAGCGCTATGCGTCCGTAACCTACATCTTAAGTTGTCCCCCTCGAAACAGAAATCGACCTGTCCTAGCATTTCTATCGAAAAAATTTATTTCGTCTGTAATCTCGCCTGTTTCGTTTTCAAATGGCCACCCTGTATATCAGTTATTGATATATCACTCTTTTACTCAGGAGAGCAGATCGTAAACCTGAAAAGAACGATAAATTGAATAGTTGCTACTTCGTAGAAAGTAAGAAGTGAAAATAAACCGAGCATTTTCGAGAGCAATATAAGCAAAAGATTTATTTTCAGACGTATTGTTAAGAAGAAAAGAAAGTCATATTTGGTCAGCCGAGAATTATTTTCCCTTACAAGAAAATAAAGAAGTTAAAAAAAAGTTGAAATATTGGGAAGCCACCTTTTCAATTAAACATATAAAGAATCAGGCCCGGATCTACGGTTTTTTTTTTTGTCCGGGGCAAGAATTCATGATAGCGCCCCCCCTCCCCTCTGAAGTTTGGTTTGAGAACTTTAGAAATTTATATCTACACTATTATTGGAATGAATTAAAGGATCAAAATGAAATCGAAATTTTTTGAGCAATTTTCAACAAGCCATAACTTCGAGAGGATTGATCTTGAAAGAAAAAATAAAAAAAAATTGTAGCCCCGGGTATCTTGTTATTGGATTAGTACTTTAATATCTTGTAACGTCATTAGTTTTGAGTAATATTAGAAAAACCAACAACAACAAAATTTTCATTTGAATTTTTCAGTCAATTTTTTTTGTTAATTAAGCTTTAATTTTTTTTTTTAGATCTTGATACGTCTACTTATCATGGAGATATCGACTCCCAAATAAAAGAGGATGCTTTTGCCTTTGACTATCGATATCTCAGCAATCAATAATCACACAAAAAGTTACTGGTGGGTTTCGACATCCTGAATGTTTTCTCTTCAAAGGCATTGCTTTTTAAAAAAGAATTTGAAACGAAAAGAGGGCTTCTGGTTTTTGAAAATCAAGCGCTTGATCAAACAAAAACTAAAAATGTTAAAAACGCCTTTTACAGTTCAATATTATGTTCATATAAACCCTACGCAAAAGCCAAATTAATCCCGGCAGCCGTTTTTTTTGTTTTCCTTGATCGAGTTTTTGAAATGATTAAGGATCACGTTTGTTGCTCTCGAAAGCTCATTACTTTTTAAACAAGGGAAAGAAAGTTTTTCTGAGCTTTTCCACAATTGCAGATGTTTCTCAAATATTCAAAAAAGAAATATAAAAAAAATCAAAAAGTTTTTTCATTCTTCGTTCTTTCAAAACATTTGAAAAACCATCGCCCAATCAATTTTAATGCATTAATTTTTCAAACTCATCCTTCGTCAATTAAATTTTAAAAGTTAACACCCTTAACTGAATTTCGTCTTTTTTCACTCGCTTTATTGGAGATTGCTGTTGTATACTTTCCGTGAATACATAGAAAATCGCTCGATTAAACAGAATGTTTTTTCAAATTAATCATGCTTTCAACAAAAACACACACACACCCAACCCAAGAAGCGAAAATCCTCCACGTAGTAAGTTCGCTTTGGATAACGCTAATGCCGACGGATATTATTTTCTTAAATTTTTAAAATTTTTTCTTTTCTAAATGAAAGCAATAATAATAATAATAAATAATATCTCCAATATTTCCCAGGCAAAAAAATTACTGGGTCTATGCTTGCGTTGCATGGGCATCCGCAGAATTTTTTCTCAGAGGGGGAAAAACTAAAATTTTCAAATCGCAGACGACATCGGTTAATCGTTCGTTTCCTTTTCTTTTTTCAATATTTATGCATGGGCGCCCGCAGAATGTGTTGCGCAGTTGGGAGAGTTCAAGGTAAAAATGATGACGTTTTTCACGGCAACTGTTTTCGAAAGAAACCACATTCCTTGAAACAATATTAGCAGAAAAATAAAATATAAATATCATGGAGAAAAAAGTGAAATAAATATAATAATTTATAATAAATCAATACGGATCAACGATTAATACGAAATGAAAACAAACATTCACATATGCTTGATGAATGAAATTCAAGAAAATAAAATATGAATAATAATATACCTTGAAATTCAAATTCGAATACTTTTATCTCTAGAATGGGAAATGGGAATACAAATTAGAGGATTCTATATTTATCCCCTTCATGAAAAAAAATCTTTGTAGGGGAATGGATAATAATTGATGAAATATGAGAGTACCCGCACTTGCCACATGAAGAAACCCAAATCAAAGAAGCCGCCTAAAAAAACCGCCAATAAAACGATAATCCTGTAACGATTAAAGAGAATGCCGACACGCTTGGGGTATTTTATGAATTCATGAATTCTTTAGGGGCGCGTTGGGCACTTTTTGGGTTAACAAAGTTCATGGAATCATCATCACCAAAAAGTTTCCATGATTTTTGTTCAACCCGAAAGTGCTCAACGTGGAAAACGTAAAAACCTCTGCCAAGTAGATTGGAAACCAGAAAATTGTTGTGAATCCAACTCCTCCCACTCTTTCCACGGGGACTGAAATGTCAGGGGGCCATTAATTAATTTCAAAGATTTTTGGTATAGTGATACTTGCGATTTCAGCACTAGGAAATTAATTTCTTCGGAGAAAATTGGAAATGAAAACATTTAACCGCTGGTTGATTTTGGCGCCCCCTCAAGCTGGCGCCCAGATCCCTAGATCCGGGCCTGTGAACAATGATACCCTTCTATTTAATTATATTCAGGTACACTGGTTTATTTACTGCTAAACACTTTCAATCGCTTAGCAATTTGATCTTACATTAAACTGAATAAACAATGGAAATAATGATTTGTAATTTATTTATATGGTTAATACAATGAAATAAAAAGTCAGACAATAAATTCGACGTTTTTATTTGTGACAAATGGACATACGATATTATATTGTATATCGACTGAGAGTCGAGTGACTTTTTAAATAATTGAAATGTTCGATAAATTAGAAAAAGAGGACCATTGTGATTTTGATCTGATAGGAAAGAGATAAAATATATATTCTCATTGAATAGAAAATCAAAATAATACGATATTCAAACAATAGACCATGTATTTCGAACAGATATGTAAAAAGGTCGTAGACGAGTTGTCAAAAATCATATATGATGGATTCCACTGGAGGATTGAATCAGTTTTGCTCATATTTTTGTTTCCATGAATTCAGCATAGCAGCCATGTGGTCACAGAGATGTTGTCCTTTCAGGCATTCACAACCGGAACTCTTTCTAGCTAGAAAGAAACAAATTTATAATGTTTGAAAAATTTTTTACTAGCATAGTATGGTTAAACTTACTTCAACTTGATACTTCTAGCTTTTCATTGAACCAAATACATTGTCTTTCGAACATTTCAGAGCTATAATAATAATAGTACTTTATTCCCAAAATCCTTACAAGAAAGAAAAGAGACATAGTCAATAAAAGAATAACAAAAAAAAATGTTTTTTTATAATACAAATTTTGATCAAATGTCAATATTTCTCAGATCTGCTTCGAAAAACTCCCGAATACTATAAGGTTCCAGAAGAATCAGAGTAATCGGTTTACTTTTCTTTTGAAAAGTTTCGGACTATCAATCATTTGATATTCATGAGGTACATTGTTGAATAATTTTATTGATACGTATTTTGCATTTTTCTGTACCAAACTCAAAGAGTGTAGTGGATAATGAAAATATAGTTTGCGACGGGTACTATTCGAGTTTATAAAAGATTCAAAGTAATAGGAATTCTTTCTTAGAAAAATCAGACATCCACTGATATAAAGCCCAGTAAAGGCTAGTATACCTAACTTTCTGAAACATAATCTACATGAATCACGGTTTCGCATTTTCAGCATCAGTCGGACCGCAAGCTTTTGAATTCGGAATACTTTTAAATAATCCGAAGCATTGCCCCAAACGATGATTCCATGATTCATAAGGCTTACGAAGTTGGCAAAATAAACCGTCTTTAGCAGCTCCAAATCCGATTGACTTTTCAATACTCTCAGCGTATAAACGACAGAATTCAATTTCCCAGCAATATAATGTACATGCTCACTCCAGTTTAGTTTTTGATCAACTGTCACTCCCAAGAACCTAGTGAACATTCCAATTTTAGTGTCTGTTTGCTCCAACATGATATGGGAAGGAGCAACCACATTCCTGTCCCCAAAAACAACACATTCCGTTTCAGAAACGAACCATCGTCACAGCACCACTTAGAGATATTGCAGTATTCAAATGCTGCAAAATCAATGGCAGAGTGAACACTCGGCCGACTAACCAGTGCGTTGGTGTCATCTGCATACATAAAAATATGCGTAGCAGCAGAGGTAGGTCGTTAATGTACAATAAAAACAGCAAAGGCCCCAATATACTGCCCTGAGGGACCCCCGTACCAACACACTGATCAGACGACACAGAGAAACTCTCTGGATACGCCCTTCCAAATAACTGCGGAAGAGTTTTAATTGATTATTGCGTATTCCATAATGTTGTAGTTTGTTTAATAGTTTTGAATGGGGAACTGAATCAAAAGCCTTGGATAAATCAATGAAAAGCGCCACAGGCACGTCACCGCGTTCAACAGCTGTTAAAATATTTTGGGTAAGTTCATAAATTGCAGTATTTGTATTTTTACCTTTCGTATAGCCAAGTTGGTTTTTGAAAATTATTTCAAACTTGTACAAAAAGCTCAATAGCCTGTTTGCCAACAGCTTCTCAAAAATTTTGGAGAATGAACTAAGCAACGATATCGGTCTGTAGTTTGACAATTTTTCCGGATCGCCCTTTTTAAAACCGATTTCAAGCGAATAACCAGTAATGACCGCGGTTATCTACGGTCCTGCCTGCGGTTATCTACGGTTATAGCCTTCAGGGATATTCCTTGTAAAATGATTATAACCTACAATGACCGAAGTCGCTTGAATGCAGTTGGTCCTAGTTGGTAATTACCAATAAGGACCAGGTTATTCGCTTGAAATCGGTTTAAATATTCGTTTCACGACCTCAAAACACAACTCTATGCGACACCGCCGGCGTTAGCAGGAACTAAGCCCGAAACGAGTATCGTTTTGACAGTTAGTACGTGAAAGCTGGGTTTATTTGTTTATTTTTACGTTTTTATTGCCATAAAAGATATGCCTAAGAAAAAAACCGTGAAAAACACTAATTCTTGTGTTTATGGATGTAATTCTGAAAAATCTAGGAATCCTGGAGCCCATTTTCGTTTGTGTGAAGTTATCCACGGATTTCCAGCAACGGTTTATGACGTGGGGACTGTCGATAGTCGGCAAGAGCGGAATACAACTCCAGCGTTGCCAGACTTCGAAATAATCCCCAGCAACGAATTCCTTTCATTTCAGTCAACTAAATCGTAACAAATGAGTGTATAATGACGTGAATCCTTAAATTCTGTAAAAATAATGAATGTATAGTAGAAATAAATCATCTAAAGTAAAAAAAGTGGTTACACTAAATTGACGTGATATACCAAGTTTTATGATATTTCTGCACTTTCAATGGCCTCTATTTTCTAAACTACTTCGTGTTCGTTGATGGATTTTTCATTGAAACGTTGGGGAATATGTGAGGATTCGAAAAAACCACATCTCGGAATTTGTTCCACCGTGAGAGGAGTTAGGGGGGAGTTAATATAACCAGCAACGTTTCTATGAAACACCCTGTATTTTATAAACTACTGCGTGTTCGTTGATGGATTTTTCATTGAAATGTTGGGGAATATGTGAGGATTCGAAAAAATCACATCTCGGAATTTGTACCACCGTAGGGGGAGGGAGGGGGAGTTAATATAACCAGCAACGTTTGTATGAAGCACCCTGTATTTTCTAAACTACTGCGTGTTTGTTGATGGATTTTTCATTGAAACGTTGGAAAATATGTGAGGATTCGAAAAAACCACATCTCGGAATTAGTACCACCGTAGGAGGAGGGAGGGGGGAGTTAATATAACCAGCAACGTTTCTATGAAACACCCTGTATTTTCTAAACTACTGCGTGTTCGTTGATGGATTTTTCATTGAAACGTTAGGAAATATGTGAGGATTCGAAAAAACTACATCTCGGAATTTGTACCACCGTAGGAGGAGGGAGGGGGGAGTTAATATAACAAGCAACGTTTCTATGAAACACCCTGTATTTTCTAAACTACTGCGTGTTCGTTGATGGATTTTTCATTGAAACGTTGGGGAATATGTGAGGATTCGAAAAAACAACATCTCAGAATTTGTACCACCGTAGGAGGAGGGAGGGGGGAGTTAATATAACCAGCAACGTTTCTATGAAACACCCTGTATTTTCTAAACTACTGCGTGTTCGTTGATGGATTTCTCATTGAAACGTTGGGGAATATGTGAGGATTCGAAAAAACCACATCTCAGAATTTGTACCACCGTAGGAGGAGGGAGGGGGGAGTTAATATAACCAGCAACGTTTCTATGAAACACCCTGTATTTTCTAAACTACTGCGTGTTCGTTGATAGTTTTTTCATTGAAACGTTGGGGAATATGTGAGGATTCGAAAAAACCACATTTCAGAATTTGTACCACCGTAGGAGGAGGGAGGGGGGAGTTAATAGAAAGAGCAACGTTTCTATGAAACACCCTGTATTTTCTAAACTACTGCGTGTTCGTTGATGGATTTTTCATTGAAACGTTGGGGAATATGTGAGGATTCGAAAAAACCACATCTCGGAATTTGTACCACCGTAGGAGTTAGGGGAGAGTTAACAGAAAAATCCATCAACGAACACGCAGTAGTTTAGAAAATACAGGGTGTTTCATAAAAACGTTGCTCTTTCTATTAACTCCCCCCTAACTTCTCCTACGGTGGTACAAATTCCGAGATGTGATTTTTTCGAATCCTCACATATTCCCCAACATTTCAATGAAAAATCCATCAACGAACACGCAGTTGTTTATTAAATACAGGGTGTTTCATAGAAACGTTGCTGGTTATATTAACTCCCCCCTAACTCCTCTCACGGTGGAACAAATTCCAAGATGTGGTTTTTTCGAATCCTCACATATTCCCCAACGTTTCAATGAAAAATCTATCAACGAACACGCAGTAGTTTAGAAAATACAGGGTGTTTCATTGAAGCGTTGCTGGTTATATTAACTCCCCCCTAACTCCTCCTACGGTGGTACAAATTCCGAGATGTGGTTTTTTCGAATCCTCACATATTTCCCAACGTTTCAATGAAAAATCCATCAACGAACACGCAGTAGTTTAGAAAATACAGGGTGTTTCATAGAAACGTTGCTCTTTCTGTTAACTCTCCCCTAACTCCTCCTACGGTGGTACAAATTCCGAGATGTGGTTTTTTCGAATCCTCACATATTCCCCAACGTTTCAATGAAAAATCCATCAACGAACACGCAGTAGTTTAGAAAATACAGGGTGTTTCATAGAAACGTTGCTGGTTATATTAACTCCCCCCTCCCTCCTCCTACGGTTGTACAAATTCTGAAATGTGGTTTTTTCGAATCCTCACATATTCCCCAACGTTTCAATGAGAAATCCATCAACGAACACGCAGTAGTTTAGAAAATACAGGGTGTTTCATAGAAACGTTGCTGGTTATATTAACTCCCCCCTCCCTCCTCCTACGGTGGTACAAATTCTGAGATGTGGTTTTTTCGAATCCTCACATATTTTCCAACGTTTCAATGAAAAATCCATCAACGAACACGCAGTAGTTTAGAAAATACAGGGTGTTTCATAGAAACGTTGCTCTTTCTATTAACTCCCCCCTCCCTCCTCCTACGGTGGTACAACTTCTGAGATGTGGTTTTTTCGAATCCTCACATATTCCATAACGTTTCAATGAAAAAACTATCAACGAACACGCAGTAGTTTAGAAAATACAGGGTGTTTCATAGAAACGTTGCTGGTTATATTAACTCCCCCCTCCCTCCTCCTACGGTGGTACAAATTCTGAGATGTGGTTTTTTCGAATCCTCACATATTCCCCAACGTTTCAATGAAAAATCCATCAACGAACACGCAGTAGTTTAGAAAATACAGGGTGTTTCATAGAAACGTTGCTGGTTATATTAACTCCCCCCTCCCTCCTCCTACGATGGTACAAATTCTGAGATGTGGTTTTTTCGAATCCTCACATATTCCCCAACGTTTCAATGAAAAATCTCACAACGAACACGCAGTAGTTTAGAAAATACAGGGTGTTTCATAAAAACGTTGCTCATTCTATTAACTCCCCCCTAACTTCTCCTACGGTGGTACTAATTCCGAGATGTGGTTTTTTCGAATCCTCACATATTCCCCAACGTTTCAATGAAAAAACTATCAACGAACACGCAGCAGTTTAGAAAATACAGGGTGTTTCATAGAAACGTTGCTGGTTATATTAACTCCCCCCTTCCTCCTCCTACGGTGGTACAAATTCGAGATGTGTTTTTTTCGAATCATCATATATTCCCCAACGTTTCAATGAAAATCCATCAACGAACACGCAGTAGTTTAGAAAATACAGGGTGTTTCATAGAAACGTTGCTGGTTATATTAACTCCCCCCAAACTCCTCCCACGGTGGTACAAATTCCAAGATGTGGTTTTTTCGAATCCTCACATATTCCCCAACGTTTCAATGAAAAATCCATCAACGAACACGCAGTAGTTTAGAAAATACAGGGTGTTTCATAGAAACGTCGCTGGTTATATTAACTCCCCCCAAACTCCTCTCACGGTGGTACAAATTCCGAGATGTGGTTTTTTCGAATCCTCACATATTCCCCAACGTTTCAATGAAAAATCTATCAACGAACACGCAGTAGTTTAGAAAATACAGGGTGTTTCATTGAAGCGTTGCTGGTTATATTAACTCCCCCCTAACTCCTCCTACGGTGGTACAAATTCCGAGATGTGGTTTTTTCGAATCCTCACATATTTCCCAACGTTTCAATGAAAAATCCATCAACGAACACGCAGTAGTTTAGAAAATACAGGGTGTTTCATAGAAACGTTGCTCTTTCTGTTAACTCTCCCCTAACTCCTCCTACGGTGGTACAAATTCCGAGATGTGGTTTTTTCGAATCCTCACATATTCCCCAACGTTTCAATGAAAAATCCATTAACGAACACGCAGTAGTTTAGAAAATACAGGGTGTTTCATAGAAACGTTGCTGGTTATATTAACTCCCCCCTCCCTCCTCCTACGGTTGTACAAATTCTGAAATGTGGTTTTTTCGAATCCTCACATATTCCCCAACGTTTCAATGAGAAATCCATCAACGAACACGCAGTAGTTTAGAAAATACAGGGTGTTTCATAGAAACGTTGCTCTTTCTATTAACTCCCCCCTCCCTCCTCCTACGGTGGTACAAATTCTGAAATGTGGTTTTTTCGAATCCTCACATATTCCCCAACGTTTCAATGAAAAAACTATCAACGAACACGCAGTAGTTTAGAAAATACAGGGTGTTTCATAGAAACGTTGCTGGTTATATTAACTCCCCCCTCCCTCCTCCTACGGTGGTACAAATTCTGAGATGTGGTTTTTTCGAATCCTCACATATTCCCCAACGTTTCAATGAGAAATCCATCAACGAACACGCAGTAGTTTAGAAAATACAGGGTGTTTCATAGAAACGTTGCTGGTTATATTAACTCCCCCCTCCCTCCTCCTACGGTGGTACAAATTCTGAGATGTTGTTTTTTCGAATCCTCACATATTCCCCAACGTTTCAATGAAAAATCCATCAACGAACACGCAGTAGTTTATTAAATACAGGGTGTTTCATAGAAACGTTGCTGGTTATATTAACTCCCCCCTAACTCCTCTCACGGTGGAACAAATTCCAAGATGTGGTTTTTTCGAATCCTCACATATTCCCCAACGTTACAATGAAAAATCCATCAACGAACACGCAGTAGTTTAGAAAATACAGGGTGTTTCATAGAAACGTTGCTGGTTATATTAACTCCCCCCTCCCTCCTCCTACGGTGGTACTAATTCCGAGATGTGGTTTTTTCGAATCCTCACATATTTTCCAACGTTTCAATGAAAAATCCATCAACAAACACGCAGTAGTTTAGAAAATACAGGGTGCTTCATACAAACGTTGCTGGTTATATTAACTCCCCCTCCCTCCCCCTACGGTGGTACAAATTCCGAGATGTGATTTTTTCGAATCCTCACATATTTTCCAACGTTTCAATGAAAAATCCATCAACAAACACGCAGTAGTTTAGAAAATACAGGGTGCTTCATACAAACGTTGCTGGTTATATTAACTCCCCCCAAACTCCTCCCACGGTGGTACAAATTCCGAGATGTAGTTTTTTCGAATCCTCACATATTCCCTAACGTTTCAATGAAAAATCCATCAACGAACACGCAGTAGTTTATAAAATACAGGGTGTTTCATAGAAACGTTGCTGGTTATATTAACTCCCCCCTAACTCCTCTCACGGTGGAACAAATTCCGAGATGTGGTTTTTTCGAATCCTCACATATGCCCCAACGTTTCAATGAAAAATCCATCAACGAACACGCAGTAGTTAAGAAAATACAGGGTGTTTCATAGAAACGTCGCTGGTTATATTAACTCCCCCCAAACTCCTCTCACGGTGGTACAAATTCCGAGATGTGGTTTTTTCGAATCCTCACATATTCCCCAACGTTTCAATGAAAAATCTATCAACGAACACGCAGTAGTTTAGAAAATACAGGGTGTTTCATTGAAGCGTTGCTGGTTATATTAACTCCCCCCTAACTCCTCCTACGGTGGTACAAATTCCGAGATGTGGTTTTTTCGAATCCTCACATATTTCCCAACGTTTCAATGAAAAATCCATCAACGAACACGCAGTAGTTTAGAAAATACAGGGTGTTTCATAGAAACGTTGCTCTTTCTGTTAACTCTCCCCTAACTCCTCCTACGGTGGTACAAATTCCGAGATGTGGTTTTTTCGAATCCTCACATATTCCCCAACGTTTCAATGAAAAATCCATCAACGAACACGCAGTAGTTTAGAAAATACAGGGTGTTTCATAGAAACGTTGCTGGTTATATTAACTCCCCCCTCCCTCCTCCTACGGTTGTACAAATTCTGAAATGTGGTTTTTTCGAATCCTCACATATTCCCCAACGTTTCAATGAGAAATCCATCAACGAACACGCAGTAGTTTAGAAAATACAGGGTGTTTCATAGAAACGTTGCTGGTTATATTAACTCCCCCCTCCCTCCTCCTACGGTGGTACAAATTCTGAGATGTGGTTTTTTCGAATCCTCACATATTTTCCAACGTTTCAATGAAAAATCCATCAACGAACACGCAGTAGTTTAGAAAATACAGGGTGCTTCATAGAAACGTTGCTGGTTATATTAACTCCCCCTCCCTCCCCCTACGGTGGTACAAATTCCGAGATGTGGTTTTTTCGAATCCTCACATATTCCCGAACGTTTCAATGAAAAATCCATCAACGAACACGTTGAGTAGTTTAGAAAATAGAGGCCATTGAAAGTGCAGAAATATCATAAAACTTGATATACCACGTCAATTTAGTGTAACCGCTTTTCTTACTTTAGATGATTTATTTCTACTATACATCCACTATTTTTACAGAATCTAAGGATTCACGTCATTATACACTCATTTGTTACGATTTAGTTGACTGAAATGAAAGGAATTCGTTGCTGGGGATTATTTCGAAGTCTGGCAACGCTGCAGTTGTATTCCGCTCTTTCCGACTATCGACAGTCCCCACGTCATAAACCGTTGCTGGAAATCCGTGGATAACTTCACACAAACCCCATTGTTTTTCGTGGTGAAAATCAAAATGTTTACTTTACCAATAAACTAGAATTCGTAGAGGCAATTAATAGACGTAAATCCTGGTAGCATGTTTTTATAATGGAAAAATCTGTATCTAAACATATTAGAGTATGCTTACAGCATTTCCGACCAGAAGATTGTGAAATGAAAACAAGCAAGAGTGGAAACTGATGTCAATTGAAAACAATGCTTCATATGTTTTGAATTATTTCAGAAACTTTCACAATGAAAACATTTCTGTTACTGGAGAAGAAAGCTGTACCTTCATCAAACCTACCAAAAAAAGCAGTTCAAGTCAAGTCATTTTAAATTTTTGTTCATATCGTTCTTGTACAATAATTTTCATTCGTATCAAAATGAATTACTTTGAGTCTACTTGATATTTTTGAATTTATAGAAGTTTTAAGAAGCCTAGTTGAAAGTGCTGAATTCAATCTATATGATAATGTGCAATAAAACTAGGGACCTTGTGAGTTTAAGTGATTCTCTCGATGGTTGCAAAATTGAACTTATGTTCAGCAGTGATCAAATCTACATGTGGAATTTCAAATAAATTCCGAGAATTGGCAATTTTAAACTATATATCATACATATATGTATCAATTTAATATCAATATTAAAAATAGCTTGATAATATTGACGTTCATTTAGCAACGGAAAAGGTGCAATCAATCGATAGATGAGTTGAATTATTTTATTTTATTATAACTGCAGCCTAAGAAACAAGTGAGATGCAATAAATGAATAATACATTAAAATCTAGCGTAATGAATTCTTCAACATGATTAATCGATGATCACGTCATGTTCTTATTTATTCATTTATTTGAATTAACGTGTCTCGGCAACTAGGCCATTGACACATGGTACAGTATTTAGTTATTCTAGATATAACATTTGTATTGTGGATTATAAATTATTACAATTGAATTGTACTATGGATACATCTATTATATATTCTTATATAATTGGCATTCTTTTAGGAAGTTGAGTGTTTTTTCAATGTGGACAGTGAGATAGAATGTGTTCCACCGTTAAGCGAGTATCTCGGCAGTGATCGCATGTAGGTTGTTCTTCTGATGATGTCATCAAGTAGCCGTGTGTCAACCTGGTGTGACCTATTCTTAATCTTCTCAGTACCATTTTGTCCTTTCTATTAAGCTTGATTTTTATCGGGTAATCGACCTTAGACTGGACTTTATGTAGTTTGTTGTTGCTGTTATTCCATTGGATTTGCCAGTTTTGAAGAGATCTCCGCTTAATTGTGGTCTTTAGGTCTGTGTGGAGCTGAATATTTGTAATTGGTAGGTCCGAGGACCGTGTCTGTTTTGCGGATTTGTCTGCAGCTTCGTTTCCTTCTATACCTACATGAGATGGTATCCACATTATGGTCAAAGAGATGTCTCTGTTCGTTTGGAGTGTATGACATCGTTCCTGAATTTTCTGTACTAGCGGGTTTCTGGAGAAGAGGTTGGATATCGCTTGAATTGAGGATAGCGAGTCTGTGAATATTCCGATATGGTGGCCTGGTGTCATGGTATTGTATAGAGACTTATAGATTGCGAACAGTTCGGCAGTATATATGCTGGATATAGGTGGGAGTTTAAAAGACACAGAATTGTTCTTGCTGTCGATGATTGAGCATGCAACTCCGTCTTCGTCTTTAGATCCATCAGTGTAGAATTCCTCATCGAATTTCTCGTTGGTTTTCATTTCGAGGAAGGATTGTTTTAGAATTCTGTCATGGGTTTCCTGTTTATTATGTCGATGAAGGACTGTGTTAAGGTTCGGTTGATGTCTGGACCACGGGGCGTGTTTTGAGTACGTCATGGGAACCGATAAATTAAAATTTATAGAGTCAGAGTGTTGTTGGATAAGCTGTGGAATTGTGGGCAGCGTCATAGAATGGTACGGCATTGCAGACACCTTCGAAGCATATGTCAGAAGAAGTTGTTGTCGACGGAGGCTTAAAGGTATCTCTTGTGCTTCTACATGTAGACTATCGGATGGACTAGATCGGAATGCCCCAAGGGTGATGCGTAGCGCTGTATTAGGTACGGTCTCGGGTACGGTATTCAGTAGTTTTAAATTTGATCGGCTTGTAGTAGAGTAGAGAATGCAGCCATAGTCTAGCTTCGACCGAATTACTGCTCGGTAGATTCTCAGTAAGATCTCTTCATCGCATCCCCACTGATGATGAGATAGAGTTCGTAGGAGGTTCATTGTTTTCATGCATTCGCCTTTGATGTTTTTGATGTGAGGGGTCCAGGTGAGTCTATTATCCAAGGTCATTCCAAGGTATTTAAGGTGATCAACTATTTCTATGGGCAGACCGTTGATTGTAAGGAAGGGTTGTATGGTTGGATGTCTTATAGTAAATCGAATTACTTTTGATTTTGAGGGGGAAAAGTTGAATCCGATGTTCTTAGCCCAAGTGGTTATATCATCAAGGGAATTTTGTAGAAGTTTGCATGTGCTGTTTGTGTTTTTTCCTGAGCAGAACAGTAATAGGTCGTCAGCATATAGAACTAGTTTGGTCGGTGTTTTAATAATGTTGCAGATGTCGTTGATGGCAAGTAGGAATAGGGTGGCACTCAATACAGAGCCCTGAGGAATGCCGTTCTGAGTGATGTAGGAAGCAGATTTTTCACCGTTAACTATTACTTTGAAATTTCTTTGTGTTAGGAAATTCTTCAGATAAAAGTATATATTTCCATTAAGATTGATATTTCTTATTTTGGTCATAATAGCTTCGCGACTTGTAGTGTCAAATGCACTATCAATGTCTATTAGAGTGGCAATTAAATCTTGTTTATTGGCGAAGGCATTCGCAATTTCTGTCTGTAATATCACTAGATTGTCCATAGTGTTGCGATTCTGTCTGAAGCCTGATTGGGTTGAATGCAATAGGTTGTTTTTCTCAAGATGCCATATAAGTCGATTATTAACAACCTTCTCTAACACCTTGCATAAGGTGCATGTCAAGGAGATTGGTCTGAACGTGTTGGGTGAGGGTGCTGACTTGCCTGGTTTTTTGGCTGGTATGATGTGCGATAGTCTCCATTGAGTAGGAAACTGGTGTTTGGTCCATATGTAATTATATATTTCAAGAACTTTGATTAATGTTTCTACATGTAGCTGTTTAAGAAATATCATAGGAATATTATCCGGCCCTGCTGCTGTGTTCTTCATGGAAAATAGTGCTTGGTTAAGTTCTTGCAAGGAGAAGGGTCGATTTATATAATTTTCGGGTTCGTTTGTATTAGGCACTTCCCCTCCAAGGTATTCTGGTTTTGCAAAGGTCACTGTCTTATCGTAGTAGTATTTGGCTAAGGTATTTGCTATATCTTGGCTGTTGGTGATTGGTTCGTTGTTCTCAATTAATAAAGAGGATATTTTGTAGTTTGTGTTGTGCCCTTTTATTTGTTTTATTTTCTTCCAAATTTGATTCGGTGGTGTTTCTGAGGAGATTGTGGAGACGTATTGCATCCAGGATATGCGTTTGCTTTCTTTCAGAACTCTCTTTGAGACTGCTCTGTATTTTTTAAAGTTTATTAGATCCTCTAGGCTTCGGGTTCTTCGGTATCTATTCAAGGCTCTTTTGCTTTCTCTGACGGCTTTTTCGCAAGATTCATTCCACCAAGGAACCACTCTTCTACCTGGAATTAACGAATACTTCCCGACATATTTTTCAGCAGCTGAAGTTAGTATGTTTGTGAGTTGGTTAATGGTCTGGTCGATGTTGTCAGGGAATTCTGTTGTTCGTATTTGGGTATTTACTTCGTCTGAAAATAGATTCCAGTTAGCGTTTGATATCTTCCACTTTGTTACATTTTCCGTGGGGTGGTCGTTTTTGTCTTTTATGGATATTGGGAAGTGGTCACTGTCGTAAAGGCTGTCTAGGGTATGCCAATATAAGTTAGTTGCTGTTACAGGATCACATAGGCTTAGATCTATTGCAGAAAATTTGCCAGTTGATACGTCGAAGTGTGTGCTCTCACCAGTGTTTAATAAATTGAGTTCGTCGTTTGTTATCATATCTTCAATCATCTTTCCTCTACCGAATGTTTTTTCTGAGCCCCATATAGCATTACGTGCATTGAAGTCACCCACCAACACGAAAGGTGTAGGTAGCTGGTTGACGAGATTGGAAATTTCTAGATACGTGAGATTGTAGTTTGGTGGTATGTATACGTTGCATATTGTGAGTTTTCGGGGACACCATGTAGTGACAGCAACAGCTTCTAGCGTGGTATTAATAGGAAGTTCTTTGTAATATATATCTGACGAAACAAATATGGATGCTCCACCACTGGCTCTAGTGTTGGTATTTCTAATGAAATGATGACCTGCGTAATTTTTCAGATTCGGGTTGTGGTCAGGTTTGAAGTTAGTTTCTTGCAGACAAAGAATATCTGGTGATGTTTCTGATATTATTTGTTGGATTCGTTCCAGACGTTGATAGTATCCATTGCAATTAAACTGTATTAATGTGAATGCGATTTTTGTTTTTTCTTTTAAGTTAATTGTGGGATCTTTGTGAGGAGTTATCTGAAAAGTCATCGTCATCAGTTATGGTATCAAGACTATTTAAGCTGCTGACCTCTATAGCATCGTCTACCAGCTTGGCTTTGAGTTTTTTAGAAATTCTAGTAATTCTGTTTTTAGTGGATCTTTCTACGAGTGAGTAAATGTTGTGCAGGTCTTGGAGCAGTGATTTAACGTCTGATGTGAATTTCTCTGCTTCAGTATAAGGAGTGGGACTACCGTACGAATTTTCCAAGAACGCAATGAGATTGTCGTAGGGAAGATGGAAGCTTTCAGTGTCTTCTTGATATGCTCTTGAAATTGCACTTTTGGTGGATTCGCTTAAGGCGTGATCTTCAGGTGGTGAATCAATTTTGCGTTTCTTCTGAACTCTTTTGTTAGCAGTAGAACTTTTTATAGCTGGGTTTGGTGGAGGCATATATGCATCTTTTATGTGGTCAGTTTCGATATGACTTTCTGATTGGCTTGTTTGGTCACTGGATGATAAAATCTCTGATATTCCTCTTTTAAGAGCAGGTGTTTCGCTTACTTGAGGTGTCAGTGAAGGCGAAGCGTCAGTTTGTACTTCGTTCGTTGGCTTTTGTGCTATTGGTAGGATCTTTTCCGGTTGTTCTGGTTGTGGGTTCGGACAGTTTGATGCTACATGACCTGTTTGTCGGCATATGAAGCATTCCATTTTGTCGGTTGATAAGAAAATCCTGTTGTCGTTGCCGTCATATTGAATTAGAGTCGACATTTGTAATTCATAGTTTTCACTTGGGGGGAAGATATAAACCTGTCTTCGGAAGCTGAGAATATGCGAGTACTCTTCTCCAGGAATGCCAGCTTTAAGGAACGAAACGGGAGAGGCAAGTTGTAATCCAAGATTCTGTATAACTTCGGTAACTAGTTCATGGGGAATATACGGTGATATATTTGAGATCACTATTCTTTTGGTGGGTGAGACTAGCCTTCTTATGCTCAAATTTATATCTCCTATAGAAACGGTTGGATTGGTTTCGATAAGTCGATCAACAAGATCTACAGAAGCCAGATATATACAGATTCTGTTGTTCGAAATTCTTGAGGCAAAGGAAATGTTTTTTGGTTGAATGATTTTACCAATTGCTTGTACATAATCTTGAAGTTTCAGATTATCTTCGGCGTGGATAACAATGGCTTGTTCTGTTTTAGGGAAGTTAATTTTAGGAACTGATTTTGCTGCTGCTACATATGAAGTTTTCTGAGAAGTTGGTGTTTGTTCAGTGTTTGTAGACATTTTATTGGAAGAACTATTTGGTAACATTATTAACGCCCTTGTACTCAAGAGCGTTGGAAGTAGGTAGTAATTTTGAAGTCAGGCAGCAGGAACAGCGGAATACACCATAGTGTATTGCTGGTTGCCTACTCGAAGATGGACGATACGCCTGGTTGTGTTATTAGATTTCTGTTCCTCTTATGACTTGTGAGATAAGAAACGAAATATTTTGTAGTACGTACAACCTTGTAGAGTGGCAGGGCTAAAATATGCTTGCAAATTCCAGACAATCTTGCTTAGTATCTGTATATAATTTTGTCACCCTTCAGACCATCATTTTTATAAGACATCATTTCCTCAATATGATGGGGTTGTCCTTGTAGACTTCCAATGTTTTGAAATAATTTTTTCCCAAATAGAATCAAATGATTGCATTGCAACACTAGCTCACCCTCTACCCAGCATCTGTGAGCGTGGAAATATTGGAAAATTTCCTATAATTAGAGGAACCTTTGGTAAACATCTTGCCAGATGAACTGAAAAGCATTCAAAATTGAATAGTGCTCACCTCAATATTTCACATAAAATATAACAAAAAGCACAATATTATCTATACTTGCACTAACAATATAATCCATAGGATCCATAATCAAGGAAACAACTTCTATTATTGATAGCCAATAAACGTTTAAACTAAAAAATCCCATAAATACAAATCGAAATCTAATGTAAACACGAAACAATACTCGTTTCGGTAAACAGCTGATCGGCGAATGCAGCGACACCATCGGTAATTATTTTGTCCAATTTTGCAACAAAGCAGACCGTGCGCGTATGCATCCAAAGCTCTGACTGAAACTCAGAAGCGGTACTCCCAAATTGAACGCGAGTTATTAGCATTTTTTTTTGGTATTGATCGGTTTAAACAATATGTATTCGGAAAGAGGTTTGAATGTCAGACGGATCATAAGCCTCTGATTTCTATATTTAAAAAACGTCTGGACCAATGTCCACCAAGACTGCAAAGAATTTTAATGCAATTGAGAAACGATTTCAATTTGACGTATGTACCGGGAAAAAAAGTTGGTAATTGCAGATACATTATCAAGAGCTTTCGACAAACACAGTTTTGACGAAAATATAGATGTAGAGATCGGAGCGCAAATATGTTTGGTTAAATTATATTTGGATATATCAGATAGAAAACGTGAGGAATTGAAAAAGAGCACTAAGGATGACCAAGTTCTAAGGGACTTGATAGGTTTTGTTATTGATGGGTGGCCTAAAGATAGTAGGAGAATACCAGAGCATCTAAAATTCTATAGTAAATTTAAAAATGATATAACTTATATAGATGGTTTGCTGTATAAAGCTCAGAAAGTAATTATACCTGAAAATCACAGAAAAGAAATATTAACAAAATTACATGTAGGACATCAAAGAATCTCAAGATCGATCTCAGTCGCGAATAATTCATTTTATTGGCCGGGAATGAACGACCAAATCAAGAATTTTGTTGCTAGTTGCAAAGTATGTCAAACACTGGCTCCTTCTCAACGGCCCGAGGCCATGATTTCTCATGAAATTGTAAATCGCCCTTGGTACAAGGTTTATTTTATGTATAGTCCGTTTCAAAATTATTGTCATCAGAGCAAGCCATGGAATTCCAGCCGGGGCTTTATTTCTAGTTACAAAAAGTTACTAAAAATTTCTCTGTGTTCATCATAGATTGAAATATATCAATATAATATAACCTATAAAATGATTGAATACATTTTTCAGGGTAAATAAATTTGAAGAATTTCTTGTGAAATTACATTATTTTCATCATTGTTGTATTGAAAAATCTTCAAACTTAGCTTCAATTGCAAAAGAGAAACAGGCTGAGATAGATGATGACTAAAATGTACACACCCACACAATTTCGCTGTAGATCAAGCATGGGAATTGGAAATTCAGGATTGATGATGAAAATAGCGTGGAATGCTTCAATATGAAATCTTGCAGGCTTTCGAGGAACTCCAATGTAGAGATATCATTCATTAAATTATCAAGACTTCATCAACGATAAAAGTTCGTTCTCTATGAAAACCCTTCAGCAATCTTTTCATTCTTGATATGACTATCGAAAATTCAGCCCTGTGTTATTTTTCTGAGTATGGTGGAACAAAAAGTATAAAGCTGACCTGACTTTACAATTTCATAACAAAGTTGTTGAAACAAATACAAAATATTTGTTGAAAAATTGTGAATCATTTGAAGTGTGAAATGCTATAAAATAGATCACTTATTTGTATTTATTAATATGTTCTGTCCATTTCATGATTCATTAAATAATATACCAAATTGATTTTGATTAAATTTCAGTTACTTTTCAGGCAGTTCAAAAACAACAAACTGATTAATTCATTGTTTTTTATTTTAGAAATAATACGTCGAATAATGTCTTTTTGAATCATGTGGAATAGATTTCCATCCACTATCCACTGCTCACTCATGACTGCCTTCTCTTTTCTCCCAAATTCATCTGACAGGTCTAGGTGAAAACTGAAAATTTGAGACTCGTTTATTTATCAGAGAACACCTCGAAAAAGTAAATGATTGTTACCTGAATAACTAGCAAAACGCGATTAATACTGGCAGAAATACCTGCTGAATTGTTGAAAAACTCGCAGTACCGACGATAAACTACTTCACGTTCCCTTATAGTTGGGCGAGGCCAGAGGTATCTTGAAGAATTCCAGCCATTTTCAATTCAGTAATAATAATTCAAATCCAAAACTAATTTGTCGATTTAATCAAGAACATGAGCATACAGAAATAAATTCGAAATATATTCAGGAGGTTAATTCAAACTCTGAAACGTCAAAACTTAATGTTTTCGATCAACACCAACCTAAATCCTAGAACTCAAAAGTTACTGATGGGATATTACCAACATATTTTCGAGATTCCACAGCCGCCCGAGATGCCAATCATTTTGAAACGAACTATATATGGTAAGACTTATTTGTTGTGTGTCGATTATTTTACTAAGTTTTTTGAGCTAGGCAGTTAGGTGCGAGCAAAACAAGCCAGAATGTAATTTTAGAGTTGAAAAAGATTTTTGCTAGACAAGGCATACCAGTGATTTTATGTAGTGACGCAGGACCTAAGTTCTCTTCAAGAGAATTTGAAATATTTTCAAGAAGTTATGAGTTTGAACACATAAAGTCAACACCTTTGTACAGTCAATCGAATGGTCAGATAGAGAGTTTTTGCAAGATAATAAAAAACACACTAAAAAAGTGCAAGATGAGTAATACAGATCCGTACCTAGCTTTGTTAGCGTTAAGGAATACACCAATAAAGAACTCCAATCTTACACCAGCCAATGTCTTAATGAATAGTGTAGAATCTCCTATTTTCACTTATTTTACTAAGGTTTAAATGAAACACTCTTTAACTCAATTATATCTATTCACCTATAAAGCCAAACCACGAATGATACATCTTTTACATTACGTGTATATCGGTATTCATCCCAGATCCAGTTATTAGTCATCTCTTAAACTCGAGCGTCTGTTGACTTCATTGCTCGCATAGATAAAGAAATATAAATAATAATTCTTCGTCTGAATCGGAATCTGAATACTTTCTATAGTCAATACACTACATCTCTTTCTTTCAATAATTAGATAATTGTTCAAATTAATGATTAACCTTCAAAATTGTATATATATCATATGAGGTAAAGAATTAACAATTTAAATAATCTTAAGTACAAACAATAACTTTTTAATATAGGAGAATCTCCAAAGAAACAAAAACAGAATATAAATTAAATCAAACAGAATATAAAATTAACAACACTCAGAAACGTGGGTCTCGCACACAACCAACGAAGATGTCCTCTGAATGATGGATACGGAACGGCAACTGCTGAATATCATAAAGAAGAGAAAAACGGAATACTTTGGACACATAATAAGAGGATCTAAATACAGCTGTTGCGCCTCATAATACAAGGAAAAGTTGAAGGTAAAAGGTGGATAGGACGAAAAAAGCTATCCTGGCTTCGCAATATCAGGCAATGGTGTGGTCTTTCGGCCGAGGAACTATTTCGAGCAGCAGCCGATAGAGAAGGATTCCAAAATATCGTATCTATGATGATAGCCAACGTCTGAAGACAGACAAGGCACCAGAAGAAGAAGAAGAAACCAGAGAAGTCAGATAATCGAATATCAAACAGAAAAAGGGGACATCTTGATATTGAATAAAAAGATGAAATATTTGTCAATAATGATATAGCACTCGAAACTCCTAATTGGATTCGCTCTCCACTGATTCTGGGCATACCTTCCATTCTCCTTCTACTTTTTTCAGATGTACGACATTTCTTCTGGATTTTTCCCCAGTGAGATTATTCCTTATTTGTACATCGGCTCCCTTTTTTCCTATTATGGTATGCTCGGTCGGATTAAAGTTAGCGGTAAGTTTATCTCCTTTTACCATATTTTTGACATACACTTTGTCTCCACAATTCAGGTTGTCTTTTTCGGCTCTTCTTTTAAGATCGATGTATTCCTTGCCTTTGAATTTTTTTAATTAATCCTGATCTCGAGCATCTTCATCAGCTACCTTGTGTTCGTAGTCTAGGGCACTTGGTAATTTATCTCTAAATTGCCGTCTGAAAAATAAATCCGCTGGCGTTTTACCTGTAGTCGAATGTGGTGTACCATTATACATGCTCAGGTAGTCTAATAAGTCCTCTTTCCAGTCACTTTTTAGGGTAGCACTGATTTTCAATCTTTTGAGAATGTCTCTGTTCTGCCTCTCTACTTCGCCATTGGCCTGTGGCCAATAAGGCACCGTATGGAAGATTTTAATTCCTCGTTCTTCACAAAATCCATGCATTTCTTGACTGATTAAATGTTTACCGTTGTCCATTGTGATAGACAAAGGATTTCCCAATCTTGAAAAAATCTCTTTCAATATCATTATGGTATTGGCAGCAGTTATTTGTCGCATTATGTGAATTTCCTTATAGCGGCTGTAATAATCGACTATAACGAATAGGTATTCTCCTTTTGGTAAAGGACCCATAAAATCCAAGGCCACATCAACCCATGGTTCAGTGGGGAATTCTCTTCTTTTAAGAGGGTTGGGAGGATTTGGAGCTGAAACGAGTGTACATCCTTTACAATTCTTTACTCGATTTTGGGCATCAAAATCGATTTTCAGCCACCATACTTTCGTTCTCAGACGATATTTCATTGCTACTATTCCAGGATGACCCTCATGAGCAGCATCCAACACGGCTTCTCGCAGTTTACGCGGAATAACTATTCTTGTGCCTCGTAACAAAATATCCCCGTTGAAACATAATTCATTTGCTAACACTCTGTATTGTGTGAGGGTGTCATCCCACTGATCTTCATATACACCCTTCCTGACTGATAGTATTTCTGGGTCGTTTTTTGAATGCATTCCTATACTCTTTAAACTGACAGCTATCGGTCGAGCATACTCTGTAATTTTGTGGATATAATCTTCCACGTCTAGGATGTCTGTAGGGGAGCTTCGCACACATAGTCGTGATAGTGGGTCGGCAATATTTGACTTTCCTGGCTTATATATAACTTTAAAGTTATACGCCTGTAGCCTCAGCACCCATCTTTCAATCCTGGCGCAGGGTTTGGATCTTGCTCCGAATATTGTTTCCAAAGGCTTGTGGTCTGTCACCAATTCGAAACTTTCCGTCCCATATAAATATATATGAAAATGTTCTACAGCCCATACAAGCGCTAATGCTTCTTTTTCTGTCTGACAGTATCTTTTTTCGCATTCTGTGAGACTCCTATTACCATACGCTATTATTCTTGGACAGTTCCGTTTGAATTGGATCAGTATGGCTCCCAATCCGACAGGGCTTGCATCTGCTATAACCTGAGTTCTATCCGTGGGGTCATAAAATGCCAATGTCTTTATGTCACTCAGTTTCATCTTAAGAGATTCAAATGAACTTTGTTGTTCGATGGTCTAGTATTCGTTTATATTTACTTTGCCGTTCAACTTTAATCTCAAGAGCTTCCTGAAAGGTTCAGTTAAAGTAGCCAGATTTGGTATCCATTTTCCTATGTAGTTGAGAAGACCCAGGAAACTCTGTATTTCTTCAATTGTTTTTGGTTCACGTAGTTGTTTGATACTCGTTATGTAGCATTCTAGTGGTCTCACGCCCTCGGAACTCAAAACATGTCCCAAAAACTCCACTTTTCTTTTTCTATAGAGGCATTTTCCGTTGTTTAACATTATATTGAACTCATGGAATTTCGTCATAACTTTCTTCAGTCTCATGTCATGCTCTGCAGGGTCTGAGCCAAATATCAAAACATCGTCTATGAATACAGCGACTCCCTCACAACCAAGGATAATATTTTCAATTACCTTCTGGAATTTTTCGGGTGCGCATGTTATACCGAACATCAGACGTTTGTACCGATATAAGCCCTTTCTGGTTATGAAAGTGGTTATATACCTTGAAGCTTCCGATATTTCCAACTGGTGAAATGCATTTTTGATATCTAGTTTAGAGAAGAAAACTGCATTTTTCAATTTCGGCAAAATGGTATCTATGGTAGGAAGTGGATGATTTTCTCTAAGTATGGCCCTATTAGCCGTCCTCATGTCAATACATATTCTTATATCACCATTCCGTTTGACTATGGGTACCATTGGTGATACCCATTTGCAAGGATTATTGACAGCTTCCATTATATCTAGTTGAACCAATTCTTCAATTTTTTTGTCTACTTTGTCTTCCAATGGAATTGGTAACCTTCTATATGGCTGTATTACTGGGGTTATTGACTCATCAATCGGTATGTCTATAATAATGTTTTTGAATTTTGGAAGCGGTTGAATACTTTCGATATTCGAGATCGCGTTTAGGCCCAGTTTGAGTATACCCAAGGAAATAGCTGTTTCTTTTCCTAAAAGGTTTTTTGTCCCATTTTTTAGTACATAAAAAATATCATTTTTTTTATAGAGGGTGAGATTTCGATGTTTGTTTTGAAGGTTCCTAGAACGTTGAGAGGATTGTTACTGCCATAAGCCATGAATATCTTATTCGTTTGCTTGGTCTGGTCCCATACACTAACCCTATGACGTTTCAGATATTCCCATGTTTTATCTGTAATCAAATTGCTTTTACTCCCAGAATCAATAATCATTTCAATTTCAATTCCTCCTAATTTTGTTTTTATTATTGAATCATCATCCAGATGAAACACGTAATCTGTTTCTTCGATAGGTTGTGGTGGTTTCCTACGCTTGGACTGGAGTTCTTTATTTGGATTGAAGTTCCTTCTTCTAACAAGGCTTCTACAATATTTTCGGAAATGACCTTTTTTATTACATTTCAAGCAGGTAGCTTTTAATGCAGGGCAGGAGGAGTCTGAAGATCTATGCCCATTTCTTCCGCATCGCGTGCAATGATTTTCTTTCGAAGATGTGTACACTTTATTGATGTTGTGGAGGCACTGGCGTCGATACGGGGGGGGGGGTAATGGGGGTAATTACCCCCCCCAGGAAATATTCACCTTCGCAAAATAAGTCATACAATCATTACATAGGAACAAATCATGACAATATACTCTTTTCTAATTTTTTTACCCCCCCCAGAAAAAATCTCTGGCGACGCCCTTGTGTGGAGGTCAGGTTCGGATGATCTCTTTGTATCGAATTCTCTATTGATGGATTCCAAAGCATTCGCTTCAGATATGATATTGTCGAGAGTTGAATTAGCACCCATTGTTAAGATCTTACGCCTCAAATCTGAGGAATAACATTTCTCCACAATTTGCTCATCAGTGTCCGCAAATACACATTTTTCCGCCTGTATTCTCAGCTTGATCAAAAACTTGTTGAATTCTTCGTTGGCATTTTGACTAATTTGCCTAAAAATGTGTCGTTCATACCTCTTGCTCTGTTTCGGACAGAAATAAGCATCTAGTCTTCTTAGCGCCTCATTGAAAACATCGGTTTCAGTTTGTGAGTTGTCTGGAGTATCTGGCAAATTATAATAGATCTCTTGAAACTCTTGACCTCCGGAATGCAGCAACAATGTTGCTCTTTTTCTGTTTGCATCCGTTATGTTTGATGCCTCAAGGTAAAGGAGCAGAGCTCTTTTCCATTTTCCCCACCTAACACTTACAGATGTAGGTTCACCATTGCAGTCAAAATTTTCGATATTTGCCAGTTGCGCCATTATATTTATATAATTCCTGCAAATATTAATTAATATTTTTTTTTCATTACTACACCGCAAGTATGCATATTCCTGACCGCTAGTACTATATACAATATACCCATATATGTGCGTGCATAAATTGCTCTACGGAGAAAATACTAAGTATTTCTTCATTTACAAATATTAGGAATATGCATACTTATGTAGAAAAATACTCAGATGGTACAGTTTCATTATTAGGTCATGTTTCTGTGCCTCCGATACACGACTCCAGTCTAATCTGATCCAAGCAGATGACCATGGAGATTTCATTTATGCCTCTCTTTTGCTTTTTTCAGCATTCATTTGGTCATGATTCCGTGCCTCCGATACACGACTCCAGAATAGGAATCTCCTAGGCTTTCTGCTCGTAGCAGAAAGCCTAGGAGATTTTTTATTCATTTTGCATTCATGTTGCAGAGATCGAGTCTTAATAACTCATTATTTAGTGATTAACTGAAGTTAACCAAATATGTTCTTACACGAAACTTTATCCTCGTCGCCAATGTAGAATCTCCTATTTTCACTTATTTTACTAAGGTTTAAATGAAACACTCTTTAACTCAATTATATCTATTCACCTATAAAGCCAAACCACGAATGATACATATTTTACGTGTATATCGGTATTCATCCCAGATCCAGTAATTAGTCATCTCTTAAACTCGAGCGTCTGTTGACTTCATTGCTCGCATAGATAAAGAAATATAAATAATAATTCTTCGTCTGAATCGGAATCTGAATACTTTCTATAGTCAATACACTACAAAGAGAAATCTGCGAGACTTGTAACCTAGAAAATTTGTAAATAATAACAATAGAAAATTAGGCAAAATATTAAATGATAGTCAAGTAACTCAAGAAAAGTATTATAATCAAAAAGGTATTAAAAATCTAAAAGAACTAAAGGCAGGTGAAAATGTGTCTGTGCAAAGTCTCAGAACAAAGATATGGGAGGAAGGTGTTATTCTGGGGAAAGTAGGTTTGAGAAGTTATAGAGTTAAACTTCATAAGGGAGCAATATTAATTAGAAATAGACGATTTTTAAAATTAAGATATGACGAAGCTACTGGCAGTCAGGGTTAAAGGGGTGAATTTGTGAATCATGAGAGTGTTACGATGTATGATGCTTCTGATGAGAGGGAAAGCAATTTGCATTTTCTCAGGAAATTAATTGAAAAGTGGAATGATATGTCACATCAACAGGAAGATGCAGGTGCTGAATCTCCAATCAGTAAAATTGTTAGTGATAGGAGACAAAATAGAGAAATTCGCTTACAGAATCCAGCTAGTGAAAGTGCAAGTGCAATGAACAAAAATGAACCACAGGTTCTTAACTGTACAAACCCTGAATCTTGTGGTATCCCAAATAATACCAGTTTGAAGGCAGGTACAAGTCAGTACAGAACACTGTCTGGGAGATTAGTAAAGAAACCAGACAAACTGAATAACTAAATAGACTATATGATGAAAATGTAAGCATACAAATGCTAGCAGATCGATAAGTACCTATATTATAATAGATTTTAGTTAGATAAGTGAGTAGGAATTGTTCTAGTGTACAAACTTTTGTGAATTGTTGTAGGAGTTTATTATCACAAGCCATTGAAAAAGGGGAGATGTTGTAATATTGATATATTGTATGTTGCGCATGCCTGACGCAGGCTATGAGCCGCTTGGGTACATATTAGCCCGGTCGTCCACTGAAAGCGTATTTAAGCGGCTTCGCGCTCACGCGAACCAAGCGTTCGTATTGTGAACGAGATATTCTTGATAATGGTGTATTTGTTGAAACATTATTTGGGCTGTTTCCATTATCTATGTTGTTGGTTATTACCGACGTTTCGGCAAGCATTCGCCTGCCGTCTTCAGGGTGTTGTTGGTCCTGAGAAGGACCGGTTGTTGCCAAACTTGTTCTGTCTGGACTTGTGCGCTCCATACTTTTTCAATTTCGCAATTACAGTGTGGGGATTCGAACGCGAGTTATCCGAGGTGCAATTTCCGAAATTCCACTCACTCTAACCACTAGTCTACCAAAGCAGGTAATTATTATACGATTTAAGTTATATATTAATTATACTTTTTGTGTTAGAGGTCACCTTGACTTTTTTACTACCTGCGCAGTTGGTGTGCGCAGTAGGTTATTTTTAGGTCAGGTCTGGTTCATGTTAGGTTAATTGCTTCCTTGGGTAGGGTTCGTCCTCCTCAATTCAGATCTTAGTATGGGCACCCAGACATTCTTTATTTCCAGAGAGGGCGTGCTGATTGGGTTAGGAGTTATTGCCATGAAAGCTGCTTCTTTCAATTTTCTTCTTCTCCATCCCTCTTCCTTTGATATTATGGAAGCTTCATCCCATTTGACGTTGTGGTCCTCGTTCCAAGCGTGTTGGACTAGCCTGGATTTATCTGTTTCTCCCAGTTGAGCTAGTCTTTGGTGCTCTTTGATTCTGACCTTCAGGGGGCGTTTAGTTTCCCCAATGTAGGTTCTGCCGCATTCACATGGTATTTCATAGACGCAATCTTTGGTTCTCTGATTCTCGTTGTCAGGTTTCACCTTCGTGAGTTTTCCCCTGACAGTATCCTTGGTCTTGAATGTTGTTCTCACCTTGTATCTGTTACCAATTCTTCTTATTTTCTCGGATAACCCCTTCACATATGGTATGACAGAGGTAATCGTTTCGGTCGGCTCATTGTCTGTTGGTTGTTGCCCTACTGCCGCTTCTCTTGGTTCTCTGGCTTTCTGAAGTATCTTCTTGGGGTAGCCGTTTCTCTTGAGGGTTTCTGTTATGTTGTTGAACTCCTCATCACGATCTTCTGGACTAGAGCAAATCTTGGTTGCTCTGTCGTATAAGCATCTGGCTACTCCCAATTTGGTGTTCAGATTGTGGTTGGATTCGAAGTGGAGATATTGGCCCGTGTTTGTTGGTTTTTTGTAGACTGTGGTCTTAGGAATTCCATTCTGTTTATGAACAAGTACATCGAGGAAAGGTAGTCGGTTATTTTCTTCGATTTCCATTGTGAATTTTATTGATTCCTCTATGCTGTTCAGATGTACCAGGAAACTGTCTAGGTTTTCCCTCCCATGTTGCCAGATTACGAAGGTATCGTCTACATATCTGCGCCATAGTTTCGGCTTGAACACGAATTGTTCCAATGCTTTCCTCTCGAAATCCTCCATGTATATATCAGCCAGAGGTGGAGATAACGGTGAGCCCATTGCCAGACCAAATTCTTGTTGGTAGAAGTTTTTGTCTACTTGGAAGTAAGTGGTGTTGATACAGGTTTCAAGCATTTCCATGATTGCTCTAACGCTCAAGGTGGTTCTCTCAGCCAATGTTGTGTCCTCCTCGAGTTTATTCTTGACGATTTCGAGGGTTCGTTTAGTAGGGACATTAGTGAACAGGCTCTTGATGTCGAAACTAACCATGATGTCCTGGTCCAAGATTTGTTCTTGACGCATGGTTTCTATGAAGTGATCAGTGTTTTTGACCATTGATGGTGTATGGCCTCTGAGTGGAGAAATTATCTTCAGGAGGAATCTTGCCAAGGGATGACATGGGGAATTCCTCGAACTGACGATTGGTCTCAAGGGAATGTTGTCCTTGTGTATTTTTGGGAGACCATATAGGTGTGGAGGTTTGCTGTAGTGAGGTGTGAGTTTAGTTCTTGTAAAGTTGTCAGGAAACTCATCTTTGTATTTGTGCAGAATTTTGTAGACTTTGTTCTCCACTGAGGATGTGGGGTCTTTCTTCAATTTCTTGTATTCTCCTGCTTCTAGGACCTCTTGGAGTTTTTCATTATATGTCTCCACATCCAGAATGACCGTCGCATTCCCTTTGTCTGCTGGGAGCACCTTTATGGAATTATCTGTTTGGAGTTCCTTCAGGGCTTTCTGTTCTGCTCTGTTGATATTGTGTTCTGGTCTCTTAGTTGTAGAATCCAGTATTGTTCTTATTTTCCAACGATATTCCTCTGCTTTTTCAGGTTCTCTCATCCTTAGTGCTGTCTCCTCCGCTGCTAACAACATCTCCATCTTCGGAACAGTCTTTGGTGCTACAGAGAACTTCATTCCTTTGTTGAGGATGAGGGTTTGGTCCTCACTAAGAGTCTTGCTCGAGAGGTTGATCACGGTTTTTGTATGATCATTTGGTGTATATTTCCTCGAGTCTCTCATTAGTTTTTCCATTTTCCTCTTCTGTGCTAATTTTTGTTGGTCGTTTGTTCTCTCATAGCTCCTTCTGACTGCTTCCACGATGCATTCATAGTCCGTTGCGTTAGTTTTTTCCTGTATTTTCGTCCTGATGTCCATACATTGCTGTGTTAGTGTGGCTTTGTTGAACCGATGTTGGTTGAGTCTTTCCCTTACCAGTGCTAGGCTTGCCCTATTGGAAATTCTGTCTGCCCTTCTGCCGCTTATTGGGAGTTTGACTCTGAGGCCTGAGGCCTCCCAATAAGCGGCAGAAGGGCAGACAGAATTTCCAATAGGGCAAGCCTAGCACTGGTAAGGGAAAGACTCAACCAACATCGGTTCAACAAAGCCACACTAACACAGCAATGTATGGACATCAGGACGAAAATACAGGAAAAAACTAACGCAACGGACTATGAATGCATCGTGGAAGCAGTCAGAAGGAGCTATGAGAGAACAAACGACCAACAAAAATTAGCACAGAAGAGGAAAATGGAAAAACTAATGAGAGACTCGAGGAAATATACACCAAATGATCATACAAAAACCGTGATCAACCTCTCGAGCAAGACTCTTAGTGAGGACCAAACCCTCATCCTCAACAAAGGAATGAAGTTCTCTGTAGCACCAAAGACTGTTCCGAAGATCGAGATGTTGTTAGCAGCGGAGGAGACAGCACTAAGGATGAGAGAACCTGAAAAAGCAGAGGAATATCGTTGGAAAATAAGAACAATACTGGATTCTACAACTAAGAGACCAGAACACAATATCAACAGAGCAGAACAGAAAGCCCTGAAGGAACTCCAAACAGATAATTCCATAAAGGTGCTCCCAGCAGACAAAGGGAATGCGACGGTCATTCTGGATGTGGAGACATATAATGAAAAACTCCAAGAGGTCCTAGAAGCAGGAGAATACAAGAAATTGAAGAAAGACCCCACATCCTCAGTGGAGAACAAAGTCTACAAAATTCTGCACAAATACAAAGATGAGTTTCCTGACAACTTTACAAGAACTAAACTCACACCTCACTACAGCAAACCTCCACACCTATATGGTCTCCCAAAAATACACAAGGACAACATTCCCTTGAGACCAATCGTCAGTTCGAGGAATTCCCCATGTCATCCCTTGGCAAGATTCCTCCTGAAGATAATTTCTCCACTCAGAGGCCATACACCATCAATGGTCAAAAACACTGATCACTTCATAGAAACCATGCGTCAAGAACAAATCTTGGACCAGGACATCATGGTTAGTTTCGACATCAAGAGCCTGTTCACTAATGTCCCTACTAAACGAACCCTCGAAATCGTCAAGAATAAACTCGAGGAGGACACAACATTGGCTGAGAGAACCACCTTGAGCGTTAGAGCAATCATGGAAATGCTTGAAACCTGTATCAACACCACTTACTTCCAAGTAGACAAAAACTTCTACCAACAAGAATTTGGTCTGGCAATGGGCTCACCGTTATCTCCACCTCTGGCTGATATATACATGGAGGATTTCGAGAGGAAAGCATTGGAACAATTCGTGTTCAAGCCGAAACTATGGCGCAGATATGTAGACGATACCTTCGTAATCTGGCAACATGGGAGGGAAAACCTAGACAGTTTCCTGGTACATCTGAACAGCATAGAGGAATCAATAAAATTCACAATGGAAATCGAAGAAAATAACCGACTACCTTTCCTCGATGTACTTGTTCATAAACAGAATGGAATTCCTAAGACCACAGTCTACAAAAAACCAACAAACACGGGCCAATATCTCCACTTCGAATCCAACCACAATCTGAACACCAAATTGGGAGTAGCCAGATGCTTATACGACAGAGCAACCAAGATTTGCTCTAGTCCAGAAGATCGTGATGAGGAGTTCAACAACATAACAGAAACCCTCAAGAGAAACGGCTACCCCAAGAAGATACTTCAGAAAGCCAGAGAACCAAGAGAAGCGGCAGTAGGGCAACAACCAACAGACAATGAGCCGACCGAAACGATTACCTCTGTCATACCATATGTGAAGGGGTTATCCGAGAAAATAAGAAGAATTGGTAACAGATACAAGGTGAGAACAACATTCAAGACCAAGGATACTGTCAGGGGAAAACTCACGAAGGTGAAACCTGACAACGAGAATCAGAGAACCAAAGATTGCGTCTATGAAATACCATGTGAATGCGGCAGAACCTACATTGGGGAAACTAAACGCCCCCTGAAGGTCAGAATCAAAGAGCACCAAAGACTAGCTCAACTGGGAGAAACAGATAAATCCAGGCTAGTCCAACACGCTTGGAACGAGGACCACAACGTCAAATGGGATGAAGCTTCCATAATATCAAAGGAAGAGGGATGGAGAAGAAGAAAATTGAAAGAAGCAGCTTTCATGGCAATAACTCCTAACCCAATCAGCACGCCCTCTCTGGAAATAAAGAATGTCTGGGTGCCCATACTAAGATCTGAATTGAGGAGGACGAACCCGACCCAAGGAAGCAATTAACCTAACATGAACCAGACCTGACCTAAAAATAACCTACTGCGCATACCAACTGAGCAGGTAGTAAAAAAGTCAAGGTGACCTCTAACACAAAAAGTATAATTAATATATAACTTAAATCGTATAATAATTACCTGCTTTGGTAGACTAGTGGTTAGAGTGAGTGGAATTTCGGAAATTGCACCTCGGATAACTCTCGTTCGAATCCCCACACTGAAATTGCGAAATTGAAAAAGTATGGAGCGCACAAGTCCAGACAGAACAAGTTTGGCAACAACCGGTCCTTCTCAGGACCAACAACACCCTGAAGACGACAGGCGAATGCTTGCCGAAACGTCGGTAATAACCAACAACATAGATAATGGAAACAGCCCAAATAATGTTTCAACAAGCGTTCGTAGCTGCTACAACACAGGCGGCAATGGGCTGCAGGGTTCGTCGACTGGCAGCGGCGACGGTTGCGGCTTCTTGCGATCCATTCTAAGTGATATAACCAATTGCCCGATACAAAGACCATTAGATTAGATTAGATTAGAGGAGGGGCGACAGATCAAAACCGACCTTGCGAGCACCTTGACCTTAAGATCTATTGTGCATCCCCGCGCTGTTTACCAGTCGGGCAGCAAAGTCTCAATGAACTTCACCACCTTTCTGGGGGCCTGGGGGCCACATCCATTACTTGTTCAGGCTTTAGGAACCAGGAGCCAAGATGCCGTAACCGTTTCTGGTGGACAGCTTCACACTCACATAGTAGGTGACTGGCTGTCTCGGTGGCTTCCTGACAGAAGCGACATGTACTATCGGGTGCCTTTCCCATGTTTTTTAAGTGATACCTCACGGGACAGTGCCCAGTGAGAGCGCCCGTCAATTTCCTCAGTTCCAATTTGCTGAGTGAGAGGACTTTTTTGGTCCAGCTTGTCGAGTGAGAGAGAAGTGACTTAGCTTGCCTTTGACCATTGGTCGTGCGCCAGGATACAAAGACCATAGTTTGTCTTCGAATTCGAAAATGACATCGTTCGTATTCTTTTGGCATTGAGTGCAATATGCTTTGAATCCGGAGGACTTGTACATTCTAGAGTCAAGTTATTTCAAAAGACGACGGAAACACAGAGGTCCTGCCGTTATTGGATGCACCCAATTTTCAGAAACAGAAAATCCTTGGGAGAATTCAAACATCTCCAAAATCAATAATTGGAAAAATATCCTGAGCGATTCTTCAATTCCTATGGGAAGAAGCAAAGAATATTTCTGAATGTATTTGAGAAACGATAAAACTTCATAGGGACAACACTTCGAACTCTCTAGCTTTGTAACGTTTCGGAGTTTACATCAGACTTCCTTTTCAAACAATTTCTCAACATGAGCTTTACGGAATATTGAGAATTTTTGATTTCCCAATTAACATTCACCAATCCATGATGATCATAGATTAATATTAATAACCATGATGGTGAAATTGCTACTTTCTACTTCATTTCAAAATTCCCTGAAATCAGTTCCATTTTCAACAAATCATTCCAAATACGATCCACACCCACCGAACAATTTGACAGATTATTATTCTTTTATAACTATCAGGTTCCATCATTAGATTTTTCGTGTTATTCCAATCCATCATGTGATCGCCTGTATTGGAAGTCACATGATCGCGATCTACCGATTTTTCTATATTTTATTCTAATTTTCTAATTTCGAAATGTGTTTATGTTTCTCGTGTATAGGTTTTTCCAAAAATACAAGGAATGTTGTAAATACAAGTTTTTTACTCCGTTTCCTATTTGAAGGTTCAGTTTTTGTAAGTTTAGATCTTAAATCATTCCGTGTTTTTAAACGGTTCTCATATTGAATTTAGAACCAATTCTCTGAATTTTTCCTGAAAGTCCATGAAGATGAGAAATCAAATTAAATGACATTGTTTATTCTTGACGATTTCTTGTTGGTCCCTGATTATCATTATACTCTCTAAATTTGAAATAATTTTTCAAATGAATTTCGTTGAATATTCATTATGCTCAAGAATACTTTTAATGAAATTAATTTAATTATTTCTTATTTCATTTGTAGATGAAATTAAATGAGCCCCACCGTTAAGTGTTTTTATAATACCTGTTTCAACACTCATTTGACTGATTTGAATACAAATTTAGATATCGATTGTTGTGTGCCTTTTTTCTGAAACCGCTTGATTCTTCTTTGCCATGTTGTCAAATCACGAAAACATCATCGGCATAACGTCATCAAGTCTTTAGGCATTGCACCACAGACTTTTCATCACACAAAATTTGACATCAAGATTTCCTCGAATTTCATTCATATGAGAGACAAGTGTGTTCAGAAAAAAATACACACCAATCGATATCAAATGAGTGTTAAAACAGCTTTTATGAAAACACTTTATGATAGGGATCATTTAATTCTTCTACAACTGAAAAAAGAAATAATGAAATTAATTTCATTAAAGGTAGTTTTGAGGAGGATCCATGTCCAACGAATTCCATACGAATTTCTCTACGCGGAAAGGATTTTACTTCGTAAATAGAGTAAGCGCTTCTAGCGTTTCGAGCGTACACGCGCTACAGATCCCATTTCAGGCGGATCAAGCGGCGAAGCTCATAGTAGAGCTGGGTCGATCACGACCAGAGACAATCGAGACGGTCAACTAGGTACTAAAATTTGGGTCACTAACTCTAAATCTCGGAAGTCTCTGTCTTACCAATGGACTCCCATAAATCTATCTTTGTTTAAAACTTGATGTATGCTACTGGTTAGGTGTCGCTGGCAGCGCAGGAATATATCATGCGCACTAGGGTCGATGAAAATTTGAAAATAGCCGATGGCCGCGGAATGTTTACATCCTGAACTGTGGTTATGTTGTGAATTGTGATTCTCGTTCTATTCTCTCTTGACGTCATGGTGCATCTTCTTGATATTAGTTCTCTTGACTCTGACCAATATTATATTAAGTGTAAAAATCAGTTATATTTTTATTTCGATATGCGTTGCTATATTTGCGGAGCAGATGATATGGAAGCGAAGAAACTGTTTTGTTTTCCTTCTAATCTTGAAAAGTAAGTTATCTTGAATATGTAAATGTTTCGTCATGTTAATTATGTTATAATTTTAGATCCAGACAGTGGCAGGAAAGTTTGGGAATGACATTTCTTGGAGAAACCTTGAGAGGTCGCAGGATTGTCGACAGACACTTTAGTCCGGATTCTTTTAGAGATAGATGTTGTAGACTATAGAATGATGCAATTCCTAAACGCTGGATCCCGACAAAATTTCCTGGTGAAAGTTGTTCTTCAGGACAATCTTCTGTCCCATCCCAACGAGGTATGTATTCACTTACTAAGAAACTACTCATACTTCAGTTGTATTATATCTCTGGCCCCCTGAACATGAACTGAGAGTAATCTCCCTCTAGTGTTACTGTTCTTTTGTGACAAGTTGATTATTATATTAAAAGGGCTAGTAAATTTATCTATCAAAGGTGAGGGTGCTGATAATTTTTTTTTTCAGGAAATATTGAGGCAGTAGAAGAAACTATTCAAGGAGAGGTCTCTGAGTTTGTCCCCATTCTTGAAGAACCATCTTCTGAAAAGATCCAAGAAGGTATTTACTCTTTCTGATCATTATACGATAACAGCTAGTGAGGGTATGCTTTTTAAGTTTAGGGGGATTTTTATTTTTTTTTTGTAAGCTTTGAGGCAGTTATGCTTGAGAAAGATGAGGTCTCACCCTCTATTCCAATTCAGGAACAATCCTATGAAAAGGCTCAAGAAGGTATTAATTTTTCGTTTAATTCTCTTTCATATTATGCTTTATTTGGCATCGAAAGTTTATTTAGGGTTATAATATGAAAATAAATTTGTGCCATTCTAGATCAGAAGTACTCATAATTTTTTTTTTCAGAATACATTGAAGAAGTCGTAGAAGAACTGAGAAGTGAGAGCCCACTTCCTAGGCAGTGTCAACTGAAAATGCTGACTTCCAAACGCCATCTTTTTCAAGAAGGAGAATTTTCAGAGATATTGGCAACATCTCTGATATGAAAGTTTCGCCAAGAAAAAGGAAGATGATATTCTTGATACAAAGGAGGGAGAGACAGTTGAGGAAAATAAAAAGTCTGTGTCATCTTCAGTATATCTCCTGAAGATGACAGACACTCGAACTTGTGACATGTCAAGAACTAATCCATGACCATGGTCAAAATGCTCGAAAAAACAAGTGACATTAAATGATGGTCATGGAAGCCTCAACCAATTCGATAAGTTGTCTGTTAAGCATTTCACAAAACTTCGATTGTGCCATTAAATTAATTGTAGCCACTGCGATTCGTTGAAATTTCAAAAAGAGGGATTCGATTTGTTTGAATTAACGTAAGGTTTTTTAATCGCACAATTAAAGTTTTGTGAAACCCACCCTGAGTGCGAGTTCGATAATTTATTCATATGTAATCTGTATTCGTCATACCTTTTGGTGTTTGGAGCCTTTGATCATTTTTGACAGTTAATTCGAATTATTTTTTTCTCCCATCTTTATATTTATAATATGTAATCTTATATTGATGCATCCATCAGAGATTATTGTATATATATTTTTGCAATGAATGTTCTTCAATTTTGATAATCTATCATAAACATCTGTCTAAGCATTAGTAGATTGATGTGAACAGTGAATTCATGTGGTGATTGGCCTTTTTTCTCAACAATGAACTGCTCTTTATCAAGATCATTTGTAATTTCTTCTCTTCTGTATATTCTAAGTTTCCTTTTCATTTTAAAATGGCACATTCACTCAAATGGTAAATTAATCCTGTAAATGTTTGATTCCTTTTCATTCAAAATTATTTAATCTTCATATATCGATCATCTCGTATTCATTTCAATCTGTTTATTTGGATTGATTGTGAATTGAGCAGGAAATAATTAAATGTTTTTTGCTTATTTACTACCTCCTTTTATTCTGTGCATCCTATTTCACATGTAATATTCATTGAATTTTGTACAAAATATTGTGTGGGAGACTTTTCATTTTACAGTGGAATATCTACTGAAAAATGTAAAAGTTTTCTCATGCAATATTTGGTACCTGTTATGGCAGCTGCTAAATGGAAGAGTACATTTCAAATCTCCCGCGGAAATTTCAAATTTTCCCGCTATCCTCTTCCTAAACTACAAGCAGTGCCATCTATGCATGTGTTTGCGTGAATTAGAGAGAGATGGAGAATTATAATGACCCAAATTTTTAGCAGGTAGTTGACCGTCTCGATTGTCTCTGATCACGACTTTTTCGTAACCCGGGTCGATCGCGACCTGTTTGCGTCGTGATCGAGTCAAAAAGACCCGATCATTTCATCACAAGTTCCACTTGGGATTTCTAGACCCGTTCACCGACTACCTGATCCCGGGTCTAGGGATGGAGACTTGAGATGAAGGATCGGGTGCAGAAAAAAGGAACCAATGGGTTATTTATTCATATCCCCAGTTAACGGAAATGACGGAATGATTCATATTTCATACTGAAGATTTGTTTACATGTTGATAATTACTATCGGGATAAGAACAACAAAATATTCGAGATAACATGTCACAGTTTTCATGTATACGCCAAAAATATTTTTTTGGCCATTACAAATATTGAGAGGTATACAGGGTGTCCCGTAAAGACCACTTCAAACGAAAACGGAATGTAGTTCAGAATGTGCTCTATCTGATGTGAAAAAATTGTTCATATGAAAGTCCCACAGTTTTCGAGATATTTGATGTTTTATGAAAATGTTGAATTTTTACACTTACAATGCTTTCTCTCTTGCGGAAGCTACAATTGAATAATATTTGAATCAGTTTTTTCCGTAAATATTGTCGAATGAATACTTCAATTCATACAATGAAAAATAGCACAAAATATTATACAGGGATTCTGAAAAACAAAAATTTTAAATTCATGTTTTGAAGGAAGTGTTTTTTGTACTGAATTCTATCTGACGTTGTGTAAAAAAAGACCTTAGACCTTTTCTGCATATTACGTTGAAAAGTTGCCTATTTTGTGAGGATTCTGAAAAGGTATAATACAGGTGATAACCTTCTTCAGTAAGAAAGATATTCGAATGTTTATCGAAAATGGAGCATTTCTGTGAAAAACTGATTTTTTCACCTTTTCCATAAATACTTTCATTTTGCACTTCCTGCTGAAAATAATCAATCAACAAGTCAATAAAATGTTATTAAGATGCCAATTCACTGACTGAGTTTTTTATGTCTTTTTCTTTGCCTAAAGAACTTTCGAACATCGATATGATGTGGTGCGATTCAATGATTCACACTCAAGCAAGGTACATACAGCAAATCCCGATTTTTTTTCAATAATATCCTCTGGACTGATGAGTCTTCCTGTGCTCAAAGCGGATATATCAATTGGCATAATCTTCATAGTTGGAACATCGAGAATCCGCACAATATAAGGCAAGATAGATCCCAATATCAAGGGCGCCGGCAGGATTTTATTCAGGGGGGTGCAGAAAGATTGTTTCCACCAACACCCCCCCCCCCCCGCGTAACTTTTTTTATTTAATTTAAATACACTGAGAGAACAGTTTATTTGATAAATAATATAAGTCAAAATAAAAAATATTGTTACGAATCTAGAAAGATCTCGAAAACTCGACCAGGAAGTGATAACGTCACGTTATTTCTTCGAAAGAAATGATAAAGTGTAAACTGATACTTTTTTTTCCTAAAAGCCACCTCCTTGCACCCTCCTCCCGGCGCCCATGCCCAATATCGATTTACGGTGAATTTATGGACTGGAATATACGATGGCAAAATATTCGGTCCGACCAATTATTTGAATTTTCTAAGGAACAGTGTACCCTTACTCTTAGAAGATATAAAACTGGAAATGCGACGTATTCTATGGTTTCAACACGATAGGTGCCCAGCACACTACAGTCGGAAGGGGCGGTGACATTTTGTGGCCTCCCCGTTCACCAGACTTAAATCCTTTGGATTTTTTTACTAGGGTTTTTTAAAAAACGAAAATTATTCGAATCCCATAAGAGATGAAGCACAACTAAGGGACCGCATTCGTATTTCAGCATCCAAAATAGCGGGGAGAAGTTTGAATGGTTTGAAAAGGTCATTTCTCAATAGATGCAGGGCAGGTTTTAGCGAAGGGGGTGTCATTTTGAGCATTTGCTCTAATACGAATCCTGAATTTTTATTATTGATATTTTTAAAGTTTCTTCACAATAGATTTGTTGATGTTGAAGGTCCTGTGCGTTATTATATTATATCATTGCAATTAATGAATAATTTCACTTAATAAGTAAAGTAATTTAAGGACTAACTGACATTTTTCAAGAGAATTATTCAATATGTTACAGCAGAATCTGCAAAATGAAAGGATTTATGGAAAAGGTGAAGAAATCAGTTTTTCACAGAAATGCTCCATTTTCGGTAAACATTCAAATATCTTTTTTCGAGAAGGAGGTTATCACCTGTATTTTATCTTTTCGGAATCCTGACAAAATGCAGAATAGGTTTAGCGTCTTTTTTTGATACCACGTCAGATAGAATCCAGTACAAAAAAACTTCCTTCAGTTCTGAAGGAATTTAAATTTTTTTTTTCAGAATGCCTGTATAATATTTTGTACTACTTTTCATTGCATGAATTAAAGTAATCATTCAACAATATTTACGGAAAAAAAACTGATTCGAAAAGTATTTAATTGTAGCTTCCGCAAGAGAGAAAGCATTTTAAGTGAAAAAATTCAACATTTTCATTAAACATCAAATATCTCGAAAACTATGAGACTTTCATATGAACGATTTTTTCACATCAGGTAGAGCATATTCTGATCTACTTTCCGTTTTCGTTTGACGTGGTCTTTACGGGACACCCTGTATATGATCTGACTCTTGAAAATATTTATCCCAATCTGGAAACGGCGTTGAGAATATTTCTGAGTTTGCCAGTGACAACTGCTACATGTGAACGTTCCTTTAGCAAACTGAAACTTATAAAGTCGTATCTTCGTTCCTCCTTGGGACAAGAGGGATTATCAAATATGTCAAGCGTCGCCATCGAGAAAGAAGTGACATGTACCTCAGATTACTCTGAATTAATTGATATATTCGCCGAAGCAAAATCAAGAAGGGCGAGGTTTTGAACATATTGTGATTAACGATTAGTTTTTCTAGTCAACTAACCAAAAAAACATTTCACTTTGCGTTTGCAGTGTTAATGAATTTTCAGTTGAAAATTTTTTGTTTGCCTGTTTTGTTTTTAGAATTCATTATTTTTATATTTATATTTTATTTGAGATGAGTATTTTATGTTTTCAATAAAAATAGGTAAATATCCATATTATTGTGTATTATTTCAAATTTGTGACGAAAATATCTGAATAATATTATGAAAAAATATTATAATATATATATTTATATGTACATATATATATTTTGTTTATTCGAAAAAAAAATTGAAACATATATATATGTATATATATATTTATATATATATATATATATATATATATATATATATATATATATATTAGACTGTTTCAAAAAAATCGACATTTTTGGTTTTCACGAAACCCCCCCCTAATTATCTTCAGGATATCGAAAAGAGACCTCTATGAAAATATCAGCTTCAAATAATAATATTTAGAGGTCGCTCATCAATTATTTCTATTTTCCCTACTAATAGCAGGGAAAAAATTTCATTTTTCAATAAAAAATTCCTAGAGCAGAAACCAATAGACGGATTTCATTGTGTGATACATTTTCGTGTAGACTATCAGATACTCTACAAATATGTCCATTACGATATTTCGATAAAACGGCCGCTTCAAAAGTTATTCATTTCGATGCTAATATTGAGGTATTTTTGAAGAAAAAAATTATTCAAAAAAATCGATTCCCTTTGTTTTCACGAAACTCTATTTCTAATTATCTTCAGGGTATCGAAAGAAAGCGTCTGTCAAGATATTAGCCTTGAATATTTATATTTAGAGGTCGCTCAGCGATGATTTCTATTTCCGCTGTTGATAGCAGGAAAAAATTTTCTTTTTTCAATAAAAAACTTTCCATTCACGAACCAATTGACGGATTTCACTGTGTAATACATTTTTCTGTAGGGAACTAGATGCTCTACGAAAATGTCTCATACGATATTTCGATAAAACCGCTCTTTCAAAAGTTATTCGAACTTTTTCTTCAAAATTACCTCTATATTAATACTTTATATTGAGATATTTTGGAAAAAAAGTTCAAATAAGTTTTGAACGAGTGGTTTTATTGAGATATCGTATGGAACATTTTCGTAGAGTATCTAGTTCTCTACACCAAAATGTATCGTGAAATCCGTCTATTGGTTCGTGAACAAAAATTTTTTATTGAAAAAGGAATTTTTTTTCCTGCCATCAGCAGCGAAAATAGAAACTATCGATGAGCGACCTCTAAATATTAATATTCAAAGCTAAAATTCTCACAGACGCCTTTTGTCGATGCCCTGAAGATGATCAGAAGGCGGGTTGCGTGAAAACAAGTAAAGTCGATTTTTTTGAATATTTTTTTTCCTCAAAAATACCTCAATATTAGCATCGAATCGAAGAGGCCGTTTTATCGAAATATTGTAAGGGACATATTTGTAGTGTATCTGATTGCCTACACGAAAATGTATCACACAATGGAATCCGTCAATTGGTTTGTGTTCTAGGAATTTTTTATTGAAAAAAGAAATTTTTCCCCTGCTATTAGTAGGCAAAATAGAAATAATTGATGAGCGACCTCTAAATGTTATTATTTGGAGCTGATATTTTCACAGAGGTCTTTTTTCGATACCCTGAAGCTAATTAGGGGGGGGTTTCGTGAAAACAAAAAAAGTCGATTTTTTTGAATCAGTCTAATATATATATATATATATATATATACATAAGGGGTGAAAAAAATCTACGCCAATTTGGGGGCGCTGAAGAAAATCTTGCCACAGGCGCAGTAGTACCTAGATACGGCCCTGGTCACTACACATCATCGTATTCAAGGGATAACCAGGATAGCCTAACGGTTCTAACGTATCCATATTTGTGTCTTCAATTTCGTAGTTTCGTGTCATGACATGAGCGGGTCGAATGTCACCGAAACGTCCGAAACCGAAGCGAAGATGCGAAGACCCGAATACCCGAAAGATTGGGTCTTTTCGAGACTCGTGACTCGATCACTCTTGCATCGGTCATGATCTAATCAAAACGATTCGATCAATCGTGATCGACACAGCTCTAGCTCATAGCCGCTCGAAGTCGCCTGTAGTGGACGCAGCGCAGCTGCATTGGAATACATTGCTTGGGGATTCGTAGCAACTTGCCGCACGTTTACGCCTGTTTCGCGAGAGCCATAAAACGCTCGAAAACGCTTCCAGTGGACGACCGGGTTTAAGATCTCGATAACTCGATTGGAGTGCCGCCCGTGTGCAGTACACACCTCGCACACCCGCTTACGGCGGGCCTGATTTTATCAGATGTTCGATATGTTCAGAGAAGCTTTTTCAAAAAACGAAGAGATCATCAATGTAACACACAGTAAAGTTTAAAAGTTTATGTTTCCTTATTATGTTAGACATTGTTCTTTGAAATATCGCTGGTGATGTTTTTAATCCAAATGGTAGACAAGTCCACAGAAAATGACCTTCCTGTGTGACAAAAGCAGTCTTGTATCTATCTGTGACTCGTAATGGAATCGACCAAAAGGCTGAATTTATGTCTAGCGTTGAAAAAAATACACAGTCTCTTGTTTTTTCGACTAAGCCTTCAATAAGGGGAAATGGTTGTGCTTGAGGAACTACAATTTTGTTTAAATCCCTAAAATCTGTACACAATCTTGATTTCCTATTTTCTTCCCTTTTGAATGTCAATGTAACTGGGGCTGCAAATGGGCTGTAAGATTCCTCTATCAGCTTTCTGTCAAATAATTTCGAAATTTGTTCTTCGATTTCTTTTTTATCATCCATCGTGCATCTATATAGGGCCTCTTTCAGCAATACTCTTCAACCAACAAATAGATGTGTGCCTCATATCCTAACACTGTGCCGATATCATATTTATCTTTTACAAAAATGGATTTGTTTTCAGCTATCAAGTCATCAATCTTTGATTTCTGATTATAGGTTAAATTATTCACATCGATTTTAAAATTTTTTTTTTCGATGCCTTCATTGAAGTTGACTGAGTAATTGTCATTGATTTTCAAATCATTTTCACTCCTTTTTGAATCAATAATTTTTTTTTATTCTCTGCGTATTGTTCAGAATTGGTTTGAGAACTTTCATTTATTATTTCCTTAGAGATAATGATTTCACTTTTTGGAATTGCCTGACTTAGTTTCAAATAATAGGTTGTTTCGTTTGTGTTGGTTTTGCCTCCGATCTGGGTAAAACCTTATTTTGTTCTAGTAATTTTGATCCAAATTGAAAGAAAACTTTTTTCGATTCATTGGGGAAAGCCGGTCTCAAGGCAATGATAGGCTCGCGGCTACACTCAGTGAAGACGGGAGTGAGTTTTATTGGATGGAATGTAATGGGCGCCAGGTAGAGTAATGTCGGCCTACTCAAGGTTAATGAACTGCTTACTCCTCCACCAGAGTAAGAGTTAACAAAATTCCTCAAAAATTCAAGTCACAACCATTTATTACCCAAAAGCAAAAATATGTATGTGCAGTGGTTGATATAATACGGATAAATATTTTCCCCCCAAGGGGTAGCCAGAAGAAAACTTACTAAACACACTAAATCAGATAAGAACCAATAATCTAAACTAACAAACTAAACCCACTTAATCGGCTTACGTTCAGCTTAGCGTTCGGGTTTAGATTGTCAATAACTACACTAAATTAAACAATGATTCCTGAAGGGAATACCGATCAATTATCCTATAATAAAATCCTGAAGGGATACACGAGCACCTTTGTTGGTACCCAACGCAACTTATGAAGTGCACCTCACTATAATTGCTCACAGTTATATATAAAGTTACCTTATAGAATAATATCACAAATTATCAAAAATAAAAAAAAACCAATGATTTACAAGTTTAAAGCCAGTGCCATGCACTGGTTACCTTCACCAACTATTACAAATGGTAAGTTGAACGTATGACGCCAGGCACGTAGACCTCCAAGATGCCAATTGTTACCCCTCACTGACAGGTACGTAGATGACTCAGGTACTCGGGCCTCCGAACTACGTGGATAACTGACACGTATGTGGAAACTGACCAGGACGTGGAATAACTCAGCCACGTGAAAACTCAGGTGCCTACACCCAATACGGGGAACTAAGGCACCTCCAACACGTGGAACCAAGATACCCCCAATACGTGGAACTAAGGTACCTCCAACACGTGGAACCAAGATGCCCCCAATACGTGGACCCTCTGTTGTTCGAGGGAGATAGGTTCAACCTCCCCTTCAGTCAAAAATTTGTTCCAAATATATTATTCGCTACACAACAACCTAACGAACTTCCTGTGGAAAAGTTTATGATCACGTATAAAACGTATTTCCCAAAATATTCCCAAATACTCCTCAGGGAATAAAGACACTCGAAGTTATAATCCCTCACAACGAGGATGAATCTAGATTCAAAATTGATCTTCGAAAAATGTCCAAACTCTCAACAAGATTGTCGTATCACAAAATGTCCGCTCTCACAGTCGCACAGAAATTTCCGGATACTCCAAGTTCACCGAGCCTACCAGTTGTCATAGTGAAGAAGAAGAAAACACATCAAAACCAAAATAATATAAAGGAATCATTACGATACTGATAATCCACGCAGTTTATACCAGAGGAGGGTCTCTATAAATCCATTTCTATAATTCTTCCACGAATTTCCGAAGTACCTTACTGAGGCCAAATAATTGCCAACCACTGCTTTTGAACTAACCAAAATGACAACACTACAAAATGACAACCAACACTAACCTCACAATTTTAAATAATAAACAAACCGTTTTCTGATGGAAAACAATTCAAAAAGGTAGGTAAACGAAGTGAATAAGTACAACAATGAGGAAACTTTGAAAATGAACCATCCCAATAAGTTTACTAACTAATAATTTTGGAAACAGATGGCAAAACTACATTTTATGATAAATTCCACAATAATAACGTTACACGAGGTAATTGTGGATACATTTCATTGAATTTTCGACATGTCCTCTCGACAACTTTGTCACATTCGCCAAAAATTTCAAATAAACTCATTAAAACTTCATGTGTATATCTTTTTTGAGACATTATTTATAGAAAAACCTCGAAACAAAACACCTGATAGGCAATAATTGTTTATTTTGACATTTATGGATTTAGCTGATTTATTGATATATCTATCGATCTATGAACGACAAAAGAAATTAACGCTTATTGAATCAATCTGAAATCTAATAAACGCATATAACTTGGAATCCAGTTGAGATAGGTATAGGGACGTGAATAGAAAAATTGTAAAGTGTGTTGTACTGATTCGAACGATTTTGTAACTTGGCAAATGATGATCTTTTCTGGTCCTGTATAACTGACAACTATAATTCAAAAGCAGTGATATAGATCAGATCAATATCTAATGACTTGCCAAATTTCTTACTTAAATATCAAATATTGAGCGAACTGGAGTCATTTTCGTAACACGCCAATTTGATCTAAAATTTCGAAAAATAATTAAAAACTCAAAAACCGTTGAAGAAAGGTATGAAAAAGTAAGAGTGAATAAATTCAATATTTCATGGAGTATCATGAAAAAAAAAATATCAGATGTCCCATTTGAAATAACAAAGTTGTTGCCGAATTTTCGTACATCCGGCAACACTGGAAATGTGAAATTATTTTAAAAAAGTACCTTACATGGCCTTTTTTCGATACACAAAATCTTTACCATCAATAGTTTCCATATTAAACTAATAGGCCACTCACCTATATAGATACCTAGGAATAATCAAACTTGATTCCTCTCTAAATTTCAACGCCCATTTGGATGATCTGCGTTTGAAGCTTAAAACTCGAAACAATATTCTTCAGAAACTAGCTAGTTCCTCATGGGGCTGCCTTCGTACGGCAGCGCTTGCTTTGGTTTTTCCTGCTGCTGAATATTGTTGCCCTGTGTGGTTGAACAGTGTTCATTTAGAAAAAATTGAAGCCCAACAAAATGTTTCTATGATGATTATTACTGGTACTATAAAGTCTACACCTAGTCGTCCTTGGTTACCAGCCTTCTCAAATATTGTCCCTCCCCATATTCGCAGAGAGACAACAGCTTTGAATTTTTTTAACAAATTCAATTCCTTTCCAATACTCACCTATACTCCAGGGGCCCATAACACAAATCCTACAAGTTACAAGTGGTCCTATTGGGATACTTTCCGAAACAGATCTTGACACTGCTAGTTACGTACGTGTTCCCAGTACGGGAATTCTCATATCACAAGTATGCATTCACTTAGCTTGGAAGGTAGGTAAAACATTATCTACACTTGTTGAAAATTCTGTATCATAATTGTACATGAATGAACTTTGTGCTGCGGAAAACATTTACATATGTAAAGATATTTCCTTAATTACTGGTGCCATACGGGTCATTTTAAGTTGGACTTGTAGCTACAGGTAGATTTTACACTTGTTCGGTTTATGTTACGGGCCCCAGATTGAAGTCGTATGAACCTTTTTGGTCAAATTTTCTGATTGACATGAATAGAAGCGATAAAGAAATTTGGCAGTCTGAATGGAATGTATCCAATTTTTTTATAAAGATCTCATTTCTGATCCTTCCATCAGAGTTCCTGGTTTTGACCTTCCCAGGAGAATATGATCTGTTCTAAATCGCATGAGAATAGGCCATGGACGATGCAATAGCATGCTCTTCCGATGGAATTCGGTTGTGAGTGTGGGGAAAATGAGGAGACTAGAACATCTTATAAATAGTTGTCCCATTTATAAATTTCAAGGTAACCATCTATACATAAAGTAACAAATGCATTTCTAAAATGGGTGATTAATTTCAAAATAATTTGATTTATTGTAAATAATTGGTTTCTTTTCTGCTTTTGTCATTTTTCATTTCAGATTAAGAATTGCGAGTTGTTTTGTGAAGAATCTGTTTATCTGAGCCCATCGACGGATAACATAAAGATGATCCCACTGATGTCTTTCAAGCCTAATATTTAATATTTAAAGTTATTTTTTTTTATCACGGGCAGGGTAAGGGTTTTTTTCAGCTGAGATTTTTCCTTCCTCATTTAATCATACTGCTGACCTGTATGGTTTTCCTGTATTGCACCAACCTCAGCTAGGTACCCTTTTTGTTTCAATATGTATTGTATTATTTCAGCTCTCTTAATCAAAAGAATATATACATATATATATATATATATATATATATATATATATATATATATACCTTGAGACACCTGATATAAGTGGATAGAATCATGTGCGTGAATGTAAATCAATCCAAAAGTAGATATTCATATTTTCATGAATTTCAAAACGTTAGAAAATAAAATAACATTTTCCATTCGGACTAGAAGTAACTTTTCATGGCTCGCTTTCAATTACTCAAGCTCGCCTTGAAAAGTGATACTTCTCCTCCTTATGAAATAATATACTATTATTCTAAACTATCAGAACTAGATGAGGTGATTTCTCAATAACACGAAGATGAAAATATTTCTTCACGAAGACATCAAGACAGACTCTAAAAAATTAATTGAACATTGTGTTATATGATTATATAATATGTTACAATTGTAAAATTAATCTATTGTAATGCGATAGTCTGAAGGACCTTAGGTCGATGGCCATTCGCTATTAGCAATAAATGCCTGTTACTACAAGAACTACTATAATTTCTCACCGAAGTACAAAACTTTTTTCATTCAATTTCATCTTTTGGTGTGTGCAACCATCCTTGTAACTATTATCATAATATATGACCAATATATTATAGATATTATGCAAATAATTTGAGAACAGAACATATCGCAAATCTACTCAAATATTAGGAGAAAAATCTGGAATTTCCTATTTAAACTTAATTTTCTAGATTTTTTATGATCCACTAGTCTCCTAATTTGTAAGCTCACAAGTCAATGAATAATACTTTATGACATCATTGGTATCCTGTTACTATAAGCATAATTTGTAATGTTGGAAGTGCCATCAATCATTGGTAGTTATGTCGTTACCAAAAACATTATAACGTTAAAAGTTTCAAATATTTGAAGCATATACCATAAGTCTTTCCTAATTAAGATTTGGATTACTCTAAATCTGATACAATAAAAGCATTCATCTATTATTTTGAGTTGTGAGATTATTTGAGAAGATGTGCGATAGATGTGACACTTAAAAAAAATGATGGCACAGAATATAATTAACTTATCACCTAATATTTGTATTTTCAAAATCACAGTAAACATGAAAACTACTTCTTGTAGTTCTCTATTTTTACATATAGAAAAGTATTATCGAGGTTGCATTTATATGATGCTATACAATATTATCTCTGACTTCACTTTTGAGGGGAACATATGGAAGTTTGATTTCTTTCTTTCTAAAAGTGACATAAGTATATAAAAGACTTCCTATAACGCTAATATTCAGTCCTAAGAAATTGATCCAAGAGAATATATAATCACCTCCAATGATCATTCCTAAATATGTCACAGTTATATTTTTCAAACAACCAATTATAGTTGTAGTTAAAGCAGAGTTATAATAAGTGCATAACATAACACTATAAGAAAGAACGAAACCCATGATACAAGATATTATAAACTGAGCTAAGAACACTGGATTACTCCAATACTTGAATTTAGATATTGCTTCTATATCCCCTGAATAATACAGAATTATGAAGGCAGGACCAACCATGAACAAAGAATTATAATACATAAGTCCATATTTTCCTAATTCTCTAGAATCAAGTTTTTTTTTTGTATAAACACCATAAGTTGCAGTTGATAGATCATTCAAAAGTATGTATATATAACCATTCAAGTTGAAAGCTAAATCATCACTTGTTGCTAATAATGCCCCAATTATCATAGTATATACACTTATCTGTACACTGACTACAGGAAATACTCCTAATAAGTAGAATTCCAGTGTCATCGTCATTAAAATTGAAAATCTTCTCAGAGCAGTGAACATTGGTAAACTTAATTCTTTGGTCCCTCCAAGACCAAAAATCATATTTCCTATGTAACATATAGGCAAAGGAAATATTTGTTTGAATGTTCCAAGTTGAAAATTAGGAAAACTCATGATTTTTAATTTTTTAGCTATGAATAACACAAGTATCGTTGTAACCATCTGCCCAATTCCTAAAACCTGAAAAGATGGAAATCCATAAGTAGTTAATACCGTCTTATTGACTACTGTAATCATGAAGGACGCCACCCCATAAAACACAGCTGAGATGATCCTTCTAAATACGATATTGCCGTTTTCATCATCTTCCACATTCTGATTGGTTTGCTTCATTTTATGAGGTACCTTGCACTCAATAATTAAAATTTCACTGTATTGCTATTCTCCTACGTAGCAACTTATTCCGAAGTATTAGAATTGAAATTCTTCATACTAAAAACAATTTCAGGTATATCCAATTTCACTATTCGGAATTGCGTCGGCCTGTTCAAATAAGAGTACTTCTTATCACCGAAAATAATCCCTCTCATTGAATCGGTGTGTCCTCATACATACACTCAATAGGCTGGTAAATATTTGTATATTTCAAAACTCCTTACTCCTCTCCTCTGGAGTAATAGCACCACAGAACATCAAAATATCACACCCCACGTCGTTCGAAAACGATCAGCAATATTTGAAACAAACGACTTTACCGACACCTTCGTTCGACACATGCCATTGAAATACAAAAGACACATGCACTTTACACGACGTTGATTCCGAACGCCGCCCTAAGGTACGTTCGATTTGGATATTCCTTTCACTCCTTCAACACTTTTCGAGCCGTATGCGTTCGCGAATGGATTCTGGAGTAAAAAGAGCGTCGAACACTGCGTTCGTTTTTGATAGCGTGGGGTAAGTATAGAGTGAATGGAGCTCGCTCCTAAAGCCCGTGTACCCGGGGTGCGCCGTTCTCACTCCACTCCAATTCTATAATTACAAATCGAACGTAGCTCTAGGGGGGCGTTCCACTTGGCGATCACAACGCTCACGCTCACGACCGCTCTTTTCCCCATTCCACTTGCTTGCTAGCGCTATTATGTTAACTCAAGTGGAACGGATTTTAGGGCGTTTTGGACTGTTATGAAAGAAATGACAAGATTGAAAGAAGTAGAAGTTAGTTGTTAGGTCAATAAATTTAATTAAAGTGTACAACAGTTAGGCGGCGTTCGGAATCAACGTCGGATAAAGTGCGTGTGTCGAACGCTGGGCGCACTCAGTTGTTTGAAATGTTGCCGAACGTTTTCGAACGACGTCGGGTGTGATCTTCCCTCTCTTTCTAATTTCTAACTGCAACGTGAGGTTAATTTAATATTTTTTTCAAATGATATATCAAGAGTATGAAGATATCTTAATTAATTCAATTTTCTATCAGTGAATACTTAAAGTGGCTATTTTATTTAAATTTCTAGAACGAATGCAGAAGTAGTTGGATGACATTCGCAGGAAATAAATAAGATTTAGGGTATTGATTTACACCACCTTGAAAAAAATGAGATGACTCCTTGAGATTTTCCTCCCGTGGAAGCTGCAAATGTATTTTGTATTCAAAAGTATTAGTAGATTTCACACCAATAAGCAAATGAAAGTCTTCTAGAGCGCTTGGCAGCCTTTAAATAAATAAAATTTTTGGAGCAAAATATTGAATTGAAGGAAATGTAAGTAAACATACTACATTACTGTAATATATCTGTAATATATGTGATAAATAGACTTTCTATTTTTTTGAGGTGGAGCATTCACAAAGGAAATAAGATACAGCATTGTTGATGAAGCTAAAAGTATCAACTGTGGCCATTGAATTGGCCTGGCCGATCTTGAGGAAGTATGCAGTCTTGTTCATGCTATTTTGTTTGTAGCCAAATTTATTGTAAAATCTAGGATCAGCACTTGTGCTGATATTCGTTTATTGAGGAATGTACCCAAAATCAGTGAGGTAAGTGGTATTCATATTGGAAGTAGATATTATCAGTAATAATAATGATTTTAGGATGATGCATACCAGCTACAGAAATTAATTTTGGTAAAACATTCTATGGAGCAAGACCAGGCATGATGATGAAGAAGCTATCCTCAGAAGAGAAAATATTAATAATGCATGAATCGTAGTGCAAACTGCAATATGTCGTATGTCCAACATTCCAAGTTTTCAGGAGAGACAGCAAATGTTTCCAATACGCTTTATATTTATTTCACCTCTGAATGATAATACCATAGTTTTTCGAAAATTTATTGCCTCATGATTCTTGTTGACATTATGACTTTTTTTATACAAATTTTTTCTGTTTTCATCGATTAAGACTTTTTCTGAGTTGTTTTGAAAATGAATTATTCAATTACATTACACCTATTGCATGTTGTGCAGATTAACAAGTTGGCCAGAGTAGTGCAATAAAATAATGCTTGATTGTTTTTGAGATACCCCATACTGCGGTTTCCATCATAATATATTAATGTAACTTAGTATTTATTAAATGTTCTTCAAAAGATACACTGTTTTATTTAAGAGCTTTATTCACTGTAAAAAACAGGGTAAAAATATAAAAATCCATTCATGATTCTAATGTTTAGTGTTTCTATCATGTCTTGCATATTTCTCAGCATCAGGAGAACTTTTACTTCCTGGATTATTTGTCGACTGGGCACTCAATCAGAGTTATCAATATTTTCTAGATAGCCGTCAAATAAAACAGATTTTTAAATAATTAAGAAATAATGAAGTGGTCCAAGCAAACTCTTATCTCTAGACTGTTTGTTGTTCTAAAATAATGAAGTAAGTTGCAAAATTTGAATTCGAAAAGCCATGTTGCACATACGATGATCACGTTTGCTGCTTTGGTTTCTGTATTTACAAATGAAAGAGTTGGCAAATTGAATAATTCTCTAACTTATTCATAATCAGCGAGAATTAAGCCTTCATCTAAGGATAAATAAATGAACGTGAGTGCTTTCATAAAATAATGAATATAATGGCCACCATATAATTTTTCAATGATATTTACGTTTGCATACCTCCACTTCTCTATAACAGCCTTCCAGAACACTTGAGAAACATTTGGTTGCATTCCAACTTCAGCAAACAGATAAGAAATTGGATAGAACGCCAGCACTGGAACTTCTGGATTGGTATCTGGAAGAGAAATAATTTCATTTGATAATAATTTTTAACTTGTTTTCAAAAATACTTACTTGCTTTCTCTAAATACTTACCTTCAACACTGAATTATGATTTGTAACACATGAATAATAAACTCACCATCATATGTATTTATCAATGTATATAAAAATATTTTTTTACCACAGACAAGTTCTTGGCACTTTTTCTCCTGTATTGATAATGGTAAATGAACATAATTCATTTTTAATAAACCTGGAATATTTTGGAGGCATACTTCATTTTCCTTGTGCATAAATTATTCCATTGAGTATATATCCTAGACTATCACGTGTGTAAAATTTGAAATTACACTCATCTTGAAAAATGAAAATAATAAACTACCTCAAGAAACTAAATACTAGAAATTTCTCCGTAAAACAAACTTTTAAAATTCGAATGTGTAAATAAATGATATCTGCGCAAGACGAGTAATTGTTACCTACCTATTTTCTTGGTTGCAAAGTTGTACATCCGGACGAACGTCCCAACTGATTCCGAACGGGGGTAAAATTTACCCGACGTCGATTCCGAACGGCTTGGGCTGGCTTGGGCGCACACCGGACAACGTCCGACGTTGATTCCGAACGCCGCCTTAGAAATATTATAATACATAAAGGGGGCGTTCCACTTGGCGATCACAACGCTCACGCTCACGACCGCCCTTTTCCCCATTCCACTTGCTTGCTAGCGCTATTATGTTAACTCAAGTGGAACGGATTATTGGGCGTTTTTGGCTGTCATGAAAGAAATGACAAGATTGAAAAAAGTAGAAGTCATTCTAAACAATAAATTCAATTAAAGTGTACAACAGTTAGAAATATTATAATAAATATATATCTAAACTGTATTCTGAACGTCCATTTTCACTTTCACGCATCTATTAAGATAGGTCGTCACAGAACATCGAAATATGTGGGTCGACTTGAGCTAGGAGTGAGCGATGATTTTGCAGCGCTCACAAAGACCGCGGTCGTTAAGTGGAACGGCTAAAGGAGCATTTTGATCGTTGTGATCGCCAAGTGGAACGGCCCCATAACTAAACTGTATTCTGAACGTACACTTTCACTTTAACGCATCTATTTAGGGGGCGTTCCACTTGGCGATCACAACGCTCACGCTCACGACCGCTCTTTTCCCCATTCCACTTGCTTGCTAGCGCTATTATGTTAACTCAAGTGGAACGGATTATAGGGCGTTTTGGGCTGTCATGAAAGAAATGACAAGATTGAAAAAAGTAGAAGTCATTCTAAACAATAAATTGAATCAAAGTGTTAGTTAGAAATATTATAAAAAATATATATCTAAACTGTATTCTGAACGTCCATTTTCACTTTCACGCATCTATTGAGATAGGTCGTCACAGAACATCGAAATATGTGGGTCTATTTGAGCTTGGAGTGAGCGATGATTTTGCCGCGCACACAAAGACCGCGGTCGTTAAGTGGAACGGCTAAAGGAGCATTTTGATCGTTGTGATCGCCAAGTGGAACGGCCCCTATGTTAACTCAAGAAACTTGCAACGTAGTTAATATCCAGAAGAAATGAATAGGGCTTGTATGGCCCAACATAAATTGAGAAGAGAATCCAGGAATGATACCCTTAGGGCTAAACATATAAATTCTCAATCAACAACTCATTTCCATGATTTTGAATGTGGTGTGTAAATCGAAGAAAAAATGCTGCAATATTGTCTGCTTTGAGTAAAGAGGAACAATCTGCTGTGCATGTGCTATTCAAAATGCAATCTGTGACATTTGAAAATGCTGAGGAAATATCCAGAGACAATGGGTCAAGTGAGCACTGGTGATTTGATGTGAAATTTTGTTAATGCTTTTAAAAATGAGAAATAATTGAACTACTTGACTGAATTTGGAAACACAAAAGGCGATTTCGAATGGCTCGGTTGACCGCTCGGTTCATAAATGACAACATGAATACGGTTCAAGTTTCGGCGAAACAGCTGATTCAAGACGTCACCAGTTTGTCATTCGAATGCGGTTGGTCCAAAACTGACGGACCAATCTATGAACCAACCAAGAACCAAAGTCAATCGAAATCTCCTTCAGTTTGAAAGATTATAAGTTTTCAAACAATTAAAATTTTTCAAGTATTTTATAAATTCTCAAAGGTTTGTTCTATATTTATGTCAGCATTTTGTTTTAGTAGTTTCACTTCGACTTGGCAATAACATACATCTCTTCTGACTTTTTGGTATAATCTCTGGCAAATTTTTCATTGTAAACAAATATTTTATCTATATTTGATTGTTATCTTAATATTGTGTGATGAGAGATATATACAATTTTCATTTTAAAATCACAAACAAAACACAAATAAAGACTGGAAAAAATTTCAGAATCGTTTATTCATTTTGCAACATATAATTAAAAAATTATTAAATGAAATGTTCTATATCAAATTTTGTTCGTAATCTTCATGAAAAGGAGCACCCACTTTCAAAAATGATTTGGGAAAACTTTAATAAACAATGAAGTCGTATGTTTCCAAATTCAACAGATTCATCTGAACCTGTGTGCAGCACGAATGATTCTGCTTCAGTTGGATATCACTTCGAGGTAGTACCATTCATTTACGAATTCTGTAGAATCTCATGGATCTAGGAAATACTTCCAAATATATTATTCTACGTCATTTGAGTAATCCAAACAAGTGTAATACATATTCATTTGACCTATATAATTGTTCTTACAAGTAATTTAAATATCTTTGCATACAATTTTTTCATCATTCGTGGTGAAAGCGAGTTGTTTTTCTGAATTCGCCACACTTAATGTACAATCAGAAATGCATTCACACACTACCAGCTTGAAAAGCCTTTAAATCACTCTTAAAATGAAAATCTATTCATTTATCTTCAATCCAATAATTCACTCAAAACTAAATATTCATTCATAAAAACAGAGATATCCTCACAAAATAATACAATCATATTATAAATATCCAATTGTCATTCAAAATTTGAAAACGAACCTCTAGCGCCAGCAAGGCTGGTGGCTAAATTTCGAACCTAGAAAACAAGTATTTACAGCGCCCTCAACGGTGGTTGGATTCGCCAATACTCTGTGAGCGTTCATAAACTTCCTCTGAGTAAGCTCTGCATACTCTGCTATTTGGGAGAGTAAACACATACTCTGACAGTTGTGACGTACGATCTTCATTCTGTTCTGCTCCCGCAGACTTTTTGAAACTTGAATTGACCATATTCGTTAGCTATCGGTTGCAGCTTTTTTGAGTGTTTTTGGGTTGGCGACTTTGTGAGATTAATCATAATGACATTCATCGTAGTTGTCAATTGTCATTATTTATTTGTGTGTGTGTATTCTTTGCTTAACAATATGATTGCAATTTACAGTACATATCATTAAGAAACAGCCTTATGCCGTATACCCAGTTCTCTTCACCAAGCCTCTCAAGTCTTTGCATTTCTCTGAACTGCCCCTCTATTTTATTTTCAATCTTCAATCCTCCAACTCTTCAGCAATAATGATCCCCTGGTGCTTGATATTCCCTGTACATTTCAAGTTGTTACTCTCATACTTAGTCCATTTACTCGTTCATCGTTGTATACCACTGTTATTCCAAGGCTTGTTGAATGAGAAATTCAGCAACTTGGTCATTTTATTTGGTGTTGGGTTGCTGGCCCAACGCCCAAACCTCCATTCTTGGAGGAGCTAGAAATTTTGATGTTTAATTTCGAAAATTTATATTTACTTTTTTCAAAATTTGAATTTTGAAATTTTTCCAATCATCTTTGGAAAACGGACATTTTTCAAAATATTTCATCAATCTGGTTAGGTTTCTCCCTAAATTTACTACAATTATTTAAAACAGATATCAATCATTTTTATTGATAAAACAAATACACACAATTTTTAATAAAATGGATACTAGAAAGCTGTAAGTATATCTTGTATATTCAACATGTACAAGAGTACAATATTAGGTTCATGATTTTTCTATTTTAGCAACCACAATGGTAGAAGTGGCTGGAGCACTGTCAAAGTCAAAGCTCTACCGAAGATTTCAAATTAAAATTTCATAGGTTTGTTTGAGTTTCATAGGTTCCCTAAAAATAAAATACTTGCTAAGAAATGGTAACATTCTCTAGGAATGGAGCAAGATGCTCATTCATTAATTTCCAGAGGAAGAGAATATGCGGTTTATATTTCACATTCCTAAATGAAATGAAGAGAATTAAAGTTCCTACATTATTCCTGAGGAAACCTATGATTTCTAGTAAGAACTAAATTTTCATTTACATCTGTCCACTCATTAACATTATGCTCATTAGCAGGTCAAACAGAAAGACATTTTGAAGATGATAATATAAATGTTTGTGATGGCCAATGTGAATCTTTAAAAAAACATAATCTGAACGATAATATACCCATGAATATCATAATTTTCATTTTATAGGATCCATTGATCATTTGTTATTAAGAATAATCAACTAGATGAGTTGGAGGAACAAGTCACCAAAGATATTAACTACTGAGTTCACGCCCAACTTGAAAAACAGTACTTACAATTTAATTTTTGCTCCTGGAATTCAACTTTTATTATATTCATAGAAATCCTTGGAGCATGCAGACTAGGAACAATTTTTATTTTTGTAGGTCTGAGAATTCATGTTGAGAGGAAGATTGGAGAAGTGAAAACTTTCAATATACTGACATCTACGATTCCCATCAGTACCATGAAACGTTTGATGCCCAGTCTCTTCAAAGCACCCACCCCTTCTAGATAGAAGTATATAAGCAATATAGAAGATTTCAATTGTTTATAAGTAATTATATAAGTTTTCCATTTCAATAATTGTTTTCATTCCCAAATTCGAAATGTCCCCTACGAACATCAAAATAATTTTATGAATTCAAGTTTGGTCATATGGAAATGATTTCAGAGATATTTGTAGTACTAATATAGGGATCAATAAGAGGTTTATGTCCAATAGATCTTTTTCATGTGGCACTAATATAACCTAATTTGTTCACAACACTATTTAATTTGTTGGAAATCCAAGGAATTTTTTATGAAAGATGAAAAACAAAATAACAATTGAACTATAATGAACAACAGTATGCAAGAAAATTGCTAAAATTCTTCGATAAAAAAAATAACTTTGCCTGTAATGTTTTTTTTTTTTTGAAAAATCCACATCCTGTGTTTCATATTCCATCGCAACCACATTTATATTCTCATCTTCGAAATGCTTTCGCTTTGACCTGCTAATAAACATAATGTTAATGAGTGGATAGATGTAAATGAAAATTTAGAGCTTACTAGAAATCATAGCTTTTCTTAGGAACAATGTAGGAACTTTAGTTCTCTTCATTATTTCCTTTTGAAATGTAAACCACATATTCTCTTTTTCTGGAAATTAATGAATGAGCATCTTGCTCCATTCCTAGAGAATGTTACCCTTTCTTAGCAAGTATTTTATTTTTAGGGAACCTATGAGACTCAAACAAACCTTTGAAATTTTAATTTGGAATCTTCGGTATAGCTTCGACTTTGACAGTGCTTCAGCCACCTCCACCATTGTGGTTGCTAAAATAGAAAAATCATGAACCTAATATTGTACTCTTGGACATGATGAATATACACAAGATATACTCACAGCCTTCTAATATCCATTTTATTAAAAAAGTATGTATTTGTTTTATCAATAAAAATTGTTGATATCTGTTTTAAATGATTGTAGTATATTCAGGGAGAAACCTAACTAGATTGATGAAATATTTTGAAAAATGTCCGTTTACTATAGATGATTTGAAAAATTTCAAAATTCAAATTTTGAAAAAAGTAAATAAATAATGACAATTGACAACTACGATGAATGTCATTATGATTAATCTCACAAAGTCGCCAACCCAAAAACACTTAAAAAAGCTGCAACCGATAGCTAACGAATATGGTCAATATTATTCGAATAAGTATTTATTTCTGGTTTTGTTTCATTTCAATAACGAAATACGAAACAATTAATTTTTCAAGTGAAACAACTATTCTGTGAAATAAAGAAATATTGGGAAGAATTACTTTGATGATTAATAAATTTAATGAAATTGCTAGCAGTGAATTAAAGAAGCTCAAAGTGAACTTTACAAAGAGATAATGGTAAAGAAAAAAAGAGTTTTTCCCTGTATTGCAGAACCTAGAGTGGTCCGTTCAAGTTCAAATCAATCGAGACATGAAGAGTCCCACAATAACTGTTTTTTGTACCTGATTTGGAATCTACGTTGATATTTTGTTATATTCGAGAGTTCAGATCTGACAAGATTCATTCATATTTTGCTTTATCTTTTATACAATATTTTTTAACTTCTTTTTGTTAGCTTCCTCAAATGAAACTATTTTTTGTTACGAAGTATTTAATTTTTTTCTGGCGTAGAGTCAATAAACCAACAAAACATGATGTAATAACATTTTTAATTTTCTGCTTGCAAGAGAAGATTATAGACAATAATATCCTTTTTCATTCTTTTTGTCTCATTGAAAGTAATTCAAACTCCTGAGAACATTTATCAGTTTTCTCACAATCATCAAAAAAACACGTTTGTGCTCTGCTTTTCAAATAAGAGAAAAATTGACTATACTGCGAAGACACAACTGAAAATGTACGACTAGAGAGAATTTTTTTCTTAAACTTCTATTATTCATTCATGATAGCAACAATTCAATATAAAAATGATATATAAAAAATGTATATGATGCAAAAGTATTATTCATAACCTATACACATGTTTGAATTTTGAATGACATTTGTCAGAGTAAGTTTGTGAACGACGAGTGTGGAGTAAAGACCGAAGTATATTTCTGATCATATGGCCATACTCTTAGGTTGCGTTCATAAACTTACTCAGAGTGAGCTCCCCTTACTCTGAAGCGTTCACAAACTTGCTTTGTCTTCCTCGGAGTATACTCTGTGAGCGTTCATAAACTTCCTCTGAGTAAGCTCTGCATACTCTGCTATTTAGGAGAGTAAACACATAGGGGGCGTTCCACTTGACGATCACAACGCTCAGGCTCACGACCGCTCTTTTACCCATTCCACTTGCTTGCTAGCGCTATTATGTTAACTCAAGTGGAACGGATTATTGGGCGTTTTGGGCTGTCATGAGAGAAATGACAAGATTGAAAAAAGTAGAAGTAATTCTAAACAATAAATTTAATTAAAGTGTACAACAGTTAGAAATATTATAATAAATATATATCTAAACTGTATTCTGAACGTCCATTTCCACTTTCACGCATCTATTGAGATAGGTCGTCACAGAACATCGAAATATGTGGGTCGATTTGAGCTTGGAGTGAGCGATGATTTTGCCGCGCTCACAAAGACCGCGGTCGTTAAGTGGAACGGCTAAAGGAGCATTTTGATCGTTGTGATCGCCAAGTGGAACGGCCCCATACTCTGACAGTTGTGACGTACGATTTTCATTCTGTCCTGCTCCCGCGTACTTTTTGAAACTTGAATATTATTCAAATTAGTATTTATTTCTGGTTTTGTTTCATTTCTATAACGAAATACGAAACAATTAATTTTTCAAGTGAAACAACTATTCTGTGAAATATAGAAATATTGGAAAGAATTACTTTAATGATTAATAAATTTAATGAAATTGCTAGCAGTGAATTAACGAAGCTCAAAGTGAACTTTAACAAGAGATAATGGTAAAGAAAAAAAGAGTTTTTCCCTGTATTGCAGAACCTAGAGTGGTCCGTTCAAGTTCAAATAAATCGAGACATGAAAAGTCCCACAATAACTGTTTTTCGTACCTGATTTGGAATCTACGTTGATATTTTGTTATATTCGAGAGTTTAGATCTGTCAAGATTCATTCATATTTTGCTTTATCTTTCATGCAATATTTTTTTAACTTTTTTTTGTTAGCTTCCTCAAATGAAACTATTTTTTGTTACGAAGTATTTAATTTTTTTCTGGCGTAAAGTCAATAAAACAACAAAACATGTAATAACATTTTTAATTTTCTGCTTGCAAGAGAAGATTATAGACAATAATATCCTTTTTCATTCTTCCTGTCTCATTAAAAGTAATTCAAAGTCCTGAGAACATTTTTCAGTTTCCTCACAATCATCAAAAAACACGTTTGTGCTCTGCTTTTCAAATAAAAGAAAAATTGACTATACTGCGAAGACACAACTGAAAATGTACGACTAGAGAGAATTTTTTTCTTAAACTTCTATTATTCATTCATGATAGCAACAATTCAATATAAAAATGATAAATAAAAATGTTTATGATGCAAAAGTATTATTCATAACCTATACACATATTTGAATTCTGAATGACATTTGTCAGAGTAAGTTTGTGAACGACGAGTGTGGAGTAAAGACCGAAGTATATTTCTGATCATATGGCCATACTCTTACTCTACTCTCTGAGGGGGCGTTCCACTTGGCGATCACAACGCTCACGCTCACGACTGCCCTTTTCCCCATTCCACTTGCTTGCTAGCGCTATTATGTTAACTCAAGTGGAACGGATTATTGGGCGTTTTGGGCTGTCATGAAAGAAATGACAAGATTGAAAAAAGTAGAAGTCATTCTAAACAATAAATTCAATTAAAGTGTACAACAGTTAGAAATATTTTAATAAATATATATCTAAACTGTATTCTGAACGTCCATTTTCACTTTCACGCATCTATTAAGATAGGTCCTCAGGGGCCGTTCCACTTGGCGATCACAACGATCAAAATGCTCCTTTAGCCGTTCCACTTAACGACCGCGGTCTTTGTGAGCGCTGCAAAATCATCGCTCACTCCAAGCTCAAATCGACCCACATATTTCGATGTTCTGTGACGACCTATCTCAATAGATGCGTGAAAGTGAAAATGGGCGTTCAGAATACAGTTTAGATATATATTTATTATAATATTTCTAACTGTTGTACACTTTAATAAAATTTATTGTTCAGAATGACTTCTACTTTTTTCATTTATGTCATTTCTTTCATGACAGCCCAAAACGCCCAATAATCCGTTCCACTTGAGTCAACATAATAGCGCTAGCAAGCAAGTGGAATGGGGAAAAGAGCGGTCGTGAGCGTGAGCGTTGTGATCGCCAAGTGGAACGCCCCCTGAGTAAGTTTGTGAACGCTGCCTTACTCTACTCTCTGAGTAAGTTTGTGAACGCTGCCAATGACATTCATCGTAGTTGTCAATTGTCATTATTTATTTACTTTTTTCAAAATTTGAATTTTGAAATGTTTCCAATCATCTATCTATAGTAAACGGACATTTTTCATAATATCTAGTTAGGTTTCTCCCTGAATATACCACAATCATTTAAAACAGATATCAATAATTTTTATTGATAAAACAAATACATACAATTTTTAACAAAATGGATATTAGAAGGCTGTAAGTATATGTTGTGTTTATTCAACATGTCCAAGAGTACAATATTGGGTTCATGTTTTTTCGATTTTAGCAACCACAATGTTGGAGGAGGCTGGAGCACTGTCAAAGTCGTGGCTCTTTCGAAGATTCCAAATTGAAATTTCATAGGGTTGTTTGAGTTTCATAGGTTCCCTAAAAATAAAATACTTGCTAAGAAATGGTAATATTCTCTAGGAATGGAGCAAGATGCTCATTCATTAATTTCCAGAGGACGGTAATATGCTGTTTACATTTCACATTCCAAAATGAAATGAAGAGAACTAAAGTTCCTACATTACTCCTGAGTAAGCTGATTTCTAGTAAGCTCTATATTTTCATTTACATCTATCCACTCATAAACATTATGTTTTTTTAACCGGTCAAAGCGAAAGCATTTCGAAGATGATAATATAAACGTGATTGCGATGGAATATGAAACAGGATGTGGATTTTTCAAAAAAATAAACATTACAGGCAGAATTATTTTTTTTTTTTCATCGAAGAATTTCATTGAAGAATCAACACTGAACAAAGTGGACGTGTGTGTGCTGCTGTGCAATATATTCTCGAAAATCTCTGGTAAATCGCAACCTTTTCATTGGAAACTTACAGATTCATTATTTTATGTTGCCTGCTAACCCCTCAAATAGTTTTTTTTTTCATTTTCTTGGTTTAATTGTAGCTAAACTCAACATTTTTAAGTTTTGTTTACATTCTTTCTTATTCGACACCACGTCGGTTGACCTTGAGCCGAACTCGTTCTGCCGGCAACTCTGATCGCGGGGTGTGTACCCACGTTCCGGTCTGCTCGATACTGTAGATCGCTTTCCGCCGTCTTTTTCACATTCAGTCTGTAATATTGACAGTTAACCCTTCAATATCCTCGTTCTCGTTATTGCATTGTAGTTGAGCTCACTATTTATAATTTATAGTTTGGTTTACATTCTTTGTGTTTACCCGAAGTGGTATTCTCTGTTTTTCCTACATCTTCTCTTCCTTTTCCTGACCGTGACCTTCCCATTCTGTGAAAGCCCTTCACATAGGTCCGTGAAGGTGAAAAGTCTCTTCCTTTCCATCCCGTTTCAGAGAGAATACTGGTTGCAGCAACCATGCCGCGCATTTGTACTATTTGTAGTGAGGTGGGCACTGCGAAGTTTATTCGTTGCGTGAAATGTAAGAAGCATTTCCATTATGATTGCGTTAATCTGTCAGGAGACGATGTTGCTAGTTTGGGGGAGGATCGGGAGGGATGGACGTGCTCTGCGTGCGCGCCCGGTGTGAGGCAGCTTCGTAGTGGCTCCCAGGGGCAACGACAGGCATCCCAGTCTTCCGCGGCGCGCTTGGACGGGGATGTTGGTGGGGGTGAGATGATGATGACACTTAAACACTTCGAGGTGTTAATGGATCAGATGCGAAATCTAACTTCCAGCATGGAACGCATTGAAAGACGCCAGGATGACCTTTTTAAACAGCTGTCCAGTTGTTCCGATGCTATCACAAGGCACGCCAAAACACTGACTGATCATGATACTGCGTTGAGATTTTGTGAGGGGGAGATTTGTGAACTGCGCTCGAGCCAGACTGCACTATCCGATAATTTGTCATCCATCATTAACAGGATGGAAGGTGTTGAATCCTCCATTGCTGGAGGCTGTTCACCAATGACCGTGGATGCCCTATCATCTTCTGAAATTCTGGATCGAGTAAAGAAGTCTTACAACCTTATAATAACTAACGCACCGGAGAGCGCCAATAGCTCAGGGGATACGAGCTTGGCATCTGGTATCGTGGAACACATCCACAGGTCATCAAGCCTTTCACTGGTAAGTGTATCCCGACTTAGATCAAAGGCCACTTCCAATTCCAAGCCTAGATGGATGAGATTAGTGTTTTCCAACCCAGAAGTTGTTACTAACATAATTCGCAATAAGGCTTCCCTACGTGCACATCCAGAATATCGAGACATATCAATCCAGGATGATAAAACCAAAACACAGCTGGCTACACTAAACGCAGTCAGACAGGAATTGAGAGAGCGTCAAAAGCGTGGCGAGAAGGATCTCACCATCAAATATATCCAACACACTCCCAGAATTGTGAATTGCCCACAGCAGCCCTCTTATTCCAGAGGTACAAAAAACTAAACGACCTTACAGTCTGGCCAATTCTCTACACCAATATCCAGTCAATATGCTCCAAATTTGATGAACTCATTACTGTGTTTCAGTTACATAAACCATTAATCATCTTTATCACAGAGACTTGGCTAAAACCGTCGATTCCCGATTCTACTATTCTGATCCCAGGCTTTTCTGTTTATAGATGTGATAGTTCCGAAGCTGTGGGTTATCGCGGTGTCTGCATCTTCATTAGCGATGAAATTTCTAAAATTTTCAAACTGGACTTAGTTCAGAATGATTGGCCGGGCATCGACAACCTTTTCTTACACATTCATGATCAGCAATCTTCGATTTTTGTTGGATGTGTCTACCGACCCCGTCCCTGTGACTCGGACTCTGATTGCATACAATTTCTGAATAGAGCTTCCTCGCTTCATCGCAACTTCTTGATTACTGGTGACTTCAACTGTCCAGACATCGACTGGACCTTTGCAGTTATGCCTCCACTGAGTTCAGCCTCTTATCCATATGCGGAGTTCATTCTTAACTCCGGATGTCGACAGTTAGTGTCCCAGCCGACGAGGTTCAGGGCGGGACAGGTCCCTTCCCTGCTAGATCTTTTCATTGCCTCAGACCTCAACATTATCTCAGATATCAACTACTTGCCCCCCTTGGGAAAATCGGACCACTCAGTGTTAAAGTCAGAAATTCAATTAAACTTCAGACCCATTGCACCCAGACGAGAGAAAACATTGAGATTCACTGATTACGATGAAGTCTCTACCAACCTTAATGCTGTCGACTGGGTTGATGCCATGGACCTCTCTGATATCGATTCCGCGTGGAGAGTCTTCCTTGCGGAGACTCGAAGGGCTGTCGCTGCAAGCGAGCAGATAAGAACCACCAAGGAGAACCCACTGAAGCCGTGGATCAACGAGCGAATTCTGAAACTCATTAGGCAAAAAAAATCACTTTGGCGCAGATTTCTTCGCGGCCGGTCGCCTGTCGACTATGAAAATCACCGGTCCTTCTCGAACTTTGTCTCTCAATCTGTGAAAACTGCAAGGACTTCATATGAGAGGAGATTAGTTACGTCTCGGAATAAGAAGAGGTTGTTCAGGTATGTGAGAGCCTCATTGAATAGCAAAGTTAGCATCCCAACTGTTAGAAATGAGTCCGGGGATATATGTGACGGTCATGGCGAGTCCGCTAATGTGTTGTCTACGAGCTTTGCTTCTTCGTTCTGTATTGAACCCGATGGTAATATTCCTATTCCATCCACTGACCGCGTGACGCGGGAAATTTCTAATATCCAGGTAACTCGGGACGCTGTTGAGAGGTATCTGTCTGACCTAAAGGTGGATACGGCTCCCGGCCGCGATGGAATCACTACGCGTCTTCTCAAGAATTGTGCGAGTGCTTTTGCTGTTCCCCTACACCTCCTGTTCACCAAATCGCTCACTTCAGGCTGTATTCCCTCAGACTGGCTTTCTGCATCAATCACTCCCATCTTCAAGAAGGGTGATAAACTTGATCCCTCAAATTACCGCCCTATTAGCATACTTTCTTCGGTCTCAAAAGTCCTAGAAAGGATTGTGTGTGATTGTCTGCTACAGTTCTGTTCTGAGATGAGTTTGATTCCGGATTCCCAGCACGGCTTTCGTCCCAACCGCTCAACCACAACAAATTTATTATCTGCTATGGGTGACTGGACAAGGGCATTAGACTCCGGATCTCCTGTCGATGTGATTTACCTCGACTTCTCTAAAGCATTCGATCGAGTACCTCACCGGCGCCTTCTTGCTAAGTTGGAACATCTGGGAATAAGAGGTGGACTTTTGGGTTGGATTAAGGCCTTTTTGACCAACCGCAGATATCGCGTCAGAGTCGGTGATGCCTACTCTGAGGAGGGAATTGTTACATCTGGTGTCCCCCAGGGATCTGTTCTTGGGCCAATTCTTTTCCTACTTTATACCTCCGATTTACCCCCTCTTATCAGGTCCTGCATGTACTCGTTTGCTGACGACACCAAATTATTTAATCTGCCCCTTCTTCATGGTCGCACCCTCCAGGATGATCTGGATGTCCTCTTTGAATGGTGTCAAACTTGGATGCTTCCTTTAAATATCGAAAAGTGTTGTGTTCTTCACATAGGAAAGAATAACCCCAAGCTATCCTACTCTATCGATGGCCATCGACTTGCACCCGTAACTCACCATGCCGATTTGGGAGTCACTGTCTGTTCGGATCTGGGATGGTCCGTTCATGTGGGGGCGATCACGGCGAGGGCAAAACAGGTAACTTACCTCCTTGGCAAAACATTCAAGTCCTCCGATGTGTCAACATGGGCGATTCTTTATAAGACATACATCCGACCGATATTGGAGTATGCTGGACAGGTATGGTGGCCCTCGACTAAATTCGATGAAAATCTTTTGGAATCTGTACAACGCTGGGTCACACGTATGCCGTACTCACACATCCGCCCATCCTATGAGGAACGTCTAACTATTTTCGACATACCCAGCTTTGCCGAGCGTCGATCAAGAGGTGACCTTATTTTTACATTTCGTGCGATGAACGGCCATTTTGGTGATGAAATAAAAAATGTTTTTCAGCTAAATACCAATAGCTTGCGTGGCCATCGCTTGAAGTTGTCGAGAGAACCATTCAAAACATCGCCTCGTCAGATGTATCTACCAAACAGGGTTTTCAACGCTTGGAATCGGCTGCCAGATGCTGTTGTGGAGTCAACTTCAGTCAACACCTTCAAGAATAGACTGGAATGGAGGTCGCATTGAAATTGTTTTTGTTCTTTAATTCGAGATTCTCATGTTGGTTTTCATTCTTAATTCCACTGTTGTTCATTTTCATGTTTATTTTGGGTTTATAGGATCAACCTCAACCCTTGTACAAGGTTAAAATAAATAAATAAATAAATAAATTTTAGCAATTTTTTTGTATACTGTTATTTATCATAGTTCAATTGTTATTTTGTTTTTCATCTTTATTAAAAAATTACTTGGATTTCCAACAAATTAAATAGTGTTGTGAACAAATTAGGTTATATTAGTACCATATGAAAAAGATCTATTGGACATACACCTCTTATTGATCCCTATATTAGTACTACGAATATCTCTGAAATAATTTCCATATGACCAAACTTAAATTAATAATATTTGCATGTATGCATGTTCATAGGGGACATTTCTAATTTGGAAATGAAAACAATTATTGAAATTGAACACTTATACAATTACTTATAAACAATTATTGAAATTTAAAACTTCTATATTGTTTATATACTTCTATTTAGAAGAGGTGCTTTGAAGAAATTGGGCATGGTACTGATGGGAATCGTAGATTTCAGTATATTGAAATTATTCACTTCTCCAATCTTCCTCTCAACATGAATTCTCAGACCTACAAAAATAAAAATTGTTCCTAGTCTGCATAAGCAAGGATTTGTATGAATATAATAAAATTTGAATTCCAGGAGCAAAAATTAAATTGTAAGTAGTGTTTTACAAATTGGGCGTAAACTCACTAGTAATATCTTTGGTGACTTGTTCCTCCAACTCATCTAGTTGATTATTCTTAATAACAAATGATCAATGGATCCTATAAAATGAAAATTATGATATTCCTGGGTATATTATCGTTCAGATGATTTTTTTTTAAAGATTCACATCAGCCATCACAAACATTTATATTATCATCTTCGAAATGTATTTCTGTTTGACCTGCTAATAAACATAATGTTAATGAGTGGACAGATGTAAATGAAAATTTAGTGCTTACTAGAAATCATAGGTTTCCTCAGGAATAATGTAGGAACTTTAGTTCTCTTCATTTCATTTTGGTATGTGAAATGTAAACCACATATTCCCTTCCTCTGGAAATTAATGAATGAGCATCTTGCTCCATTCCTAGAGAAGTATTTTACTTTTAGGGAAACTATGAAACTCAAACAAACCTATGAAATTTTAATTCGGAATCTTCGTTAGAGCTTTGACTTTGACAGTGCTCCAGCCACTTCCACCATTGTGGTTGCTAAAATCGAAAGAACATGAAACTAATATTGTACTCTTGGACATGTTGAATAAACACAAGATATACCTACAGCCTTCTAATATCCATTTTATTAAAAATTGTATGTATTTGTTTTATCAATGAAAATGACTGATATCTGTTTTAAATAATTGTAGTAAATTTAGGGAGAAACCTAAATAGATTGATGAAATATTATGAAAAATGTCCGTTTACTATAGATAGATGATTGGAAACATTTCAAAATTCAAATTTTGAAAAAAGTAAATAAATAATGACAATTGACAACTACGATGAATGTCATTGGGCGCATTCAGCAGAAAGAGCGGTTACAAAACTGTTTGCGCTACTGATAGGTACTGGTAGCGGAAATCGGTTGACATCGGGCGGATTCAGCACAAAGAGCGCGTTGGAATAAAACAAATAAAATAGATACTTCGTACACCTTTATTCAACGTTAGGTAACAACATAAAACATAAAAAGTGGAGGGAATGCTATCCTCATCGCCTTATATATATAGAACCATAGAACTGAAAAGATCATCTTCTTGCGAAGCCAGCATGGATATTCCGTCGCTCCCTTCTTGGTCAGTTCGAAAAATTTCGGACTGGACAACATCACAAAATTTTACCTCGTGAACATAATGTCGCCTTACCTACCTAAAAAAAAAACTTCTCCAAATGCTCCTTACCCCACATAAAATACAATACTCCATATACTTTTTATCAACTTTATTAGATATGTCTACGTACAAACTTTTCATATTTGACCACTTTTATCAACTCCCTTCATTTTCAAACATCGTACACACTAGAGAAAAATAAAAGAAACTTCTTCAAACAAAACTTAAACATCTTCTAAAAGGGTCCTCTTTTTCTTCACTTATTCAAAAACATCACATGTTTCACCTGTAAACATTTTAAGAGTCAGTCATATTTTGCTATAAGAGAATTTCTTAATTTCTCAAATACCGAATAACCAAGAGCTTTCGTCAATATATCCGCTAACTGTTCTTTTGTGCTTACCCATTTGATAATGAGATTTTTATTTGCCACTTCAAGTCTCACGTAATGATAGCATAATTTTACAATATGCTTCAAAGCTCTCGATTCTTCAGATTTAGCTAATTTTATTGCTGCATTACTATCTTCATATAGCGTAGGGACAATGTCAAATTTAATCAACCTTCTACACATTTCTCTATAGCAAGTTAACTCTTTACAGGCCAATGACATAGCTATGTATTCCGCCTCTGACGAGGATAAAGCTACATGACTCTGTTTCTTTGATCTCCAATAGATCACATCCCCGAAAAGCATTATAATCAGACCACTTGTGGATTTTCCGGCTTCGTCATTCATACCCAATGAAGCATCTACGTAACATTCTAAATCATTCTTCTCACTTTTATACTTCAGTCCAAAATCCAGCGTTCCTTTTAAATATCTGAAGACTCTTTCAACTTGAATCCAATCATTGTGATTGAAGTTTACTTGTTTTCTACTCAAAACATTCACCGCATATGTAATGTCAGGTCTTGTTCCATTTGACAAATAAAGTAAACTACCAATAGCTTGTTTGTATGGATATGTTTCGTTTTTATTCACCTCATTTACATCACTAGAGCAATTTACATTCACCATAGGAGTCCTCACAGGCTTGCTCTCATTCATTCCAAAGCGTTCAAGCATTTTCAACATAAAATCTCGCTGGCTCAAAAACATAGTTTTATTTTTTATATCTCTCTTAACTTCTATACCTAAGAATTTCTTAGGACACCCTAGATACACCCTTTCGAATTCTTTAGACAAACTGTTTTTAGTTTGATCCATTTTGTTTTTACAATTGCCAACCATTAGAATATCGTCAACATATAGAAGCAGTATTACAAATTTTCCATTTTTTCTCCATGTGAATATACATGGTTGAAATTCGTAAATTTCAAAATATAATTTTTTCATTACCACTCTGAATCTCTCATACCATCTTCTAGGGCTTATTTTCAACCCATATAAAGCACCAATCAACTTACATACATACTTTTCATCCAAATTCTCTTTACCCTTATATCCCTCAGGAATCTCCATATACACAGGCTTCTCTAACTTTCCATTTAGAAAAGCTGTTTTAACATCCATTTGATGGATGTCTAGATTATATTTATTAGCCACTGAAAGAATGAATTTTACATCTGATAGTCTAGCCACAGGTGCAAATGTTTCTGTTAAATCATATTTATTTTTGTCTGCAAAACCTTTGATTACTAGTCGTGCTTTATATTTAATTCCTACACTACTCTCATTTTTCTTTTTAAACACCCACCTTGATTTTAAAATATTCTGATTAACTGGTAATTCATTTCTTTCAATCAATACCCATGTTTCATTTTTGGTAAGAGAATTAAACTCGTCTTCAATTGCTTTTTCCCATTCTTTCCATTCCACGCTTTCTTTTGCATCCTTATAACCACTTGGTTCATTTTCAACATAAGCCATAAAAGCTTCAATATCACTTTCATTATCATATAGCGTTTCATTCATACATTCTTGACTTTCACTTACAAACTTTTCACACATGAGACCAAAGTGTTCTCTAACTACATTTATGCCTATGTAATCTCTATTGGTCAAACTTAATTTGTCTTCACAAATTAGCCATTGTGATGTATTACCGACTTCATTAGGATCTGGAAGGACTGAACTTTTATCTCCCTTAACAAATACATTCCCATATGTTTTTGATTCTATAAAGTTAACATTTTTACTTCTATAAACTTTACCAGTTTCAGGTTCAATTATATAATAACTAGTTTCACCACAAACAACGAGAAATCCACGTACGCTTCGATCATTAAATTTCCCTCTAATTTTAGTGTTCAAAACATAACTTAAACATCCAAATCTTCTGAAATATTTAATTGAACATGATCTTTTATGAATCATTTCACAAGGTATATTATAACCCAATGACCTTTTTGGAGTTTTATTGTAAACATTTACTGCGAAGTTTAAAGCATAACCCCATAATTGCAAAGGAAAACCCGAGTCAAATAACAAACTTCTTATCTTTTGTTGAATATCTAGATTGAAGCGTTCCGCTGTACCATTTAAGTTTGGTGTATATGGGGGTGCCTCCCTAAATGATATTTTCTCTTTTTCAACTAACAACTTCATATTTTCAGTAAAGTATTCTGTACCATTATCTAATCTTAGAAATGTGATTTTAGCATCTTTTCCTAAAATTGTTCTAGCATTTTCTAACATGGAACCAAGAGCAATATGGACCATTGATTTATTGGCCATTGGATAAGCCCACGCATATCTTGTGAAATCATCAATGAAAGTGACTATATAAGTATTACCAAATTTGAATGTACTTGGTGTGATTGGACCCATTACGTCTGTATGAATCAATCGTAATGGTTCATCATATTTATATCGAATAGATTTACAAGGTTCTCTTACTATTTTAGCTCTCTTACAGATGTCACACTCTAGAATATCATTTGTAAACTTTACATTGCGCAGTTCTACGTTTATTTTCGACATTTGTTCCAAATACGATTTAGATACGTGGCCCAGACGATAATGCCATAAAAGACCTATATTGCTCTTTAAACTTTCAACTTTTCTTTTATTTATTTCTTCAAGATCAGACTTATTCATTTCACTCACACACTCAATATATCGCTCCAACTTTCCTTCATCATTTATCTCCTTAAAACTGAAATCTTTTTCCAAACTATAGTTGTGTTCCTCATTTATACTGTGTTCTTGAGCCGTTTTATGATAGTTGTGATCATTTTCAATCTTATTTAGTTCGTCATTCACACTTTGCTCATCATGCATTTCAACATAAGATTCTGAATTAAATGAATATTTTGTTTGATTAGCAAGTTCAAAGTTCAGCCACCAAAACCTTCCATCGTATCTACCACTTTTAACTAATTTATTTGATTTGACATCAACAATATTTATTCCGTCTTCAGATAAATTGACCAAAGCTCCTTTATTCACTAGTTTTCTCAATGAAAATAAATTTTTGGATAAATGTTTTGAATATAACACATTTTTCAATTTTTCAACTCTACCACTTGAAAGTTTGACATTAATAACCCCTTTATATTTAATTTTCAAATCAGCACCTTTATCTGAATTCACTCCCTTTATTTGAATTTCATTTTCAACTTTCTCTAAATCAGTCAAATAATTTAAATTATTTACTAAATGTTCATTAGCTCCTGAATCCGCCAAGAATGTTATATTTTTTGGAATAGAAAAGTTCTCACCTTCAACTTCTGCAGCGTTTGCCTCCCCTTCTCCCTGCAAATTCTCTGCATATGATACATCAAGATCTTCCATTGCAATGAAGGCAAATTTGGGTTTCTCACCTTCCTTTCCGCTCAATTTGACCTTCTTATAAAGACCTGTAGTATGTATCAATAGGAACATCCTGTATATTTATCATACTTGTGGATTTTGAATTTGAATATCGAAGGAATTTCGAAAGACAAGTGTGATTACATCTCCAAATTAGCTGATGAACATGGTATCAAAGAGATTCTTCTGCAAGAAACCCACACGGCAACAGAATCGTCGTGAAGGAGGACAGTTGGAAGGTTATGTATTAATTGATTTTTTACAAGTTTAGCTTGTTATGTTGAAAAATTATCAGTTACGTAACTTTCAACAGATTCGGAAAGGGGAAATTGATGGAGTTCTTTTTTTCATTTCTTTCAAATTTTATGACATTTCTGTCATAAATATTTATAAATCTCCGAACATTATTTGGCCAAGAAATCTCAATGCTGCTGTTTTTTAAAGTAGCAAATGCATTTCCAAAATGCCTTCGATTTATTCTGAATAATCGGTTTCTTTTCTGCTTTTGTCTTTTTTCATTTCAGATTAAGAATTACGAATCGTTTTGGGAAGAATCTGTGTATCCGAGACCATCGACGGATATCATGAAGATGATCACACTGATGTCTTTCAAGATTTTCCTGATATTTGATATTTTATGTTATTTTGTTTACGGGGAGGCAGGTTTTTTCGGCTGAGGTTTTTTCCCCTGGCTGTATAGTATCCTATGATACAAGTGTTGATAGTATCGTATGATTCTATAGTATCATACAAAGAATGTTATGATACCCCGTTCTTTTTTTACCTCAGCTTAGGTACTTTTTGTTTCAACATTTATTGTATTATTTTAGCTCTCTTTTTCATAAGAATATATATATATATATATATCATACTTGAGACAACAAGGTCTCAACTGTTCCAGTAACCTTACATCATCCTAAAAACGTGATGAAGACCTATACACATTGTTTATACCCATAGTTATGAATACCTGCTGTTGTTTAATAACAGTAAACGATGTAAATATATAAAATATCCTCCTAACAAAACAAAGCAGAGTTGAGAGTTGAACTGAACTCATTGATTGAATGATTCATTCATTGTGTATCTGTGTCTAAGAAATAAACACCCTCGATGAGACTCCAGTGTATAATTTACCATCCCTCTGCTGTATGACGATTGACCGAACCAACCCTAGCGGGGTACATCACATGGCGATCCTGCCAGTCCAATGCAGTTAGAGGTAAATATGGTTTCCATCATCAGTATATAATTTGGCACCAACAACAATCCGAGATGGGATCAGGGCAGTCGAAAGAGGAGGAAGTCATTATCGCCCAAACAGGGAATGGTGCAGCAACTACTGACACATCCAAGGGTCTTTCCATACCAGAAATGTTGGGAGTAATTTCATTCATCCTGGTTTGTATAGGTGCAATAATGTACCTCTACTGGAAGGTGAAAAAAGGGATAGAAAAGAAGGTGCAGCTGGAGATCAGGAGAAGCCACCAAGATTTGGTGTAAGTGCAACCGTAAGAATTTTCTTTTTCCTATTATGAGTGTTCATGGAAAGTGAGGTACTATTTGCGGAACTAAGTGCTGTGTCCCAAAAATTTCTCGATAATTTCAAAAAAGAGCCGCGAGAACGTAGGGAACGGGCCGATAGAGTTAATAAGTTTCTTAATGAATTAGCTACGTTAGAATATAAATTCAAAAAACTAGATGAAAGTGTCAAGCCGGAACCAAGTTTTCTCGAAGCATTGAGTAGTCTTCAAACAATCATAAAAAGTTCACTGTCAGAATCTAGGATATTGCTTCAAGCAAGACTTAAATTAATTAAAGATAAAAGTCAATTGGAAAAATTAACAATGGCTGAAAAATTTGATTTAAGGACAGCATCCTCTTTATTGCCATCTATGACAAATGCAGAAGAATCGGTTCTGCAATTGATTGATGCCATAGAATTATATAAAGAGATGCTGGATGATCAAGGTAAAAAATCTCTAATTAATTATATCCTTAAAATTAAATTAACTACGAACGCAAAATTAAGATTGAAGCGAGAGTATCAGAAAGTTGAAGATTTGGTATTGGATATGAAAAAAACCCTTATAACTAAAAAGTCACCAGGAGCATTATCAACCCAACTCCATAATTCAAAACAAGAAAACAAATCAATAGAAGATTTTGCTAAACTTGTTGAACAATTGGCCTTGGATTTAACAATCGCTCAAGCAGAAAATGCACCAGAAGCATTACCTGTTTTAGCCAATGTCAATGAAAAAATTGCTCTAAGTACATTCGCCAATGGATTACGAAATACGGAAATTAGAACGATTATTAAGGCAAGAAATTTTAACAATCTTAAGGATGCGGTAGCATCAGCTAAAGAAGAAGAACTTGTTAAAATTTCAGCTCAAACAACAAACCAGAAAGTTTTTCACATGAAAAATTCCTATCGAAATAATTCCAATCGTAAAGGCAATTATAATCATTCGAAACAAATGATTCGAACAAACGAAACTTCAATTCAGCAAAAGCGAATCAAGTGCAAGGTCGCGGTCGACGATTTAAAAACAATAACAACGGGAACACGACCCAACGCAGAGCATATTTTGCGGAGAATAGCACAAACTCTTCTACAGACCAAAATCCCGTAGCAGATAAGTTTTTTCGTGACCAACAGTCATGTTAGTTTCAATTTAAATGCTTTGAATTATGTTACAGTGATTTATGACAATAATGAATTGAACTTTTTGCTGGATACAGGAGCCAGCATCAGTTGTATCTTTCCCGAATATTTAGCGGAAAGGGAATATTTAGACACGAGGAGAAAAATTAAAATTAAAGGTATAGCCGGTTCCACATCTTCTATGGGCTCCGCAAACATTTCAATTATTTTTAATAATACAAGAATCCCTCATAATTTTTCAGTTATAAAATCCTTTGATTCAAGCATACAAGGAGTACTAGGATCAGATTTTTTCAAAACCCACAAAGCAGTAATTGATTACGAAAATTTCATTTTAAAGCTAAAAAATAATGACAGAGAAATTATTGTCCCATTGAAATCCAAAGCTGAACATTATACTATCATACCACCTAGATGCGAGATAATTCAATATTGTCATTGTCATACTGATGGAACAGAAGATTATGTTATTCTAAACGAGCACATATGCGACGGCGTTATAATCGCGGGAATGATCGCAAAACCCAAAGACAATAAAATTCCAATTAGATTGTTAAATGTGAACGATAGAGAAATAAAGTTGAAAAATTTTCTTCCAAAACTTGAGAGTCTCTCGAATTTCGATGTTCTAAATTATGGTAGAAATGAAATATCTGTACAAAGAGTAGATAAAATATTAGATTCAATTAATATGAAATCATTGAACAAGGAAGAAGTAGCTGCCGTACAAAAAATTTGTGCAAAGTATGCTGATATTTTTCATGTAGACGGTGATCCTTTAACGGTTACTAATTTATACCGACAAAAAATTACACTCAAACCAGAAGCTCAACCTGTTTATGTAAAACCATATAGATTACCACATTCACAGAAAAATGAAATTCATAAACAAGTAGACAAAATGCTACAAGACGGAATTATAGAGGAAGCTAAATCTGAATGGTCCTCACCGTTACTAATCGTACCAAAGAAACCGGATCAAAACGGAGTTAAGAAATTTAGAGTAGTGTTAAATTACAGATTATTGAACAAGCAAATTAAAGATGATAAATTTCCATTACCAAACATTACTGAAATACTGGATTCCTTATCAGGAGCAATTTACTTTTCTCATCTAGACTTAGCACAAGGATATTATCAGTTAGAACTACATCCCGATAGCAGACCTATACAGCATTTACAACTGAAAGAGGTCAATATCAAATGAAAAGACTAGGAATGGGATTAAAAACAAGCCCCAGCTCATTTTCAAGGCTTATGACAATAGCTATGTCAGGATTGAATTACGATTCATGTTTTATTTATTTAGATGATTTAATAGTCTTTGGACATTCCTTGCAGAATCACAATCAAAATTTAGTGAAAGTATTACAACGCCTGAGAGAGGTCAATTTGAAATTGAATCCTAGTAAATGTGAATTCTTGAAGAAGGAAATGTTGTATCTGGGCCATATCATTTCGGATAAAGGCATCTCGCCAGATCCAGAAAAAATTGATGCTATCTCACGATATCCTGTACCATAAAGCTCCGAGGAAGTAAAACGTTTCGTTGCATTAGCTAATTACTATAGGAAATTCATTCAAAATTTTGCAGCAATTGCCCAACCTTTGAATAACTTGTCACGCAAAGGAAAAGTTTTTCAATGGACGGAAGATTGTGAAAATGCATTTCAAACCTTAAGGCAAGTCCTTCTGACAGCACCTATTCTTCAATATCCAGATTTTTCAGAGAATAACGAATTTATTCTTAGAACGGATGCTAGTGGATTTGCGTTAGGTTCAGTTTTATCAAATTCTAATGACCATCGTATAGCCTTTGCTTCACGAAGTTTGAATCCTGCAGAAAAGAACTATTGTACAATCGAAAAAGAGCTTTTAGCGATAGTTTGGTCAGTCAAACATTTCAGACCTTATTTATATGGACGGAAATTTAAAATTTTAACCGATCATCGACCACTGATTTACCTGTTCAATATGACTAACCCATCTAGTAGATTAACCAAATTCCGTTTGATTTTAGAAGAATATGACTTCACGGTTCATTATGTAAAAGGTTCAGAAAACGTTACAGCAGATGCCTTATCGCGTATTAAAATAGGTTCAGAAGAACTCAAAGAAATGACAAACGGGATAGTTGAAAACATAAGCGTCATGACGAGATCCCGAACTAAAAATGAAGTAGGTTCTAAACAACTTGAGACGAATGCCTCCGATGGCAAAAGGATTGATCACCCTGTTGTTGTCGAAGTTTTAAAACGTCCAACCAAAAGTGTTGAGTTAAAGCCACTTCCAGAAACAGAATTTCGTAATTTGAAAAATCAACATTCAGAGGAATACAATGATTATTTAATATACAATGTGAATTCACAAATTATTTTCGTTAACCAGGAAATCCGATCAGCGTACGACTTAGGTATATCGTTGAGGAAACTGGAAAAATTATGCGCAGAAAATAATATATCAGAATTGTACCTCATGAAGCTAGCTAGTAACGAAAAATTTTTGAATATGTTGACAAATTACAAGAAAGAAATTCTAGGAACATCCTCAAAAATTAATATAATAAGAGATGTAACGCGAATCGAAGACAGAGAACTAAGGCAAATAATTCTGAACGACTTTCACATGCTTCCAACCGGTGGACATGCAGATATCGAGCGCATGTTCAATCAAAAAAGAGTATTTTTGGAATGGATTGAGATCTGATGTTGAAAAATTTGTAAAGAAGTGTGATGAGTGCCAACGTCATAAACATTCCTTACCTAAAAAGGAACCTTTGACAAACACTACCACAGCTTCGTCTGCTTTTCAGAAAATTTTTCTAGATCCTGTAGGTCCATTACCCACTGACATTGAAAACAATAAATATATACTCACAATTCAATGTGACTTAACCAAATTCGTAGAGTGTTACCCACTTCCAAACAAAGAAGCGGAAACAGTTTCAAAGTCTTTTATTCAAAACTTTGTTTTAAGGTATGGTATACCTTCTGAAGTTGTTACAGACCAAGGCACAGAATTCTTATCAAGAATATTTAGTGAATCGTGTGATTTGCTCAAAATTAAACGTTTCAATTCAACAGCTTATCACCACGAAACACTAGGTGCGCTTGAAAATTCGCATAAACACTTAGGAACTTTCCTTCGTATGCACACAGCTAAGGAAAGTAACAACTGGAGTAATTGGGTTCCGTATTGGTGATTTTCATATAACAATACCGTGAACTCTTCAACTCGCTATAGTCCTTACGAATTAGTTTTTGGAAAACCTAGTAGATTTCCACAAAATTTAAAAAGCCGAGTAGATCCAATATACAATTTTGACAACTATCCTCTTGAACTAAAATATAGGTTACAAACGGCGTGGAAATATGCTAGAGAAAACCTGGTAAAGGTAAAATTAAAAAGAAAAGAAAGTTTCGACAGACAATGTAATAAGATAAACTATGAAGTAGGAAATAAGGTGCTCTTGAATAATAAGAACATTGATAATAAACTTGACCCCTTATTTAACGGTCCTTACGAAATAGTGGAAGTGCGAAACCCGAACATTATTGTGAAAACGGACAAGAACAAACTCAAAGAAGTTCACAAGAACAGAGTGAAACCGTATTTTTCATAAAGACTTATACTAACTAATCAGTGATTAGAATTAAGAGACTGTGATGTAAATAATTAGATTAAGAAAATAATGTACTAAGCCCTGTAGATGTAAGATCCATTGAGATTATGAGTTATGATAAGTTATGTATATATGTATGTAAATATAGGTATTAAGCTATAGATAAGTCAAAAAAAAAAAATTTTTTCATACTTTCATAGAAAAATTTTTTTTTCTCTCAAAGAGGGAAGGTGTAGTATGTATCAATAGGAACATCCTGTATATTTATCATACTTGAGACAACAAGGTCTCAACTGTTCCAGTAACCTTACATCATCCTAAAAACGTGATGAAGACCTATACACATTGTTTATACCCATAGTTATGAATACCTGCTGTTGTTTAATAACAGTAAACGATGTAAATATATAAAATATCCTCCTAACAAAACAAAGCAGAGTTGAGAGTTGAACTGAACTCATTGATTGAATGATTCATTCATTGTGTATCTGTGTCTAAGAAATAAACACCCTCGATGAGACTCCAGTGTATAATTTACCATCCCTCTGCTGTATGACGATTGACCGAACCAACCCTAGCGGGGTACATCACAGACCTCTCCTATTATCCTCCTTTATCTGTGAACCTTCATAACTTTTTCGGTTTCCAACATTTTTGTACATTCTCCTTCCTGAAGATCTACCTCTCTGCTCCATTTTAAAATTGTACCCTACACGATTCTTTCCAATTACCTTTCTTTTTCTGCATGTTTTGGCATCATGATTTGTAGTGAGCTCCTTACAATTATAGCATATAATAGCTCTACTTTTGCATTCAAAGCTCATGTGATTTGGTTTACCACATCTATAGCATACTTTTCCCTTGTCTACATTGAATTTTCCTGATCTCTTGGAATCTCTACTTTCAGCAGAAGCATTAAGAGCCACTGCTGTCTCCATCTCCTCACATCTAGCTTTAGCTTCTGTTTCTGTTGCTTCTGTATTCAGCATCATTGACTTAATTTCATTCAGTGAAATTTTTCCACCAGTGGCATCATACCTTCTAATTACTTCAGGTACAGTATTGTAAATAGCCATAAGGAAATTTTCAAGAATATCTTCTTCTTTTATTTCGCCTTCGGTAACCCTCATAAGATTTCGTGTGGCTTCTTCAAATCTGGTGATGAATTGAGTAGCTGTTTCTTTGCCTTTCAAATATGTCAAATTAGACCATGACCTCTTCAAAATGAATTTATTTGAAGGGATTTTTGGATGCCTTAATGAATCCAATTTTTCCAGTATTGCCATAGGCTCATTTATGTCACATACTAGTCTTTTATACTCATCATCCAATCTACTTACAAGATACCCCATAGCAAAACCACTTCTATTTGTTTCTTCATCCGTAGGAAGTGTAGGTTTTGTTTCATTCTTATCAATTAAATATAAGTAGCCAAAAGTTCGGAAGTCGTTTTCAACTATTTTTCTCCATACATCATATGATGTATCCTTTTGAAGAATGCAGGCAGGGTTTTGTATTTTAGGTACTTGCCTCAATTTGTTTTTCATTTCTGCGAGTTGAGCCTTCAAACTTTCCAATTCTTCGCAAATATTTGCATTTGTGAAGCTCTCTGATCTGTTTTCTTCCATTTCATTCTAAAAAATGACCACTTAATAATTTATTCTCTTTTAGATATCTGATATCAAACTTCTCTCGCATATAACTCCTTACGCCTCATACTGGGTACCCAATTAATATATATTTAAAATTGTTTCGTCTGTAAAAAATGTAACATCCTCCATAACCTTCAAGTTTTAATTTATATTTAAAATTCTACATAGTTACATTTTTCCTTTCTTTATTGTTCACCATTTTGTTTCTCACATTAAGTTTGATATCAGTATTCTCTACATATAACTCAACTCAGTTATTGGGCAATACCTATTATTTCAAAACTGAATTTGTTATTATTTTTCATTACTCACCTAATTTTGTACGCCACGTGTTTAAACTATTTAAGTGCCGAATTGTGCCCGGCTTACCTCCACCACGTTGGAATAAAACAAATAAAATAGATACTTCGTACACCTTTATTCAACGTTAGGTAACAACATAAAACATAAAAAGTGGAGGGAATGCTATCCTCATCGCCTTATATATATAGAACCATAGAACTGAAAAGATCATCTTCTTGCGAAGCCAGCATGGATATTCCGTCGGAGCGGTAATGAACTGTCACAACTGTCAGCCACACAACACGTTACCGAAAAGGGGCGCAAGTCAGGTACGCTACTAAAAATGGCGACCGCTACTCAACCACAGAATATCTATCCTTACCCAGAAGCGACAGCTCGAACAAATTTATTGGGGACAAAGTTACGTGCGCATGTCCGAGATCTGGTGGTATATATGTCAAACTCAGCTTCATTCCTTCTTATATTGCAGTGTTGCCGAACCTAGCGATTTTTCGTTAGATCTACCGATTTTTCGTTTTATATACCGATTTTTCGTTGAATCTACCGATTTTTCAATTTAATTTCGGACATTTATTGTTGACCTAAAAACATATTATAAAAAACTGACACCAGGGCCTACAAAATACTATAATTTAGCCTGTTCAACTAAAAATAAATTTTGTAATATTAATAAACCATATATTACAAACGAAAAGCTAAATCTCACTGAGGAAATGACAGAGGTTAGGGCACATTTTTTGGTAGTATCAACTTTTACAACTTCAACAGGGACTTGATTATACGAATGAATGCTGCCGGATAGGTGAATGTAAACATTTTGTTTTTCTTGCCGAGTTTCTTCTTATGTACTTTTTTTCCTGCTTCATATCAATGAAAATTTCTATTTTTTGTTAGTTTTGCATTCGATTTTAGTTTTTTACTTTCTATATTGTATATAAGTTTGACTTGTTCAAAAAATATAATGTTCTTAATATTCATAACTTTAGTTCCTTTTCATAATTTTTCTGTTGGTGTGAGATAGGGGTACTGATATAAATATTGTCCTGACAATTTTATTCTGCATCCTTTGAAGTTTTTGTATGAGATATCCTGTAGCTGCAGCCCAGCAGGAAACTAGGTATAATAGATGTGGTTTTATAAAGCTGTGATAGAGTAGTTTTCTAGTGTTATCATTGAGTTCTCGGGAACATCTTCTTATTGCACCTGCCATTGGGGGTAATTTTATTCATTATATTTTCAATATGATTATTCCAGGTAAGATTATACTAGATGACAAGTCCCAAATACTTATACTCAGTAACCTCTTTCAGATACCATTCAGGCATATTCTAATATCACTCACATTTTGGGTATTTTGTTTGATTGTCATATATACAGTCTTATCGATATTTATGTTAGTGTACAGCCACTTGAAATACTTTGCCAAATCATCATTTATATTCTGTTCACAAACTCTTGAGCCTGGGCCAGAGAATACAAGCGCTGTGTCATCTGAATACATAAAGTAATGACATTTCAGATTCAGAAATTTGAACATATAATAGATGCAGTAATGGTCCAAGGAACCGATCCCTGAGATACACCAGTATTGACATTCTCCATATCACTTTGCAATGTCTTCGATCACTCAAGTGTGATTTTACCAAGTTGTACCATACTCAGGGGAGTATGGGTATGATGGGATTTAGGGAAATCCCATTTTTTCTAACTTATTCATCATTATCTCTGTATCCACTGTATCAAAAGCCTTTTTCAAATCAATGAACTTCTTGAATATATATTTGAAGATAGATCTTCCGAAATACCGAAAGGTGAGAAATATCTATTCTCCAATCTCATAAATATCAGGTCATGATATTGAACCTTTCAATTAAAATAATAAATAATATTATTTTAATTAATTAGATGCATAGACACGTTTTGAAATTAAAAGTATAGGGAAAATTGAATCGTTAAAAGCACACTGTCGAATACATTGCAAAAATATGATGAACAATCGTCAAACAAGAAATCATATAGTCATAAAACTACTTGAAATTTTCAATGTTCATCTAACACATCAATATTCTATCCAACCGAAATATAAATAAGAAAAGTTCAAATGAACCATAAATGGTAATATTATATCAAAATATATTTTGGTATTACTCTAAACCTTCATTCCATTCAAGAATCTTTAAGAAAATAACAACGTTTTGAAATTAAGCGAAGAATTGTTTTTTGTTTGCAGTGTATAACTCAGAGCTCAGTGCACACTTGCACACTTTTGTTTGGCTAGTGTTTGTGGTGGTGGTTACTCAAGGTCATTGAAAATTGACCCCTAAAAATACGTGAGCTGTCGCTTCTGGGTAAGGATAGATATTCTGTGACTCAACATGTTACATAGATAGCTCAACGTTCAGCAGAAGATCATAGAAATTTAGCAACAGTTCCGTAACAGTTGTCTCTGCTGAATGCGCCCTATATGATTAATCTCACAATGTCGCCAACCCAAAAACACTAAAAAAAGCAGCAACCAATAGCTAACGAATATGGTCAATTCCAGCCGGGGCTTTATTTCTAGTTACAAAAAGTTACTAAAAATGTCTCTGTGTTCATCATAGATTGAAATCATAGAAATTATAACCTCAATGGAAGCGGCGAAAGAGAGAGAATCGTGATGCCTAAAGAAAGATAGAGCTAGGAGTGGCAAGAAGCGCGCCAAAAGCTTGGATTAATATCATTTTATGAATATAATTTGTTTTCTTGCATTTTTCCAGACGTGCTTATTTGAGAGATTATTGATAATAATTATGGTTAAATCGTGTGCAGCAGTTAACTGTACAAACAGGTTTAAAAAAGTCCTAAATATAAAATTTCATAAGTAAGTTCCCAATACTTCTTTCGCATCTGGTTTTTTATTTGATTTATTTGTTAGTTTTAAAAATATTTTATAGGAGTGATGATGCCTTATCTACTTTATAGATTCCCAAAAGACAAAGTCCTTCGAAAAAAATGGTTGCTGGCTATTCGAAGAGAAAATTTCAATCCCACGGACTTTTCTTTAATATGCAGCAAACATTTTCTTGAAGAAGATTATTTCATAAATGTTCATGGGAACATAAATTTAAAAGTGGGATCGGTGCCGTCAGTTTTCGACTTCCCTGGTAGAACTGAAAAGAAATCTCTTCGGAGAAAACTTTTACGCCCAGGTATGTGCATACAGATCATTTTCAGAAGCTTGTGAGCCTTTTGAATTCATGAACCTTTTCGACCTTCATCCGCCTATTGTTCTTTTGTTCGATATACATGAATTTTAAATGAGTCTTTAATCTTAAAAGTGATTTCTTTTTTGTGACGTGAGTTTTGTATGATTATAGCTAAATAAATGTAAAATATCGCTTTTTCATTGATGAATAATATTTGTTTAGTAAAAATTTTCAAATAAACCATGATAGAACGCTCTCAAAAGGCATTCACATTTTTTCCCGCGAATATAGCGTTTTATATATTAATTTTTGTGGCTTTAAAAACAAATTACTTTTAGGAAAAGTAAATATTCATTATTTTCATGTTTGCTCCAAAAAATCTTAAGAAAAACGTATAAATAAGAGAATATTCATAAGCATGCATTGCCTCTCAAATGGGATTTGCGGGCTTATTGCCACCTCTAGCTCTATCTCTCTCTTGGCATCACATTCTTCGAAAGTTCTGAATAGGCTTTTTCGGAAACCTACCCAGGGTTACTAACTCGATCCATTAAGGTCACGTGATGGATCACGGACCCGGTTCTGAGTTAACGAACATGTCAGGTTTCGAAATGTCAGTCGTTACAATAACATAACCTAGTAATATCAGATTGTCCCTGATAATATGATTTTATTTACAAAAATCCTAGTTAAACAGGGTTGATAGGACTGATGATGATTGGAACTGTTAAACTAGGATACTTATTCACAAAAAAGGCGTGAAAAGTCTAACTTAATTTTATTTACAATTAGATTTTGGATTGTCTCTAGCTTTGCTTGAATTTATTGCCACATTATGTGTTGTCAAACATTTCATTCTTGGAAAATAGAACCACATATTCCACATTGAGCCCAAGTCTCTTCGCTTTCCATAATTATTAAGAATAGTACAATTAATTATTTAGAATAGAGTAGAAAGCTTACTCCCGCGTTTTAAAATTCAAAACTAAACCGCAGTGCGCATGCGGTGACCGAACGACCCTGCTTTTGTGTAGGGTTACGGTGGATCAACCCGAGTCAGTGATCGAGTTAACAACTCCGTACTTTCCGAACACGGGTTCGATGTTTGGGTTAAGTAAACGAACGCAAAGGTTAGAGATCGGGCTAACCCGGGTAAGTTTCCGAAAACGCTTAATGACAGGCCTCATCCATGTTAGGTTAGTATATCTATGATTGAAATATATCAATATAATATAACCTATAAAATGATTGAATACATTTGGTAATCCATAGGTTTCGTCAAGTGAGCTGCGGGCGGTCCGTTCAATCGGCAGCTATGTTGCCAGATCGGTTGATTATTCAGGTGTTTAAAGAATAGTTCAGGAATCAATTATTTGACAACGTAATTTGCCCTTAAATTCAAACTAAACGGCCTATTTATTCGGTAAATTGGAAAGTATTGTTTTTAAAGATAACTTTAAACACTATAAACTATAAAGTTTATAATGGAATGACAAGTTGCGGTTTTTAAGAAAAGGGTCTGATTCATGGCATTTCATTCAGTTCTTCACAAATTGTGCGTCCAGTGTCCACATCCACATATAGGAATTAATAGCGAGGTTGAAATCCAACAGAACGGAGTGATAACTAGAAAAATATCAAAATCAAAATAAATTATTTGTGAAGTCGTATAATTTCATTCCATTATCACAAGACTGTTACCTATATTAAAACGGTAAAATACAATTAGATCACATAACTTAATTTCATTTCAGAATTTTGCCTTGGCAAATTCCAATATGAGATTATTTGTGAGCGAAACTACAAAATTCAGACTCAGATGAATTTATTAAATATGAAGTAAATCTTCAACTCAGCGTGAATCGTCTGAATAATAAATAGGGACAATAGTTGTTAACTCTATTTCCATTCTTAATTTTTAAAAAGAATTCGTTAATCAATACTCATTCATTGAAACGGAAATACCTCAAAATGTTTCTATGTATAATAACGTATTACGTCTCATCTGACTCCAAAGAAATAGCTTTTGCACAACTTGGCAACAAAATTCACGAATGACGTTATTCGCGCATGAGCAATTCGGACTTGCAAACGCCACTTGACGAAACCTATGGATTACCATACATTTTTCAGGGTAAATAAATTTGAAGAATTTCTTGTGAAATTACATTATTTTCATCATTGTTGTATTGAAAAATCTTCAAACTTAGCTTCAATTGCAAAAGAAAAACAGGCTGAGATAGATGATGACTAAAATGTACACACCCACACAATTTCGCTGTAGATCAAGCATGGGAATTGGAAATTCAGGATTGATGATGAAAATAGCGTGGAATGCTTCAATATGAAATCTTGCAGGATTTCGAGGAACTCCAATGTAGAGATATCATTCATTAAATAATCAAGACTTCATCAACGATAAAAGTTCGTTCTCTATGAAAACCCTTCAGCAATCTTTTCATTCTTGATATGACTATCGAAAATTCAGCCCTGTGTTATTTTTCTGAGTATGGTGGAACAAAAAGTATAAAGCTGACCTGACTTTACAATTTCATAACAAAGTTGTTGAAACAAATAGAAAATATTTGTTGAAAAATTGTGAATCATTTGAAGTGTGAAATGCTATAAAATAGATCACTTATTTGTATTTATTAATATGTTCTGTCCATTTCATGATTCATTAAATAATATACCAAATTGATTTTGATTAAATTTCAGTTACTTTTCAGGCAGTTCAAAAACAACAAACTGATTAATTCATTGTTTTTTATTTTAGAAATAATACGTCGAATAATGTCTTTTTGAATCATGTGGAATAGATTTCCATCCACTATCCACTGCTCACTCATGACTGCCTTCTCTTTTCTCCCAAATTCATCTGACAGGTCTAGGTGAAAACTGAAAATTTGATACTCGTTTATTTATCAGAGAACACCTCGAAAAAGTAAATGATTGTTACCTGAATAACTAGCAAAACGCGATTAATACTGGCAGAAATACCTGCTGAATTGTTGAAAAACTCGCAGTACCGACGATAAACTACTTCACGTTCCCTTATAGTTGGGCGAGGCCAGAGGTATCTTGAAGAATTCCAGCCATTTTCAATTCAGTAATAATAATTCAAATCCAAAACTAATTTGTCGATTTAATCAAGAACATGAGCATACAGAAATAAATTCGAAATATATTCAGGAGGTTAATTCAAACTCTGAAACGTCAAAACTTAGTGTTTTCGATCAACACCAACCTAAATCCTAGAACTCAAAAGTTACTGATGGGATATTACCAACATATTTTGGAGATTCCACAGCCGCCCGAGATGCCAATCATTTTGAAACGAACTATAACTGATTTCAAGCGAATAACCAGTAATGACCGCGGTTATCTACGGTCCTGCCTGCGGTTATCTACGGTTATAGCCTTCAGCGATATTCCTTGTAAAATGATTACAGTGTTGCCAACCCTTGATGGAGTATCATAGTACAACAGCCAGGCCAAATATAGTACATTTGACAGAATTATAGTACCATAATTTGAAAACAAGGAAATTAATTTTATTCTTACCATTTGAATATCTCAATGAAAAAAAATTTTAGAGGGGAAAAATTCATAAAAAAGTACTTTCAGGGCTCACAATTCATTAATTAGGAATTATTTCAAATCGAGTTCTAGCTCAGCAGCAGAATCTCCTAGGAGAATACAAATAATTTCAGTTTTACTTTTTCTTGACGTGATTGAACATATTATTACAGGCACATTCGTTTTGTTGGTTCAAACAAGATGCAAGATCCTGAAAAGTAAACAAAAAACAGAATATTAAAATTGAATACGTTTCTGTCCTGTGATTCCCCGATTCTACTCGCGAAGTGAAGATAAATAATAGTAGATTCTATAATTTTCATCCACATGCTTTTTTCAGTTCGATTCCTATATATGGCGAAAGCAGTACTGAACAATGCCCAGACAACTATATTAAGTTTTCCATTAATATTGTTTATGAAACTATATACTTAGAATCAAAGCTATTACTGAAATTTTCGAATTTGCATTACTGAAATATTCGAATTTGCACTACTGAAATTATGGCAGATATATATTATCAAATTATAGTACAAAAAGCGTACTATATCCACTTCCAAATTTTATAGTACCTGATGTAGCAAATATCGTACAAATACTATAATTATAGTACGGTTGGCAACGCTGAATGATTATAACCGACAATGACCGAAGTCGCTTGAATGCAGTTGGTCCTAGTTGGTAATTACCAATGAGGACCAGGTTATTCGCTTGAAATCGGTTTATATGTACTCAATGGGTCAATGGGTGAGAGTTAACAACTTCAAAGTTTATTTTAGTTATTTAGATTGATTTATTTGTGTGAAAATAAGTGATATTAGACTCAATATGTCGAGAAGTGGAATTTCTTGTTGTGTTTATGGTTGTGAAAGTCGTTCTCACAAGGGCAGCGTTCACAAACTTACTCAGAGAGTAGAGTAAGAGTATGGCCATATGATCAGAAATATACTTCGGTCTCTTTACTCCACACTCGTCGTTCACAAACTTACTCTGACAAATGTCATTCAAAATTCAAACATGTGTATAGGTTACGAATAATACTTTTCTCTATTTCAGTATCGTAATGAGTTCATTACAGTACTAAAAGTAGTGCTGTAATGAAACTCATTACAGCATTGTTTTCAGTTATATTTTTCGTTTTCTGGGTGTCAGTACTGACCTCCGATCGAATCAAGTTTCAAATCAAATCAATTCAAATTCCGTGATCTGTCAAATTTCGTATGTCACACCAACCTCCAAGATACAAAACAAAAGTCACTAATCTGAATATTCATTTGAATTTCGAGAGTATATCACAAAAATTGACTGAAATAGAGAAAATACCGTCTAATACCCGTTGCAGAAGGCAATTCCAACACTCATGCTATCGAAAACTCGCTCCTTCGTCGCTCGTTTTCGAACTTAGCATTCGTGTTGGAATAGGAGCTCATTCTGCAACTTGTTTTAGAATATACTATTGCATCATATACATTTTTTATATATCATTTTTATATTGAATTGTTGCTATCATGAATGAATAATAGAAGTTTAAGAAAAAAATTCTCTCTAGTCGTTCATATTCGCAGTATAGTCCATTTTTCTTTTATTTGAAAAGCAGAGCACAACCGTGTTTTTTTGATGATTGTGAGGAAACTGATAAATGTTCTCAGGACTTTGAATTACTTTTAATGAGACAGAAACAATAAAAAGGATATTATTGTCTATAATCTACTCTTGCAAGCAGAAAATTAAAAATGTTATTACATGTTTTGTTGTTTTATTGACTCTACGCCAGAAAAAAATTAAATACTTCGTAACAAGAAATATTTTCATTTGAGGAAGCTTACAAAAAGAAGTTAAAAAAATATTTTATGAAAGATAAAGCAAAAAATATGAATGAATCTTGACTTTTCATGTCTCGATTTATTTGAACTTGAACGAACCACTCTAGGTTCTGCAATACAGGGAGAAACTCTTTTTTTCTTTACTATTATCTCTTGGTAAAGTTCACTTCGAGCTTCGTTAATTCACTGCTAGCAATTTCATTCAATTTATTAGTCATTAAAGTAATTCTTTCCTATATTTCTTTATTTCACAGAATAGTTGTTTCACGTGAAAAATTAATTGTTTCGTATTTCGTTATTGAAATGAAACAAAACTAGAAATAAATACTCATTCGAATAATATTCAAGTTTCAAAAAGTCTGTGGGAGCAGGACAGAATGAAAATCGTACGTCACAACTGCCAGAGTATGTGTTTACTCTCCCAAATAGCAGAGTATGCAGAGCTTACTCAGAGGAAGTTTATGAACGCTCACAGAGTATACTCCGAGGAAGACAAAGCAAGTTTGTGAACGCTTCAGAGTAAGGGGAGCTTACTCTGAGTAAGTTTATGAACGCAACCAAGGACCACGTTTCATTTCATTCTTTCCCAAAATATAAAACTTGTAAAGTTGAAATAACCAACAAAAATGGTATTGTTGGTACATTATTTGAGCTATTTCCATTATCTATACTGTTGGAATTTACCGACGTTTCGGCAAGCATTCGCCTGCCGTCATCAGGTAAATTCCAACAGTATAGATAATGGAAATAGCCCAAATAATGTACCAACAAATATTCCATTATCAAGAATATCTCGTTCACAAAAATGGTATTGTTGAGAAAGTGGACTTGAGAAAAATTCGGGAAAAGAATTTAAAGTGCGGAAGAAAAATAACTGAATTCATGAGAGTTTGTTCGAAACATTTTGAAGAATCTGATTTCATGCCACGAAGTGAGTTGTGTGGGAATATCATTTGAATTACACATTATTTCATATATTGTTTTTTCAGGAGACTATGGGATACCCAGAAAAACGAATGTGACTCGTCTGAGGTTGAAGAAAAATGCATTTCCTACAAAAAACCTTCCTAAGGGATCTCATGAGACCACTAAAAGACAGAAAAGACGGACTTTATTCAAATATGAACCTGCCCAGCCACTAGTAATTATTAATAATGCATTATGTACTCTTCAATTAAAATTTATTAATTTTCAGTTGAAAACCAATTGTGGATCAATGGAGGAAGAGCAAGAAACTGATGAAGACCTCCCTACACAGGTAAAGAACTGAAATACCTATTCTTAGTCCTTATATTAAAGTTATAATTTCAGGAAATAACTAGAACATCCAATGAATGGATGGCTGCTGAAGCTTTATGTGCTTTGGCAAAAGTGAAGTATGAAGAAGTTGCAGTCCAAGTTAATACGTTGAAAATTCGGACCATTTGTGACAACATAATAACAGATAAAAAGCTTAACAGCATGACGGGGCTGAATTCTTTTCAGATGTTGGACACAGTTGAAAGTTTGGTGTTGAGAATAAAAAAGGAAAGTTTTGTGTCATCCCTAAGTATCAGGGAGAAAATAATTTTGACCTTCATCAAATTAAAAAATGATACCAGTTATGTGGTATTATCTTTACTCTTTGGGAACATGAGATCCCAAAGTATTAAAGTGATTATATATGAGATCCTCACTGTTTTGGCCACAGTATTGAGACCATTAATATATTTACCTCAATATGAGGAAATAAGGAGAAATTTGCCAAAAATTTTTAACCAGTTCCAAGACGTGAGAGTTATCCTGGACTACACAGAAATTTTTGTACATAGAACAAAATGTCTGTGCTGTAGAATAAGGTGCTATTCTCACTATAAAGGAGGAAATACAATAAAATTCATGACAGCTGTTACACCTGCTGGCTTGATATGCTTTGTCAGTGAAGCTTATGGGGGACGAGCTTCTGATAAGGCAATATTTGAACAAAGCAATCTGATATCTTGCCTTAACCCTTACGCTCCATATACTCACAATTGTGAGTGTCTTATTTTGAGTGGATATAAGGTAGAAAATATTATTATACATCGCTTGCTCCTGAACGATATGATTGTGAGCGTATATATGAAGAGCGCTGCGTATGCATTTCTCCGGGCAGACGTTGTTTATCCTAATGGCATCCAGTCAAAAATTGTGATTTGTCGTGACAGTGTGGTCATCATTGCATCTAGAAGTAAGTACATGTTTACGTTCATTTTTTAGTTTCAACTTCACTCATAATTCACGAGAAAACATCAAATTTTGTTTTTCTTGCATAAATTTGAAATTTGAAGGCAAGGTTTTTCTTCAACAACAGGGTTTTGAAAGAGTATCACATTTGTGAGTGTCGGGAGTGAACTGATAAAAAAGTTAGTCAGGTATTGAGAAGTTTAATAAAGTGATAATACAAAATACTGCTCTCGTTATTTCAGAACAAACTAGAAAAATCGATCTGAATAGGCTTGCAAATAATCCGGATGCAATATTCGAACTTGTGGACGAGGTTGGGTCAGATTTTGAATTTGAAGGAGATGAAGATGATGTTGATTGGTAGCCCAATACCAGTAAGGAAAAATCTTCCTTCTGATGAAAATGAGGAAAGCGAGACTGAAGAAAGTATAGAACAACAGGAAATACCCGCATCTACTAGCTCCCGAAGTATAGCAACGTTTTCATGGAAGAAGAGTTCTTTTAGAAGTTTGGAATAACCTGCAGAAGAACTTGAGAAACCAACTGGAGTTTTAACACCATGGTGGTATTTCAAAAAATATTTGGGAGAATCTTTTTATGAACTTTGTGCTGAATTAGCAGAATATCTGCTATGTGGTTCAAAAAATGCAGCCACTTAGAATCTAGATCCGGAAGAATCTGATGGTGAATCACTGCCAAAACTATCGAAACCTACACCCAAACCTTGTGAGGATAAACGGTATGAGGTTTCAATCACTGGCCTATCCACGAGGAGATAAAAAATCTTCTGTGTTGTCGGTGGGAATCGTGTAAAAGTAGGTCAAGAATGTCTTGCAGTAAATGTAAAGTCTATCTGTGCCTTAATAAAAATCAGAATTGCTTCAAAGCTTTTCATACGAAATTTTTGTCATTTTTAAGTTCAGTATGTTATTAGTTCAGGTGTATTTTCCTTATTTTTTTATTAAATATTCGTATCTAATCAATTTTTTTCAATTACTTGCACTACCTATACACTCCCAGTCCTCACAATTGTGACACTGTCACAATCGTGTATGTACCTGGTATACTCCCGAACCACACAATTGTGAGTATCATGAAAACCTGTCAAATTGACAGAATTAAAATCTGAAAAAATTAGACACGCTATTTCGTTCATATCCGTGGTCAAAAAATGTATGGGTTAAATTATGTCTTCATTCAAAAAGTTTCAGGAGTGTAAGGGTTAAGCCAAATGAGGATGCTATAATGGTAGACAGAGGTTTCTTAATTGATGACATTTGTTCAGAAAACAAAATCAAACTCATTCGTCCTCCATTCATGAGGAATAGGAAACAAATGACCCTTCAAGAAGTGGAACAAAACTTGTTTATTGCCAGAGCAAGAGTCCATATAGAAAGGGTCAATCAGAGAATAAAAATTTTCAAAATTTTGAGCAATGTTTTGCCGTGGAATTTGGTGCCTGAAGTGGAAGAAATTATGACAATATGTTCGACGATAGTTAATATGTCAACGCCAATTTTTTCAAATGATAAATTTTGAGAGTAGTACTGTAGTAGTATCATAGTATAAAGAACTTATACTATGGTAGTATATACAGTAATGTACGGATAATCCAAAGTACCCTATAATCCAAACAGCCTCAATTCGTAATTTCTCTCTAGTAATGAATCTGTAATCCGAACCTGTTCGGATCAGGCATATAATTCAGATTGTTTTGATAAACTGAACAGGTGGTGCCAACTTTCTGTTCAGATTATCCAAATGTAATGGATATAATGTTATAGGTATGTGTTGGAAATTAAACAAGATGTGTTTCTTATCCTGAAATGAAGAAACTAAATTCAATGTCCTTTTTCCAACTTTTGACAAATTTAGGAATTTCATTCTGACAGATTTTAATACAACGACAACTTCGCGATTTTCATCGGTCAATATTTGAAAATATGACAAAATGAGAATAAGAAAAAGTTAGCTTTCTTACTCATATATTACTGTATTGTACAAATATCGTTTATGTACTTTGTAAACATTTTTGGCTTAAATTGTACAAATTGTTTTTCTAATCAATTGTATGCATTTTGTATATGTACCAAGATGAATTTTCTGTGTAATGAAATTTTTTTGTGGATTAAGCACTTTCGTTACAGGGAAATTCCACTGTACTTATGTTATGTCAGTAATAGAAACCTAGATGGTTGTAATTTCCTCACATATGTTTTTTCATTGTCTATTGTGCAATAATGAAAATAGATTTAATATCTAGTTTACTTGAAAATTACTTTCTATATTCTTCCTTATGTTACCAAGGTTTTATTGGTAACCTTCAGTTAGTTTTCATGAAATATAATAGATTTTTTTAAATTATATTCAAGGAGAGCTATTTATAATTCCTTTTTAATGATACATACATTGAAACGAACAATAGAACAGTATATTCAGATTATAAAGATTTTTCAATTATCTAGTCCAAATAAATCAAACATGATATAAAATTATAAATGTATATATATATATATATAATACATTATACAATCAGTATACATAAACCAGTTCCTTCCTGAGTAGACTTTGCTACTGATATTTTTTGAATTAGGACTAACATAATTCATAATTATATCAGAAATTCACGAATTCATGAAAGTTTATTGAATGTTAAGTAATTTTGGAATATGAAAGTATTGCTCGTGAAATGCGCATATTTCGAGAAATGCAATACTGGAATTTGTCATCTTGGAAATGACAAATGTCCGAATATCCTCTTCAACCTCCATCGGTAATTGATGTTTAGGAGGGACTTTGCTTTTCAAGCATGAGGTTTTCAGTATTGGAAGGGCTTCATATTTGGTTTTTGACAATTTTTTCTTATTTGTCCACCAACATTTTACATCTGTACTAGATACCTTCTCAAATTTGATGAGATCAGTCCTGCAACCGAAAACACCAGGAAAAGTAAAAGAACTAAACATTATATTGTGTATATATTATTGTCCAATTGCAAGTACTGATTCAGACATTAATTAAATCGAATTTAATACAACCTAGTACAGTGCAAAAGAACAGCCGAGATATGCTTGCATTTTCCACCTAAACCAGCCTTACAGGAACAGCGGAATGCTGATACTACAGCTGATCCCTCGTCTACTAGAATTTTGCCAGTTATCTCATGGGGATTGGCTGTGAGGGCTGATGTTTGTAAGCACAAACTAAATATTTCAAAAACTCGATGTGTGCTTTTCTCCAGATTACCACACATTATTAGGTGTCCAGCATTTAGGATTGCTTCTCCTATAATATTAAGTGAATGAAAACTATTTTGATAATTTATTTTGTACCCACCTTCTACGACACTCCTACTATTCGGAACGGCTTCCAAATATCTAAAGTATTCATTTAAAGTAAGCAATACTCTAGTTTCGTATGAATCCATCATTCAAATTAAAAATATATTATATTATATTAGAATATATTAACTCGCTCAAAGAAAGTACAACACAAGTGTTTCAGCAAACTCAATGTTTACCAGTGTTGCCAATGGTAATTCACGGAAAAGTCCGAAATTTGTGCCAAAAAATCCGAAAAAATCCGATGGCTCCGATATTTAATCCGAAAAAAATCCGCTCGTTCATAGAACAACTAAATAATTCAATTTTTTAATGTGAATAATCTCTAGTGCTACAAGTGGAAATTGATAGGGATTAAACAGTTATGATTTGAGATTTGATGGATTTTTATTCATTTCATGACATAAAAAATATTATTTCAAAAATCCTCATTCATCCCGCTTGAATTGATTTTTAATTTGCGGTCGAAGACCATACATTTTTGTGAGCCTCAAGAAAGTTTGCAGATCATAAAATTCCTTACAAAAAAATATTCAAATCGTAAGAAAGTTGTATTTCAAATTAAACGCACACGTTTTCGCACCACTTCTGAAGTTTTGTATTTGGCGACTTTTTTACGTGGTTTTCCCAGTCCCTAGTAGAAATATTCCACGACATAATATATAAAATATTTTTTTCGATCAATGGAATATCATCTAGTGAACAAAACCTCAATAATTGATTTGAATTATCCAATTCCCACAAAAAATCTCTGAAACTGTATAATATAAAAAAAATCCGAAAAAATCCGAATCATTTTTAAATCCGAAAAAAATCCGCAAGAGCCAAAAAAATCCGCAATTCGGATAAAAATCCGCCGATTGGCAACACTGATGTTTACAGAGGGCGCAACCTACCCTTAAATCGCGTATGGTCAATCATCTTATCCCGGATACGTCCCGCAAATGGTTAATTAGGTTTGTTCATCGTTCATCAGATTCTTCATTCACTTTATAAAATAGGTACATTCCGTCATGTAATTCATTCAAGACCAGTGAACTAATAACACATGGAAGGAGCGTACAGAGAGACCCACGGGTACGTTTGTGAGATAGAAGAAAAACAGCTGATTGGGGGCAAAACATTGGAAAAGTTCTCTTGAGTCTATTGGCGAATCCAAAAATCTAAACTCCCTCTTTCGGCGAAATATCGCCCTAAGAAAACAAGTATACTTTGGAGTAATCCCGTTCAAAATACATGCTTTGTCATATAAATCAGTGATATTTTCGTTTAATATACGATGACTGGTGTAATTATTAGGTTTTCTGAATAGTAGAATTGATGCTGAGAAACTATCGAAAGGTATTTATACGAGAATTATAAGTTAACATAAGATTATTCTCAAATTCATGTGTTAAATTTTAGGTTAGAAGCTATATTGAAGCTAAGCAGAAAGAAATAAGAAGATTCATCTGAATATTGGCCAGTGGAATAATATTTTCATTATGAGTGAATGAATTATAATGCCGTTGATATATTGAAAAAAGAGAGGCTTGGGTGAGAAGATTGAAGATGGGAAAAATGTTTGTTTTATCTCTTCATTTTCAGATTGATAACCTTGCCATAGGTCTGTTGTAAAGAATTTTGTGAATATATCATAATAGTTTGTTTATCTTTTCAGGTTCAAAATTTCAGCAAATGGAAGCTCCTGAGCTTAAAGCTACTGCTGTGACTTCTCGAAACTTGCAACGTAGTTAATATCCAGAAGAAATGAATAGGGCTTGTATGGCCCAACATAAATTGAGGAGAGAATCCAGGAATGATACTCTTAGGGCTAAACATATAATGTCTCAATCAACAACTCATGGAAATGAGTACTTCCATGATTTTGAAAGTGGTGTGTAAATCAAAGAAAAAAATGCTGCAATATTGTCTGCTTTGAGTAAAGAGGAACAATCTGCTGTGCATGTGCTATTCAAAATGCAATCTGACATTTGAAAATGCAGAGGAAATGTCCAAAGACAATGGGACAAGTGAACACTGGTGATTTGATGTGAAATTTTGTTAATGCCTTTAAAAATGAGAAAGAATTGAATCTCTGACTGAATTTGCAAACGCTTAGTTTGGAAGATTATAAGTTTTCAAACAATTAAAATTTTTAAGTTTTTTATATATTCTCAAAGGTTTGTTTTATGTTTATGTCAGCATTTTGTTTCAGTCTTTTCACTTTGACTTGGCAATTACATACATCTCTTCTAATTTTTTGTATCATCTCTGGCAAATTTTCCATTGTAAACAAATATTTTATCTATATTGGATTGTTATCTCAATATTGTGTGATGAAAGATTTAGGGTCGGTTTCACAAAACTTTAATTGTGTGATTGAAAAACCTTATGTAAATTTGAACATGTTTTGAAATTTCCACGAATCGCGGTGACTCCAATTAATTAAACGGTACAAACAAAGTTTTGTGAAACCGACCAATATACAATTTTCATTTTAAAATCACAAACAAAACACAAATAAAGACTGGAAAAAATTTCAGAATCGTTTATTCATTTTGCTTATGATTGCTTATGATTGAAGAAATGATTAAATGAAATGTTCTTGATCAAATTTTGTTCGTAATCTTCATGAAAGGGAGCACCCACTTTCAAAAATGATTTGGAAAAACTTTAATAAACAATGAAGTCGTATGTTTCCAAATTCAACAGATTCATCTGAACCTGTGTGTAGCACGAATGATTCTGCTTCAATTGGATATCATTTCGAGGTAGTACCATTTATTTAGGTACAAATTCTGCAGAATCTCATGGATCTAGGAAATACTTCCAAATATATTATTCTACGTCATTTGAGTAATCCCAACAAGGGTAATACATATTCATTTGACCAAATAATTGTTCTTACAAGTAATTTAAACATCTTTGCATACAATTTTTTCATCATTCGTAGTGAAAACGAGTTGTTCTTCTGAATTCGCCACACTTAATGTACAATCAGAAATGCATTAACACACACTACAATCTTAAAAAGCCTTTAAATCACTCTTAAAGTGAAAATCTATTCATTTATTTCTCAAAATGACATAAATATCCCGTTGTTATTCAAAAATTTACAAAAAAACCCCTAGCGCCACTCAAGCTGGTGGCTAAATTTCGAACCTAGAAAACAAGTATTTACAGCGCCCTCAACGGTAGTTGGATTCGCCAAT